>JAPDNY010000001.1:194271052-194778709 GCA_029375565.1 Gekko gecko
TAAAGGCCTTCTCTGGGCCTAGTGCCCCAAAGAAGGATGGCATGTGGGAGGTGGAAAAGGCCTTCTCTGGGCCTAGTGCCTCCATAGAAGCCCAGGGGATGGCGTGTGGGGGACGGAAAGGGCTTATCTGGGCCTAGTGCCCCATAGAAGGCCCAGGGGATGGCATGTGGGGGACAGAAAAGGCGTTCTCTGGGCCTAGTGCCCCATAGAAGGCCGAGGTGATGTCTTGTGGGGAACGGAAATGGCCTTCTCTGGGCCTAGTGCCCCATAGAAAGCCCAGGGTATGGCGTGTGGGGGACGGAAAGGGCTTATCTGGGCCTAGTGCCCCATAGAAGGCCCAGGGGATGGTCAGTGGGGGGGGAAAGGTCTTGTCTGGACCTAGTGCCCCCATAGAAGGCCAAGGGGATGGTGTGTGGGGGACGGAAAATGACTTCTCTGAGCCTAGTGCCCCCATAAAAGGCCCAGGGGATGGCATGGGGGGGGCGGAGAAGGGCTTCTCTGGGCGTAGTGCCTCATAGAAGACCCAGGGGATGGTGTGTGGGGATGGAAAAGGCCTTCTCTGGGCGTAGTGCCCCATAGAAGGCCCAGGGGATGGCGTGTGAGGGGCAGAAAAGGCCTTCTCTGGGCCTAGTGTCCCACAGAAGGCCCAGGGGATGACGTGTGGGGACAGAAAAGGCCTTCTCTGGGCCTAGTGCCCCACTGAAGGCCCAGGGAATGGCATGTGGGGACGGAAAAGGCCTTATTTGGGCCTAGTGCCCCGTAGAAGGCCCAGGGGATGGCGTGTGGGGACGGAAAAGGCCTTCTCTGGGCCTAATGCCCCCATAGAAGGCCCAGGGGATTGCGTGTGAGGGGCAGAAAAGGCCTTCTCTGGGCCTAGTGTCCCACAGAAGGCCCAGGGGATGACGTGTGGGGACGGAAAAGGCCTTCTCTGGGCCTAGTGCCCCATAAAAGGCCCAGGGGATGGTGTGTGGGGGCGGAAAAGGCCTTCTCTGGGCCTAGTGCCCCATAGAAGGCCCAGGGGATGGTGTGTGGATGACGGAAAAGGATTTCCCTGGGCCTAGTGCCCCATAGAAGGCCCAGGGGATGGCATCTGGGGGACAGAAAAGGGCTTCTCTGGGCCTGGTACCCCATAGAAGGCCCAGTTAATGGCGTGTGTGGACGGAAAAGGCCTTATTTCGGCCTAGTGCCGCACAGAAGGCTCAGGGAATGGCGTGTGGGGACGGAAAAGGCCTTATTTCGGTCTAGTGCCCCACAGAGGGCCCAGGGAATGGCGTGTGGGGATGGAAAAGGCCTTATTTGGGCCTAGTGCCCCCACAGAAGGCCCAGGGGATTGCGTGTGGATGACGGAAAAGGCCTTCCCTGGGCCTACTGCCCCATAGATGGCCCAGGGGATGGCATGTGGGGGACAGAAAAGGGCTTCTCTGGGACTAGTGCCCCATAGAAGGCCTAGGGGATGGCGTGCGGGGGACGGAAAAGGCCTTCTCTGGGCCTAGTGCCCGATAGAAGGCCCAAGGGGTGGTGTGTGGGGGACGGAAAAGGCCTTCTCTGGGCCCTGTGCCCCATAGAAAGCCCAGGGGATGGCGTGTGGGGGACGGAAAAGGCTTATCTGGGCCTAGTGCCCCATAGAAGGCCCAGGGGATGGGTGTGGGGGCGGAAAAGGCCTTGTCTGGGCCTAGTGCCCCCATTGAAGGCCAAGGGGATGGTGTGTGAGGGACGGAAAAGGCCTTCTCTGGGCCTAGTGCCCCCACAGAAGGCCTAGGGGATGGCGTGTGGGGGCGGAAAAGGCCTTCTCTGGGCCTAGTGCCCCATAGAAGGCCCAAGGGGAGGTGTGTGGGGGACGGAAAAGGGCTTCTCTGGGCATAGTGCCCCATAGCAGGCCCAGGGGATGGCGTCTGGGGGACAGAAAAGGCCTTCTCTGGGCCTAGTGCCCCATAGAAGGACCAGGGGATGGCGTGTGGGGGCGGAAAAGGCCTTGTCTGAGCCTAGTGCCCCCATAGAAGGCCAAGGGGATGGTGTGTGGGGGACGGAGAAGGCCTTCTCTGGGCCTAGTGCCCCCATAGTAGGCCCAGGGGATGGTGTGTGGGGGGCGGAGAAGGGCTTCTCTGGGCATAGTGCCTCATAGAAGGCCCAGGGGAAGGTGTGTGGGGACGGAAAAGGCCTTCTCTGGGCCTAGTGCCCCAAAGAAGGATGGCGTGTGGGAGATGGAAAAGGGCTTCTCTGGGCCAAGTGCCACCATAGAAGGCCCAGGGGATGGCGTGTGGGGGAAGGAAAAGGGCTTCTCTGGGCCTAGTGCCCCATAGAAGGCCCAAGTGGTGGTGTGTGGGGGACGGAAAAGGCCTTCTCTGGGCCTAGTGCCCCATAGAAGGCCCAAGGGTTGGTGTTAGGGGGACGGAAAAGTCCTTCTCTGGGCCTAGTGCCCCACAGAAGGCCCAGCGGATGGCGTGTGGGGACGGAAAAGGCCTTCTCTGTGCCTAGTTCCCCAAAGAAGGATGGCGTGTGGGAGATGGAAAAGGCCTTCTCTGGGCCAAGTGCCTCCATAGAAGGCCGAGGGGATGGCATGTGGGGGACGGAAAAGGGCTTCTCTGGGCCTAGTGCCCCATAGAAGGCCCAGGGGATGGCATGTGGATGACGGAAAAGGCCTTCCCTGTGCCGAGTGCCCCATAGAAGGCCCAGGGGATGGCATGTGGGGGACAGAAAAGGGCTTCTCTAGGCCTAGTGCCCCATAGAAGGCCCAGGGGATGGTGTGTGGGGGACGGAAAAGGCCTTCTCTGGGCCTAGTGCCTCATAGAAGGCCCAAGGGGTGGTGTGTGGGGGATGGAAAAGGCCTTCTCTGGGCCTAGTGCCTCATAGAAAGCCCAGGGGATGGCATGTGGGGGATGGAAAAGGCCTTCTCTGGGCCTAGTGCCCCCATAAAAGGCCCAGGGGATGGCATGGGGGGCGGAGAAGGGCTTCTCTGGGCGTAGTGCCTCATAGAAGGCCCAGGGGATGGTGTGTGGGGATGTAAAAGGCCTTCTCTGGGCGTAGTGCCCCATAGAAGGCCCACGGGATGGCTTCTGGGGACGGAAAAGGCCTTCTCTGGGCCTAGTGCCCCATAGAAAACCCAGGGGATGGCATGTGGGGGATGGAAAAGGCCTTCTCTGGGCCTAGTGCCCCACTGAAGGCCCAGGGAATGGCATGTGGGGACGGAAAAGGCCTTATTTGGGCCTAGTGCCCCGTAGAAGGCCCAGGGAATGGCGTGTGAGGGGCAGAAAAGGCCTTGTCTGGGCCTCGTGTCCCACAGAAGGCCCAGGGGATGCCGTGTGGGGATGTAAAAGGCCTTCACTGGGCCTAGTGCCCCATAGAAGGCCCAGGGGATGGTGTGTGGGGGCGGAAAAGGCCTTCTCTGGCCTAGTGCCCCATAGAAGGCCCAGGGGATGGTGTGTGGATGACGGAAAAGGCCTTCCCTGGGCCTAGTGCCCCATAGAAGGCCCAGAGGATGGCATGTGGGGGACAGAAAAGGGCTTCTCTGGGCCTGGTGCCCCATAGAAGGCCCAGTGAATGGCGTGTGTGGACGGAAAAGGCCTTCTCTGGGCCTAGTGCCCCATAGAAGGCCCAGGGGATGGTGTGTGGATGACGGAAAAGGCCTTCCCTGGGCCTAGTGCCCCATAGAAGGCCCATTGGATGGCATGTGGGGGACAGAAAAGGGCTTCTCTGGGCCTAGTGCCCCACAGAGGGCCCAGGGAATGGCGTGTGGGGACGGAAATGGCCATCTCTGGGCCTAGTGCCCCATAGAAGGAATAGGGCTTCTCTGGGCCTAGTGCCCCATAGAAGGCCCAGGGGATGGCATGTGGGGGACGGAAAAGGGCTTCTCTGGGCCTAGTTCCCCAAAGAAGGATGCCGTGTGGGAGATGGAAAAGGCCTTCTCTGGGCCAAGTGCCTCCATAGAAGGCCCAGGGGATGGCATGTGGGGGAAGGAAAAGGTCTTCTTTGGGCCTAGTGCCCCCATAGAAGGCCCATGGGATGGCATGTGGGGACGGAAAAGGGCTTCTCTGGGCCTAGTGCCCCATAGAAGGCCCAGGGGATGGCATGTGTATGACGGAAAAGGCCTTCCCTGGGCCGAGTGCCCCATAGAAGGCCCACGGGATGGCTTCTGGGGACGGAAAAGGCCTTCTCTGGGCCTAGTGCCCCATAGAAAACCCAGGGGATGGCATGTGGGGGATGGAAAAGGCCTTCTCTGGGCCTAGTGCCCCACTGAAGGCCCAGGGAATGGCATGTGGGGACGGAAAAGGCCTTATTTGGGCCTAGTGCCCCGTAGAAGGCCCAGGGAATGGCGTGTGAGGGGCAGAAAAGGCCTTGTCTGGGCCTCGTGTCCCACAGAAGGCCCAGGGGATGACGTGTGGGGACGGAAAAGGCCTTCACTGGGCCTAGTGCCCCATAGAAGGCCCAGGGGATGGTGTGTGGGGGGCGGAAAAGGCCTTCTCTGGCCTAGTGCCCCATAGAAGGCCCAGGGGATGGTGTGTGGATGACGGAAAAGGCCTTCCCTGGGCCTAGTGCCCCATAGAAGGCCCAGAGGATGGCATGTGGGGGACAGAAAAGGGCTTCTCTGGGCCTGGTGCCCCATAGAAGGCCCAGTGAATGGCGTGTGTGGACGGAAAAGGCCTTCTCTGGGCCTAGTGCCCCATAGAAGGCCCAGGGGATGGTGTGTGGATGACGGAAAAGGCCTTCCCTGGGCCTAGTGCCCCATAGAAGGCCCATTGGATGGCATGTGGGGGACAGAAAAGGGCTTCTCTGGGCCTAGTGCCCCACAGAGGGCCCAGGGAATGGCGTGTGGGGACGGAAATGGCCATCTCTGGGCCTAGTGGCCGGTAGAAGGAATAGGGCTTCTCTGGGCCTAGTGCCCCATAGAAGGCCCAGGGGATGGCATGTGGGGGACGGAAAAGGGCTTCTCTGGGCCTAGTTCCCCAAAGAAGGATGCCGTGTGGGAGATGGAAAAGGCCTTCTCTGGGCCAAGTGCCTCCATAGAAGGCCCAGGGGATGGCATGTGGGGGAAGGAAAAGGTCTTCTTTGGGCCTAGTGCCCCCATAGAAGGCCCATGGGATGGCATGTGGGGGACGGAAAAGGGCTTCTCTGGGCCTAGTGCCCCATAGAAGGCCCAGGGGATGGCATGTGTATGACGGAAAAGGCCTTCCCTGGGCCGAGTGCCCCATAGAAGGCCAAGGGGATGGCATGTGGGGGATAGAAAAGGGCTTCTCTAGGCCTAGTGCCCCATAGAAGGCCCAGGGGATGGTGTGTGGGGGACGGAAAAGGCCTTCTCTGGGCCTAGTGCCCCATAGAAGGCCCAAGGGGTGGTGTGTGGGGGATGGAAAAGGCCTTCTCTAGGCCTAGTGCCCCATAGAAAGCCCAGGGGATGGCATGTGGGGGATGGAAAAGGCCTTCTCTGGGCCTAGTGCCCCCATAAAAGGCCCAGGGGATGGCGTGGGGGGGGCGGAGAAGGGCTTTTCTGGGCGTAGTGCCTCATAGAAGGCCCAGGGGATGGTGTGTGGGGATGGAAAAGGCCTTCTCTGGGTCTAGTACCCCATAGAAGGCCCAGGGGATGGCATGTGGGGGACAGAAAAGGGCTTCTCTGGGCCTGGTGCCCCATAGAAGGCCCAGTGAATGGCGTGTGTGGACGGAAAAGGCCTTATTTTGGCCTAGTGCCCCACAGAAGGCTCAGGGAATGGCGTGTGGGGACGGAAAAGGCCTTATTTCGGCCTAGTGCCCCACAGAAGGTCCAGGGAAAGGCTTGTGGGGACGGAAAAGGCCTTATTTGGGCATAGTGCCTCATAGAAGGCCCAGGGGAAGGTGTGTGGGGACGGAAAAGGCCTTCTCTGGGCCTAGTGCCCCCATAGAAGGCTAAGGGGATGTTGTGTGGGGGACGGAGAAGGCCTTCTCTGGGCATAGTGCCTCATAGAAGGCCCAGGGGAAGGTGTGTGGGGACGGAAAAGGCCTTCTCTGGGCCTAGTGCCCCGTAGAAGGCCCAGGGGATGGCGTGTGGTGACGGAAAAGGCCTTCTCTGGGCCTAATGCCCCCACAGAATGCCCAGCGGATGGCGTGTGGGGACGGAAAAGGCCTTCTCTGGGCCTAGTTCCCCAAAGAAGGATGGCGTGTGGGAGATGGAAAAGGCCTTCTCTGGGCCAAGTGCCTCCATAGAAGGCCCAGGGGGTGGCATGTGGGGGAAGGAAAAGGTCTTCTCTGGGCCTAGTGCCCCCATAGAAGGCCCAGGGGATGGCATGTGGGGGACGGAAAAGGGCTTCTCTGGGCCTAGTGCCCCATAGAAGGCCCAGGGGATGGCGTGTGGATGACGGAAAAGGCCTTCCCTTGGCCTAGTGCCCCATAGAAGTCCCAGGGGATGGCTTGTGGGAACGGACAAGGCCTTCTCTGGACCTAGTGCCCCATAGAAAACCCAGGGTATGGCGTGTGGGGGACGGAAAAGGCCTTCTCTGAGCCTAGTGCCCCATAGAAGACCCAGGGGATGGCGTGTGAGGGATGGAAAAGGCCTTCTCTGGGTCTAGTGCTCCACAGAAGGCCCAGGGAATGGCGCGTGGGGACGGAAAAGGCCTTCTCTGGGCCTAGTGCCCCGCAGAAGGCCCAGGGGATGGCGTGTGGAGACGGAAAAGGCCTTCTCTGGGCCTAATGCCCCTATAGAAGGCACAGGGGATGGCGTGTGAGCGGCAGAAAAGGCCTTCTCTGGGTCTAGTACCCCATAGAAGGCCCAGGGGATGGCATGTGGGGGGCAGAAAAGGCCATCTCTGGGCCTAGTGCCCCATAGTTGGAGTGAGGGGGACGGAAAAGGCCTTCTCTGGGCCTAGTGCCCCACAGAAGGCCCAGCGGATGGCGTGTGGGGACTGAAAAGGCCTTCTCTCTGCCTAGTTCCCCAAAGAAGGATGCCGTGTGGGAGATGGAAAAGGCCTTCTCTGGGCCAAGTGCCTCCATAGAAGGCCTAGGGGATGGCATGTGGGGGAAGGAAAAGGTCTTCTCTGGGCCTAGTGCCCCCATAGAAGGCCCAGGGGATGGCATGTGGGGGACGGAAAAGGGCTTCTCTGGGCCTAGTGCCCCATAGAAGGCCCAGGGGATGGCATGTGGATGACGGAAAAGACCTTCCCGGGGCCGAGTGCCCCAGAGAAGGCCCAGGGGATGGCATGTGGGGGACAGAAAAGGGCTTCTCTAGGCCTAGTGCCCCATAGAAGGCCCAGGGGATGGTGTGTGGGGGACGGAAAAGGCCTTCTATGGGCCTAGTGCCCCATAGAAGGCCCAAGGGGTGGTGTGTGGGGGATGGAAAAGGCCTTCTCTGGGCCTAGTGCCCCATAGAAAGCCCAGGGGATGGCATGTGGGGGATGGAAAAGGCCTTCTCTGGGCCTAGTGCCCCCATAAAAGGCCCAGGGGATGGCGTGGGGGGGGGCGGAGAAGGGCTTTTCTGGGCGTAGTGCCTCATAGAAGGCCCAGGGGATGGTGTGTGGGGATGGAAAAGGCCTTCTCTGGGCGTAGTGCCCCATTGAAGGCCCAGGGAATGGCATGTGGGGACGGAAAAGGCCTTATTTGGGCCTAATGCCCCCATAGAAGGCCCAGGGGATGGCGTGTGAGGGGCAGAAAAGGCCTTCTCCGAGCCAAGTGTCCCACAGAACGCCCAGGGGATGACGTATGGGGACGGAAAAGGCCTTCTCTGGGCCTAGTGCCCCATAGAAGGCCCAGGGGATGGTGTGTGGGGGGCGGAAAAGGCCTTCTCTGGGCCTAGTGCCCCAGAGAAGGCCCAGGGGATGGCGTGTGGGGGACAGAAAAGGGCTTCTCTGGGCCTGGTGCCCCATAGAAGGCCCAGTGAATGGCGTGTGTGGACGGAAAAGGCCTTATTTCGGCCTAGTGCCCCACAGAAGGCTCAGGGAATGGCGTGTGGGGACGGAAAAGGCCTTATTTCGGCCTAGTGCCCCACAGAAGGTCCAGGGAATGGCGTGTCTGGACGGAAAAGGCCTTATTTGGGCATAGTGCCTCATAGAAGGCCCAGGGGAAGGTGTGTAGGGACGGAAAAGGCCTTCTCTGGGCCTAGTGCCCCGTAGAAGGCCCATGGGATGGCGTGTGGAGGTGGAAAAGGCCTTGTCTGGGCCTAGTGCCCCCATAGAAGGCTAAGGGGATGTTGTGTGGGGGACGGAGAAGGCCTTCTCTGGGCATAGTGCCTCATAGAAGGCCCAGGGGAAGGTGTGTGGGGACGGAAAAGGCCTTCTCTGGGCCTAGTGCCCCGTAGAAGGCCCAGGGGATGGCGTGTGGTGACGGAAAAGGCCTTCTCTGGGCCTAATGCCCCCACAGAATGCCCAGCGGATGGCGTGTGGGGACGGAAAAGGCCTTCTCTGTGCCTAGTTCCCCAAAGAAGGATGGCGTGTGGGAGATGGAAAAGGCCTTCTCTGGGCCAAGTGCCTCCATAGAAGGCCCAGGGGGTGGCATGTGGGGGAAGGAAAAGGTCTTCTCTGGGCCTAGTGCCCCCATAGAAGGCCCAGGGGATGGCATGTGGGGGACGGAAAAGGGCTTCTCTGGGCCTAGTGCCCCATAGAAGGCCCAGGGGATGGCGTGTGGATGACGGAAAAGGCCTTCCCTTGGCCTAGTGCCCCTTAGAAGTCCCAGGGGATGGCTTGAGGGGACGGACAAGGCCTTCTCTGGACCTAGTGCCCCATAGAAAGCCCAGGGTATGGCGTGTGCGGGACGGAAAAGGCCTTCTCTGAGCCTAGTGCCCCATAGAAGACCCAGGGGATGGCGTGTGAGGGATGGAAAAGGCCTTCTCTGGGTCTAGTGCTCCACAGAAGGCCCAGGGAATGGCGCGTGGGGACGGAAAAGGCCTTCTCTGGGCCTAGTGCCCCGCAGAAGGCCCAGGGGATGGCGTGTGGAGACGGAAAAGGCCTTCTCTGGGCCTAATGCCCCTATAGAAGGCACAGGGGATGGCGTGTGAGCGGCAGAAAAGGCCTTCTCTGGGTCTAGTACCCCATAGAAGGCCCAGGGGATGGCATGTGGGGGGCAGAAAAGGCCATCTCTGGGCCTAGTGCCCCATAGTTGGTGTGAGGGGGACGGAAAAGGCCTTCTCTGGGCCTAGTGCCCCACAGAAGGCCCAGCGGATGGCGTGTGGGGACTGAAAAGGCCTTCTCTCTGCCTAGTTCCCCAAAGAAGGATGCCGTGTGGGAGATGGAAAAGGCCTTCTCTGGGCCAAGTGCCTCCATAGAAGGCCTAGGGGATGGCATGTGGGGGAAGGAAAAGGTCTTCTCTGGGCCTAGTGCCCCCATAGAAGGCCCAGGGGATGGCATGTGGGGGACGGAAAAGGGCTTCTCTGGGCCTAGTGCCCCATAGAAGGCCCAGGGGATGGCATGTGGATGACGGAAAAGACCTTCCCGGGGCCGAGTGCCCCAGAGAAGGCCCAGGGGATGGCATGTGGGGGACAGAAAAGGGCTTCTCTAGGCCTAGTGCCCCATAGAAGGCCCAGGGGATGGTGTGTGGGGGACGGAAAAGGCCTTCTATGGGCCTAGTGCCCCATAGAAGGCCCAAGGGGTGGTGTGTGGGGGATGGAAAAGGCCTTCTCTGGGCCTAGTGCCCCATAGAAAGCCCAGGGGATGGCATGTGGGGGATGGAAAAGGCCTTCTCTGGGCCTAGTGCCCCCATAAAAGGCCCAGGGGATGGCGTGGGGGGGGGCG
The DNA here is from genome assembly GCA_029375565.1 of Gekko gecko. Taxonomy (NCBI): domain Eukaryota; kingdom Metazoa; phylum Chordata; class Lepidosauria; order Squamata; family Gekkonidae; genus Gekko; species Gekko gecko. The sequence continues at coordinate 194,280,733 of JAPDNY010000001.1, forward strand.
GAGAAGGGCTTTTCTGGGCGTAGTGCCTCATAGAAGGCCCAGGGGATGGTGTGTGGGGATGGAAAAGGCCTTCTCTGGGCGTAGTGCCCCACTGAAGGCCCAGGGAATGGCATGTGGGGACGGAAAAGGCCTTATTTGGGCCTAATGCCCCCATAGAAGGCCCAGGGGATGGCGTGTGAGGGGCAGAAAAGGCCTTCTCCGAGCCTAGTGTCCCACAGAAGGCCCAGGGGATGACGTATGGGGACGGAAAAGGCCTTCTCTGGGCCTAGTGCCCCATAGAAGGCCCAGGGGATGGTGTGCGGGGGCGGAAAAGGCCTTCTCTGGGCCTAGTGCCCCAGAGAAGGCCCAGGGGATGGCGTGTGGATGACGGAAAAGGCCTTCCCTGGGCCTAGTGCCCCATAGAAGGCCCAGGGGATGGCGTGTGGGGGACAGAAAAGGGCTTCTCTGGGCCTGGTGCCCCATAGAAGGCCCAGTGAATGGCGTGTGTGGACGGAAAAGGCCTTATTTCGGCCTAGTGCCCCACAGAAGGCTCAGGGAATGGCGTGTGGGGACGGAAAAGGCCTTATTTCGGCCTAGTGCCCCACAGAAGGTCCAGGGAATGGCGTGTGGGGACGGAAAAGGCCTTATTTGGGCATAGTGCCTCATAGAAGGCCCAGGGGAAGGTGTGTGGGGACGGAAAAGGCCTTCTCTGGGCCTAGTGCCCCGTAGAAGGCCCATGGGATGGCGTGTGGAGGTGGAAAAGGCCTTGTCTGGGCCTAGTGCCCCCATAGAAGGCTAAGGGGATGTTGTGTGGGGGACGGAGAAGGCCTTCTCTGGGCCTAGTGCCCCGTAGAAGGCCCAGGGGATGGCGTGTGGGGACGGAAAAGGCCTTCTCTGGGCCTAATGCCCCCACAGAATGCCCAGCGGATGGCGTGTGGGGACGGAAAAGGCCTTCTCTGTGCCTAGTTCCCCAAAGAAGGATGGCGTGTGGGAGATGGAAAAGGCCTTCTCTGGGCCAAGTGCCTTCATAGAAGGCCCAGGGGATGGTGTGTGGGGGACGGAAAAGGCCTTCTCTGGGCCTAGTGCCCCATAGAAGGCCCAAGGGGTGGTGTGTGGGGGATGGAAAAGGCCTTCTCTGGGCCTAGTGCCCCATAGAAAGCCCAGGGGATGGCATGTGGGGGATGGAAAAGGCCTTCTCTGGGCCTAGTGCCCCCATAAAAGGCCCAGGGGATGGCGTGGGGGGGGGCGGAGAAGGGCTTTTCTGGGCGTAGTGCCTCATAGAAGGCCCAGGGGATGGTGTGTGGGGATGGAAAAGGCCTTCTCTGGGCGTAGTGCCCCACTGAAGGCCCAGGGAATGGCATGTGGGGACGGAAAAGGCCTTATTTGGGCCTAATGCCCCCATAGAAGGCCCAGGGGATGGCGTGTGGCGACGGAAAAGGCCTTCTCTGGGCCTAATGCCCCCATAGAAGGCCCAGGGGATGGCGTGTGAGGGGCAGAAAAGGCCTTCTCCGAGCCTAGTGTCCCACAGAATGCCCAGCGGATGGCGTGTGGGGACGGAAAAGGCCTTCTCTGTGCCTAGTTCCCCAAAGAAGGATGGCGTGTGGGAGAGGGAAAAGGCCTTCTCTGGGCCAAGTGCCTCCATAGAAGGCCCAGGGGATGGTATGTGGGGGAAGGAAAAGGTCTTCTCTGGGTCTAGTGCCCCCATAGAAGGCCCAGGGGATGGCATGTGGGGGACGGAAAAGGGCTTCTCTGGGCCTAGTGCCCCATAGAAGGCCCAGGGGATGGCGTGTGGATGACGGAAAAGGCCTTCCCTTGGCCTAGTGCCCCATAGAAGTCCCAGGGGATGGCTTGTGGGGACGGACAAGGCCTTCTCTGGGCCTAGTGCCCCATAGAAAGCCCAGGGTATGGCGTGTGAGGGATGGAAAAGGCCTTCTCTGGGCCTAGTGCTCCACAGAAGGCCCAGGGAATGGCGTGTGGGGACGGAAAAGGCCTTCTCTGGGCCTAGTGCCCCGCAGAAGGCCCAGGGGATGACGTGTGGAGACGGAAAAGGCCTTCTCTGGGCCTAATGCCCATATAGAAGGCACAGGGGATGGCGTGTGAGCGACAGAAAAGGCATTCTCTGGGTCTAGTACCCCATAGAAGGCCCAGGGGATGGCATGTGGGGGGCAGAAAAGGCCATCTCTGGGCCTAGTGCCCCATAGAAGGCCCAGGGGATGGCGTGTGAGGGATGGAAAAGGCCTTCTCTGGGCCTAGTGCTCCACAGAAGGCCCAGGGAATGGCGTGTGGGGACGGAAAAGGCCTTCTCTGGGCCTAGTGCCCCGCAGAAGGCCCAGGGGATGGCGTGTGGAGACGGAAAAGGCCTTCTCTGGGCCTAATGCCCCTATAGAAGGCACAGGGGATGGCGTGTGAGCGACAGAAAAGGCCTTCTCTGGGTCTAGTACCCCATAGAAGGCCCAGGGGATGGCATGTGTGGGGCAGAAAAGGCCATCTCTGGGCCTAGTGCCCCATAGAAGGCCCAGGGGATGGCGTGTGAGGGATGGAAAAGGCCTTCTCTGGGCCTAGTGCTCCACAGAAGGCCCAGGGAATGGCGTGTGGGGACGGAAAAGGCCTTCTCTGGGCCTAGTGCCCCGCAGAAGGCCCAGGGGATGGCGTGTGGAGACGGAAAAGGCCTTCTCTGGGCCTAATGCCCCTATAGAAGGCACAGGGGATGGCGTGTGAGCGACAGAAAAGGCCTTCTCTGGGTCTAGTACCCCATAGAAGGCCCAGGGGATGGCATGTGGGGGGCAGAAAAGGCCTTCTCTGAGCCTAGTGCCCCATAGAAGGCCCAGGGGATGGCGTGTGAGGGATGGAAAAGGCCTTCTCTGGGCATAGTGCTCCACAGAAGGCCCAGGGAATGGCGTGTGGGGACGGAAAAGGCCTTCTCTGGGCCTAGTGCCCCGCAGAAGGCCCAGGGGATGGCGTGTGAGCGACAGAAAAGGCCTTCTCTGGGTCTAGTACCCCATAGAAGGCCCAGGGGATGGCATGTGGGGGCAGAAAAGGCCATCTCTGGGCCTAGTGCCCCATAGAAGGCCCAGGGGATGGCGTGTGGGAGATGGAAAAGGCCTTCTCTGGGCCTAGTGCCTCCATACAAGGCCCAGGGAATGGCGTGTGGGGGAAGGAAAAGGGCTTCTCTGGGCATAGTGCCCCGTAGAAGGCCCAGGGGATGGCGTGTGGGGGTGGAAAAGGCCTTGTCTGGGCCTAGTGCCCCCATAGAAGGCCAAGGGGATGTTGTGTGGTGGACGGAAAAGGCCTTATTTGGGCCTAGTGCCCCGCAGAAGACCCAGGGGATGTCTTGTGGGGACGAAATAGGCCTTCTCTGGGCCTAGTGCCCCATAGAAAGCCCAGGGGATGGCGTGTGGGGGACGGAAAGGGCTTATCTGGGACTAGTGCCCCATAGAAGTCCCAGGGGATGGCGTGTGGGGGCGGAAAAAGCCTTGTCTGGGCCGAGTGCCCCCATAGAAGGCCAAGGGGATGGTATGTGGGGGACGGAAAATGCCTTCTCTGGGCCTAGTGCCCCCATAGAAGGCCCAGGGGATGGCGTGTGGGGGGCGGAGAAGAGCTTCTCTGGGCGTAGTTCCTCATAGAAGGCCCAGGGGATGGTGTGTGTGGATGGAAAAGGCCTTCTCTGGGCCTAGTGCCCCATAGAAAGCCCAGGGGATGGCGTGTGGGGGATGGAAAAGGCCTTCTCTGAGCTTAGTGCCCCATAGAAGACCCAGGGGATTGCGTGTGGGGGATGGAAAAGGCCTTTTCGGGGCCTAGTGCCCCTCAGAAGGCCCAGGGAATGGCGTGTGGGGACAGAAAAGGCCTTATTTGGGCCTAGTGCCCCGCAGAAGGCCCAGGGGATGGCTTGTGGGGACGGAAAAGGCCTTCTCTGGGCCTAGTGCCCCAAAGAAGGATGACGGGTGGGAGATGGAAAAGGCCTTCTCTCGGCCTAGTGCTCCCATAGAAGGCCCAGGGGATGGCGTGTGGGGGGCGGAGAAGGGCTTCTGTGGGCGTAGTGCCTCATAGAAGGCCCAGGGGATGGTGTGTGTGGATGGAAAAGGCCATCTGTGGGCATAGTGCCCCATAGAAGGCCCAGGGGATGGCTTATGGGGACGGAAAAGGCCTTCTCTGGGCCTAGTGCCCCAAAGAAGGATGGCGTGTGGGAGATGGAAAAGGCCTTCTCTGGGCCTTGTGCCCCAGAGAAGGCCCAGGGGATGGTGTGTGGGGGGCAGAAAAGGCCTTTTCTGGGCCTAGTGCCCCCATAGAAGGCCCAGGGGATGGCGTGTGGATGACAGAAAACGCCTTCCCTGGGCCTAGTGCTCCATAGAAGGCCCAGGGGATGGCGTGTGGGGGACGGAAAAGGCCTTCTCTGGGCCTAGTGCCCCTTAGAAGGCCCAAGGGGTGGTGTGTGGGGGACGGAAAAGGCCTCTGGGCCTAGTGCCCCATAGAAGGCCCAGGGGATGGTGTCTGGGGGTGGAAAAGGCCTTCTGTGGGCATAGTGCCCCATAGAAGGCCCAGGGGATGGCTTATGGGGATGGAAAAGGCCTTCTCTGAGCCTAGTGCCCCAAAGAAGGATGGCGTGTGGGAGATGGAAAAGGCCTTCTCTGGGCCTAGTGCCTCCATAGAAGGCCGAGGGGATGGCATGTGGGGGAAGGAAAAGGGCTTCTCTGGGCCTAGTGCCCCCATAGAAGACCCAAGGCATGGCATGTGGGGGAAGGAAAAGGGCTTCTCTGGGCCTACTGCCCCATAGAAGGCCCAGGGGATGGCATGTGGGGGATGGAAAAGGCCTTATTTGGGCCTAGTGCCCCGTAGAAGGATCAGGGGATGGCGTGTGGGGACGGAAAAGGCCTTCTCTGGGCCTAATTCCCTCGTAGAAGGCCCAGGGGATGACGTGTGAGGGGCAGAAAAGGCCATCTCTGGGCCTAGTGCCCCATAGAAGGCCCAGGGGATGGCATGTGAGGGGCAGAAAAGGCCATCTCTGGGCCTAGTGCCCCATAGAAGGCCCAGGGGATGGCATGTGGGTGGCAGAAAAGGCCTTCTCTGGGATGAGTGCCCCATAGAAGGCCAAGGGGATAGTGTGTGGTGGATGGAAAATGGCTTCTCTGGGCCTCTTGCCCCCATAGAATGCCCAGGGGATGGCGTGTGGCGGGCGGAGAAGGGCTTCTCTGGGCGTAGTTCCTCATAGAAGGCCCAGGGAATGGTGTGTGGGGATGGAAAAGGCCTTCTCTGGGCGTAGTACCCCATAGAAGGCCTAGGGGATGGCTTGTGGGGATGGAAAAGGCCTTCTCTGGGCCTAGTGCCCCATAGATAGCCCAGGGGATGGCGTGTGGGGGATGGAAAAGGCCTTCTCTGAGCCTAGTGCCCCATAGAAGACCCAGGGGATGGCGTGTGGGGGATGGAAAAGGCCTTCTCTGGGCCTAGTACCCCACTGAAAGCCCAAGGAATGGCATGTGGGGACGGAAAAGGCCTTATTTGGACCTAGTGCCCCGTAGAAGGCCCAGGGGTTGGCGTGTGGGGACGGAAAAGGCCTTCTCTGGGCCTAATGCCCCCATAGAAGGCCCACGGGATGGCGTGTGAGGGGCAGAAAAGGCCTTCTCTGGGCGTAGTGTCCCACAGAAGGCCCAGGGGATGACGTGTGGGGACGGAAAAGGCCTTCTCTGGGCCTAGTGCCCCATAGAAGGCCCAAGAAGTGGCGTTTGGGGGGCGGAGAAGGCCTTCTCTGGGCCTAGTGCCCCACAAAAGACCCAGCGGATGGCGTGTGGGGACGGAAAAGGCTTTCTCTGTGCCTAGTTCCCCAAAGAACGATGGCGTGTGGGAGATGGAAAAGGCCTTCTCTGGGCCTAGTGCCTCCATAGAAGGCCCAGGGGATGGCATGTGGGGGAAGGAAAAGGTCTTCTCTGGGCCTAGTGCCCCCATAGAAGGCCCAGGGGATGGCGTATGGATGACGGAAAAGGGCTTCTCTGTGTCTAGTGCCCCATAGAAGGCCCAGCGGATGGGTGTCGCGGCGGAAAAGGCCTTGTCTGGGCCTAGTGCCCCCATAGAAGGACAAGGGGATGGTGTGTGAAGGACGGAAAAGGCCTTTTCTGGGCCTAGTGCCCCCATAGAAGGCCTAGGAGATGGCGTTTCGGGGGGAGAAGGGCTTCTCTGGGCGTAGTTCCTCATAGAAGGCCCAGGGGATGGTGTGTGGGGACGGAAAAGGCCTTCTCTGGGCCTAGTGCCCCATAGAAGCCCCAGGGGATGGCTTGTGGGGGCAGAAAACACCTTCTCAGGGCCTAGTGCCCCATAGAAGGCTCAGGGGTGGGTGTCGAGGGGTGGAAAAGGCCTTCGTTGGGCCTAATGCCCCCATCGAAGGCCCAAGGTCTGGCGTGTGGGGGCAGAAAAGGCCTTCTCTGAGCCTAGTGCCCCACAGAAGGCCCAGGGAATGGCGTGTGGGGACGGAAAAGGCCTAATTTGGGCCTAGTGCCCCGCAGAAGGCCCAGGCGATGGCGTGTGGGGACGGAAAAGGCCTTCTCTGGGCCTAATGCCCCCATAGAAGGCCCAGGGGATGGCTTGTGGGGACGGACAAGGCCTTCTCTGGGCCTAGTGCCCCATAGAAGACCTAGGGGATGGCGTGTGGGGGATGGAAAAGGCCTTCTCTGGGCCTGCTGCCCCACAGAAGGCCCAGGGAATGGTGTGTGGGGACGGAAAAGGCCTTCTCTGGGCCTACTGGCACGCAGAAGGCCCAGAGGATGGCGTGTGGAGACGGAAAAGGCCTTCTCTGGGCCTAATGCCCCTATAGAAGGCTCAGGGGATGGCATGTGAGCAGCAGAAAAGGCCTTCTCTGGGCCTAGTACCCCATAGAAGGCCCAGGGGATGGCATCTGAGGGGCAGAAAAGTCCATCTCTGGGCCTAGTGCCCCATAGAAGGCCCAGGGGATGGCGTGTGGGGACGGAAAAGGCCTTCTCTGGGCCTAGTGCCTCCATACAAGGCCCAGGGGATGGCGTGTGGGGGAAGGAAAAGGGCTTCTCTGGGCCTAGTGCCCCCATAGAAGGCCCAGGGGATGGCATGTGGGGGAAGGAAAAGGGCTTCTCTGGGCCTAGTGCCCCATAGAAGGCCCAGGTGATGGCGTGTGGGGACGGAAAAGGCCTTCTCTGGGCCTAATGCCCCCATAGAAGGCCCAGGGGATGGCATGTGGGGGGCAGAAAAGGCCATCTCTGGGTCTAGTGCCCCATAGAAGGCCCAGCGGATGGCGTGTGGCGACGGAGAAGGCCTTCTCTGGGCCTAGTGCCCCAAAGAAGGATGGTGTGTGGGAGATGGAAAAGCCTTCTCTGGGCCTAGTGCCTCCATTGAAGGCCCAGCGGATGGCGTGTAGGGGAAGGAAAAGGGCTTCTCTGGACCTAGTGCCCCATAGAAGGCCCAGGGGATGGCGTGTGGGGGGCGGAGAAGGGCTTCTCTGGACCTAGTGCCCCATAGAAGGCCCAGGGGATGGCGTGTGGGGGCGGAGAAGGGCTTCTCTGGGCCCAGTGCCCCTTAGAAGGCCCAGGGGATGGCGTGTGGGGGCGGAGAAGGGCTTCTCTGGACGTAGTGCCCTATAGAAGGCCCAGGGGATGGCTTGTGGGGACGGACAAGGCCTTCTCTGGGCCTAGTGCCCCATAGAAGACCTAGGGGATGGCGTGTGGGGGATGGAAAAGGCCTTCTCTGGGCCTACTGCCCCACAGAAGGCCCAGGGAATGGCGTGTGGGGACGGAAAAGGCCTTCTCTGGGCCTAGTGCCCCGCAGAAGGCCCAGGGGATGGCGTGTGGAGACGGAAAAGGCCTTATCTGGGCCTAATGCCCCTATAGAAGGCTCAGGGGATGGCATGTGAGCAGCAGAAAAGGCCTTCTCTGGGCCTAGTACCCCATAGAAGGCCCAGGGGATGGCATGTGAGGGGCAGAAAAGGCCATCTCTGAGCCTAGTGCCCCATAGAAGGCCCAGGGGATGGCCTGTGGGGACGGAAAAGGCCTTCTCTGAGCCTAGTGCCTCCATACAAGGCCCAGGGGATGGCGTGTGGGGGAAGGAAAAGGGCTTCTCTGGGCCTAGTGCCCCCATAGAAGGCCCAGGGGATGGCATGTGGGGGATGGAAAAGGCCTTCTCTGGGCGTAGTGCCCCGTAGAAGGCCCAGGGGATGGCGTGTGGGGACGGAAAAGGCCTTCTCTGGGCCTAATACCCCCATAGAAGGCCCAGGAGATGGCGTGTGGGGACGGAAAAGGCCTTCTCTGGGCCTAACTCCCTCGTAGAAGGCCCAGGGGATGACGTGTTAGGGGCGGAAAAGGCCATCTCTGGGCCTAGTGCCCCATAGATGGCCCAGGGGATGGCATGTGGGGGGCAGAAAAGGCCATCTCTGGGCCTAGTGCCCCATAGAAGGCCCAGGGGATGGCATGTGGGGGGCAGAAAAGGCCCTCTCTGGGACTAGTGCCCCATAGAAGGCCCAGGGGATGGCATGTGGGGGGCAGAAAAGTCCATCTCTGGGACTAGTGCGCCATAGAAGGCCCAGGGGATGGCCTGTGGGGGTGGAAAAGGGCTTGTCTGGGCCTAGTGCCCCCATAGAAGGCCAAGGGGATGGTGTGTGGTGGACGGAAAAGGCCTTATTTGGGCCTAGTGCCCCGCAGAAGGCCCAGGGGATGGCTTGTGGGGACGAAAAGGGGTGGAAAAGGCCTTGTCTGGGCCTAGTGCCCCCATAGAAGGCCAAGGGGATGTCGTGTGGGGGACGGAAAAGGTCTTCTCTGGGACTAGTGCCCCATAGAAGGCCCAGGGGATGGCGTGTGGGGGTGGAAAAGGCCTCGTTTGGGCCTAGTGCCCCCATAGAAGGCCAAGGGGATAGTGTATGGTGGACGGAAAAGGCCTTATTTGGGCCTAGTGCTCCGCAGAAGTCCCAGGGGATGGCTTGTGGGGACAAAAAGGCCTTCTCTGGGCCTAGTGCCCCATAGAAAGCCCAGGGGATGGCGTGTGGGGGACGGAAAGGGCTTATCTGGGACTAGTGCCCCATAGAAGTCCCAGGGGATGGCGTATGGGGGCGGAAAAGGCCTTGTCTGGGCCGAGTGCCCCCATAGAAGGCCAAGGGGATGGTATGTGGGGGACGGAAAATGCCTTCTCTGGGCCTAGTGCCCCCATAGAAGGCCCAGGGGATGGCGTGTGGGGGCGGAGAAGGGCTTCTCTGGGCGTAGTTCCTCATAGAAGGCCCAGGGGATGGTGTGTGGGGATGGAAAAGGCCTTCTCTGGGCCTAGTGCCCCACAGAAGGCCCAGGGGATGGCTTGTGGGGACGGAAAAGGCCTTCTATGGGCCTAATGCCCCCATAGAAGCCCCAGGGGATGCCATGTGAGGTGTAGAAAAGGGCTTCTCTGGGCCTAGTGCCCCATAGAATGCCCAGGGGATGGCATGTGGGGACGGAAAAGGCCTTCTCTGGGCCTAGTTCCCCAAAGAAGGATGGCGTGTGGGGGACGGAAAAGGCCTTCTCTGGGCATAGTGCCTCATAGAAGGCCCAGGGGAAGGTGTGTGGGGACGGAAAAGGCCTTCTCTGGGCCTAGTGCCCCGTAGAAGGCCCAGGGGATGGCGTGTGGTGACGGAAAAGGCCTTCTCTGGGCCTAATGCCCCCACAGAATGCCCAGCGGATGGCGTATGGGGGCGGAAAAGGCCTTGTCTGGGCCGAGTGCCCCCATAGAAGGCCAAGGGGATGGTATGTGGGGGACGGAAAATGCCTTCTCTGGGCCTAGTGCCCCCATAGAAGGCCCAGGGGATGGCGTGTGGGGGGCGGAGAAGGGCTTCTCTGGGCGTAGTTCCTCATAGAAGGCCCAGGGGATGGTGTGTGGGGATTGAAAAGGCCTTCTCTGGGCCTAGTGCCCCACAGAAGGCCCAGGGGATGGCTTCTGGGGACGGAAAAGGCCTTCTCTGGGCCTAATGCCCCCATAGAAGCCCCAGGGGATGCCATGTGAGGTGTAGAAAAGGGCTTCTCTGGGCCTAGTGCCCCATAGAATGCCCAGGGGATGGCATGTGGGGACGGAAAAGGGCTTCTCTGGGCCTAGTGCCCCCATAGAAGGCCCAGGGGATGGCATGTGGGGGAAGGAAAAGGGCTTCTCTGGGCCTAGTGCCCCCATAGAAGGCCCAGGGGATGGCGTGTGGGGGAAGGAAAAGGGCTTCTCTGGGGCTAGTGCCCCATAGAAGGCCCAGGGGATGGCATATGCGGGATGGAAAAGGCCTTATTTGGGCCTAGTGCCCCGTAGAAGGCCCAGGGGATGGCGTGTGGGGACGGAAAAGGCCTTCTCTGGGCCTAATTCCCTCGTAGAAGGCCCAGGGGATGACGTGTGAGGGGCAGAAAAGGCCATCTCTGGGCCTAGTGCCCCATAGAAGGCCCAGGGGATGGCATGTGGGGGGCAGAAAAGGCCATCTATGGGCCTAGTGCCCCATAGAAGGCCCAGGGGATGGCATGTGGGGGGCAGAAAAGGCCATCTCTGGGACGAGTGCCCCATAGAAGGCCCAGGGGATGGCGTGTGGGGGCGGAAAAGGCCTTGTCTGGGCCTAGTGCCCCCATAGAAAGCCAAGGGGATGGCGTGTGGCGGGCGGAGAAGGGCTTCTCTGGGCGTAGTTCCTCATAGAAGGCCCAGGGGACGGTGTGTGGGGTTGGAAAAGGCCTTCTCTGGGCGTAGTGCCCCATAGAAGGCCCAGGGGATGGTGTGTGGGGGATGGAAAAGGCCTTCTCTGAGCCTAGTGCCCCATAGAAGACCCAGGGGATGGCGTGTGGGGGATGGAAAAGGCCTTCTCTGGGCCTAGTGCCCCATAGATAGCCCAGGGGATGGCCTGTGGGGGATGGAAAATGCCTTCTCTGAGCCTAGTGCCCCATAGAAGACCCAGGGGATGGCGTGTGGGGGATGGAAAAGGCCTTCTCTGGGCCTACTGCCCCACAGAAGGCCCAGGGAATGGCGTGTGGGGACGGAAAAGGCCTTATTTGGGCCTAGTGCCCCGCAGAAGGCCCAGGGGATGGCTTGTGGGGACGGAAAAGGCCTTCTCTGGGCCTAGTGCCCCATAGAAAGCCCAGGGGATGGCATGTGGGGGACGGAATGGGCTTATCTGGGACTAGTGCCCCATAGAAGTCCCAGGGGATGGTATGTGGGGGAGGGAAAATGCCTTCTCTGGGCCTAGTGCCCCCATAGAAGGCCCAGGGGATGGCGTGTGGGAGGCGGAGAAGGGCTTCTCTGGGCGTAGTTCCTCAAAGAAGGCCCAGGGGATGGTGTGTAGGGATGGAAAAGGCCTTCTCTGGGCCTAGTGCCCCATAGAAAGCCCAGGGGATGGCGTGTGGGGGATGGAAAAGGCCTTCTCTGAGCTTAGTGCCCCATAGAAGACCCAGGGGATGGCGTGTGGGGGATGGGGAAGGCCTTCTCTGGGCCTAGTGCCCCACAGAAGGCCCAGGGAATGGCGTGTGGGAACGGAAAAGGCCTTATTTGGGCCTAGTTCCCCGCAGAAGGCCCAGGGGATGGCTTGTGGGGACGGAAAAGGCCTTCTCTGGGCCTAATGCCCCCATAGAAGGCCCACGGGATGGCGTGTGAGGGGCAGAAAAGGCCTTCTCTGGGCGTAGTGTCCCACAGAAGGCCCAGGGGATGACGTGTGGGGACGGAAAAGGCCTTCTCTGGGCCCAGTGCCCCATAGAAGGCCCAAGAAGTGGCGTTTGGGGGGCGGAGAAGGCCTTCTCTGGGCCTAGTGCCCCACAAAAGACCCAGCGGATGGCGTGTGGGGACGGAAAAGGCCTTCTCTGTGCCTAGTTCCCCAAAGAACGATGGCGTGTGGGAGATGGAAAAGGCCTTCTCTGGGCCTAGTGCCTCCATAGAAGGCCCAGGGGATGGCATGTGGGGGAAGGAAAAGGTCTTCCCTGGGCCTAGTGCCCCCATAGAAGGCCCAGGGGATGGCGTATAGATGACGGAAAAGGGCTTCTCTGTGTCTAGTGCCCCATAGAAGGCCCAGGGGATGGGTGTCGCGGCGGAAAAGGCCTTGTCTGGGCCTAGTGCCCCCATAGAAGGACAAGGGGATGGTGTGTGAAGGACGGAAAAGGCCTTTTCTGGGCCTAGTGCCCCCATAGAAGGCCTAGGAGATGGCGTTTCAGGGGGGGAGAAGGGCTTCTCTGGGCGTAGTTCCTCATAGAAGGCCCAGGGGATGGTGTGTGGGGACGGAATAGGCCTTCTCTGGGCCTAGTGCCCCATAGAAGCCCCAGGGGATGGCTTGTGGGGGCAGAAAACACCTTCTCAGGGCCTAGTGCCCCATAGAAGGCTCAGGGGTGGGTGTCGAGGGGTGGAAAAGGCCTTCTCTGGGCCTAATGCCCCCATCGAAGGCCCAAGGTCTGGCGTGTGGGGGCAGAAAAGGCCTTCTCTGAGCCTAGTGCCCCATAGGAGGCCCAGGGGATGGCGTGTGGGGGACGGAAAAGGCCTAATTTGGGCCTAGTGCCCCGCAGAAGGCCCAGGCGATGGCGTGTGGGGACGGAAAAGGCCTTCTCTGGGCCTAATGCCCCCATAGAAGGCCCAGGGGATGGCATGTGGGGGGCAGAAAAGGCCATCTCTGGGTCTAGTGCCCCATAGAAGGCCCAGCGGATGGCGTGTGGGGACGGAAAAGGCCTTCTCTGGGCCTAGTGCCCCAAAGAAGGATGGTGTGTGGGATATGGAAAAGCCTTCTCTGGGCCTAGTGCCTCCATTGAAGGCCCAGCGGATGGCGTGTAGGGGAAGGAAAAGGGCTTCTCTGGGCCTAGTGCTTCCATAGAATGCCCAGGGGATGGCATGTGGGGGAAGGAAAAGGGCTTCTCTGGACCTAGTGCCCCATAGAAGGCCCAGGGGATGGCGTGTGGGGGCGGAGAAGGGCTTCTCTGGACCTAGTGCCCCATAGAAGGCCCAGGGGATGGCGTGTGGGGGGCGGAGAAGGGCTTCTCTGGGCCCAGAGCCCCTTAGAAGGCCCAGGGGATGGCGTGTGGGGGACGGAGAAGGGCTTCTCTGGACCTAGTGCCCCATAGAAGGCCCAGGGGATGGCTTGTGGGGACGGACAAGGCCTTCTCTGGGCCTAGTGCCCCATAGAAGACCCAGGGGATGGCGTGTGGGGATGGAAAAGGCCTTCTCTGGGCCTACTGCCCCACAGAAGGCCCAGGGAATGGCGTGTGGGGACGGAAAAGGCCTTCTCTGGGCCTAGTGCCCCGCAGAAGGCCCAGGGGATGGCGTGTGGAGACGGAAAAGGCCTTCTCTGGGCCTAATGCCCCTATAGAAGGCTCAGGGGATGGCATGTGAGCAGCAGAAAAGGCCTTCTCTGGGCCTAATACCCCATAGAAGGCCCAGGGGATGGCATGTGAGGGGCAGAAAAGGCCATCTCTGGGCCTAGTGCCCCATAGAAGGCCCAGGGGATGGCGTGTGGGGACGGAAAAGGCCTTCTTTGGGCCTAGTGCCTCCATACAAGGCCCAGGGGATGGCGTGTGGGGGAAGGAAAAGGGCTTCTCTGTGCCTAGTGCCCCCATAGAAGGCCCAGGGGATGGCATGTGGGGGAAGGAAAAGGGCTTCTCTGGGCCTAGTGCCCCATAGAAGGCCCAGGCGATGGCGTGTGGGGACGGAAAAGGCCTTCTCTGGGCCTAATGCCCCCATAGAAGGCCCAGGGGATGGCATGTGGGGGCAGAAAAGGCCATCTCTGGGTCTAGTGCCCCATAGAAGGCCCAGCGGATGGCGTGTGGGGACGGAAAAGGCCTTCTCTGGGCCTAGTGCCCCAAAGAAGGATGGTGTGTGGGAGATGTAAAAGCCTTCTCTGGGCCTAGTGCCTCCATTGAAGGCCCAGCGGATGGCGTGTAGGGGAAGGAAAAGGGCTTCTCTGGGCCTAGTGCTTCCATAGAATGCCCAGGGGATGGCATGTGGGGAAGGAAAAGGGCTTCTCTGGACCTAGTGCCCCATAGAAGGCCCAGGGGATGGCGTGTGGGGGCGGAGAAGGGCTTCTCTGGACCTAGTGCCCCATAGAAGGCCCAGGGGATGGTGTGTGGTGGACGGAAAATGGCTTCTCTGGGCCTAGTGCCCCCATAGAATGCCCAGGGGATGGCGTGTGGCGGGCGGAGAAGGGCTTCTCTGGGCGTAGTTCCTCATAGAAGGCCCAGGGGATGGTGTGTGGGGATGGAAAAGGCCTTCTCTGGGCGTAGTGCCCCATAGAAGGCCCAGGGGATGGTGTGTGGGGATGGAAAAGGCCTTCTCTGAGCCTAGTGCCCCATAGAAGACCCAGGGGATGGCGTGTGGGGGATGGAAAAGGCCTTCTCTGGGCCTAGTGCCCCATAGATAGCCCAGGGGATGGCGTGTGGGAGGCGGAGAAGGGCTTCTCTGGGCGTAGTTCCTCAAAGAAGGCCTAGGGGATGGTGTGTAGGGATGGAAAACGCCTTCTCTGGGCCTAGTGCCTCCATAGAAGTCCCAGGGGATGGTGTGTGGGGGTGGAAAAGGCCTTCTCTGGGCCTAGTGCCCCACAGAAGGCCCAGGGAATGGCGTGTGGGAACGGAAAAGGCCTTATTTGGGCCTAGTTCCCCGCGGAAGGCCCAGGGGATGGCTTGTGGGGACGGAAAAGGCCTTCTCTGGGCCTAATGCCCCCATAGAAGGCCCAGGGGATGCCATGTGAGGTGCAGAAAACGGCTTCTCTGGGCCTAGTGCCCCATAGAAGGCCCAGGGGATGGCGTGTGGGAGATGGAAAAGGCCTTCTCTGGGCCTAGTGCCCCCATAGAAGGCCAAGGGGATGGCGTGTGGGAGATGGAAAAGGCCTTCTCTGTGCCTAGTGCCTCCATAGAAGGCCCAGGGGATGGTGTGTGGGGGTGGAAAAGGCCTTCTCTGGGCCTAGTGCCCCCATAGAAGGCCCAGGGGATGGTGTGTGGGGGGCGGAAATGGCCTTCTCTGGGCGTAGTGCCTCAGAGAAGGCCCAGGGGATGGTGTGTGGGGGGCAGAAAAGGCCTTTTCTGGGCCTAGTGCCCCCATAGAAGGCGCAGGGGATGGCGTGTGGATGACGGAAAACGCCTTCCCTGGGCCTAGTGCCCCATAGAAGGCCCAGGGGATGGCGTGTGGGGGACGGAAAAGGCCTTCTCTGGGCCTAGTGCCCCATAGAAGGCCCAAGGGGTGGTGTGTGGGGGACGGAAAAGGCCTCTGGGCCTAGTGCCCCATAGAAGGCCCAGGGTATGGTGTGTGGGGGTGGAAAAGGCCTTGTCTGGGCGTAGTGCCCCCATATAAGGCCAAGGGGATGGTGTGTGGGGGACGGAAAAGGCATTCTCTGGGCCTAGTGCCCCCATAGAAGGCCCAGGGGATGGCGTATGAAGGGCGGAGAAGGGCTTCTCTGGGCCTAGTGCCCCATAGAAGGCCCAGGGGATGGTGTGTGGGGGTGGAAAAGGCCTTGTCTTGTTCTAGTGCCCCCATAGAAGGCCAAGTGGATGGTGTGTGGGGGACGGAAAAGGCCTTCTCTGGGCCTAGTGCCCCCATAGGAGGCCCAGGCGATGGCTTGTGGGGACGGAAAAGGCCTTCTCTGGGCCTAGTGCCCCATAGAAGGCCCAGGGGATGGTGGGGGGCGGAAAAGGCCTTCTCTGGGCCTAGTGCCCCAGAGAACGCCCAGGGGATGCTGTGTGGGGGGCAGAAAAGGCTTCTCTGAGCCTAGTGCCCCATAGAAAGATGGCGTGTGGGCGACGGAAAGGGCCTTCTCTGGGCCTAGTGCCCCCATAGAAGGCCCAGGGGATGGCATGTGGGGGGCGGAAAAGGGTTTCTCTGAGTCTACTGCCCCCATAGAAGGCCCAGGGGATGGTGTGTGGGGGGCGGAAAAGGCCTTCTCTGGGCCTAGTGCCCCATAGAAGGCCCAGGGGATGGCGTGTGGGGGACAGATAAGGCCTTCTCTGGGCCTAGTGCCCCAAGGAAGGATGGCGTGTGGGAGATGGAAAAGGCCTTCTCTGGGCCTAGTGCCCCATAGAAGGCCCAGGGGATGGTGTGGGGGGCAGAAAAGGGCTTCTCTCACTTGCCTCAGCCTTGAGGGCCTGTCCCTGCGCTCACACTCCAGACGGTCCTCTCCTGTCGGAGGACTGGAGCAGACTGAGCTGAAAACACTTACCAGGGCTGACGTGGGCGGGACTTTGCGAAGCAGCCAGTCAGCCCTGGCCAGTGTCTTCTGACTGCCTGTTCTTGAGCCGAATCAATTATGGCAAGCATAGAATGCTGTGGAACCAAAATTAAAATATTTATAAAGACAAGATTAGTGATAGATTACAGTTATCTTATTAGTGGACTTTATACTTCTTTTTGACTTTTTGATTTATTTAGTAAATAAGTAAATGCATTCTCCTAGATGTTTTTAGGCTTTCCCACAGCTAGAGATATATAGGAGTAAAACTCTAGTGCTGGGATTTAATGATGATGCATACTGGCATGGTCAATCAAACTTTATATAGGTTCTTACCTATTCAGGGAAGTAAGTCTTTATTAGAAGACACAAGTTTTACTTCCTTTCAAGTGGCTTACTGTGAAATCTTATGTCTAGAGTCGCCAAACCACTTGCTTTACAGTAATCTCATCTGCTTCAGGGGAAGCTGCGGTGGCTCAAGTGGTTAAGACGCTGAACTGCAGGCTGTGGAAGGTCAGTGGTTCAGCAGTTCGAGACCCAGGTGCCGCATGACGGGGTGAGCTCCTGTCTCTAGCTCCAGCTCCTGCCAAACTAGCAGTTCGAAAGAAAGAAATTGCAAGTAGATAAATAGTTACCACTTCAGTGGGAAGGTAACAGTGTTCTGTGCGCCTTGGTGTTTAGTCATGCTGGCCACATGACCACAGAAATGTCTTCGGACAGCGCTGGTTCTTTGGCTTTGAAATGGAGATGAGCACCGCAACCCTAGAGTCGGATTCGACTGGCTTTCGAGCAAGGGAACATCTGCTTCAGAATGGCTGCAAATTTTACTGTGTGGTCCATATACCAGATTAGACCCTCTAAGAGATTCTGTATATATTGTTCCCCCCCCCCCAATATGCTTTGACACAAGACTGGCAGACACAGTGCAATCTCAAAGACGGTTATACCCTTCTACACATTGACTAATATGGACTTGGAAGGGCGTAGCTGTGTTTAGGATTGCACTTTTAATCTTTATAGTACAGTAAATATCTAAAAAACGGAATGTTGAGAATTGCAGACAAACCTTGTGATTGCCAGGAAACTCAAGGCCAATTTATATGTTACAACTGACATGGCCTGGAGTTCTGTGATAGAAACTTAATTCCCAAATGAGCAGGAGCCCAATTCAGGCCAGGTTGTGGCATGCCGGGGCAGGGGATTTGAGCTTCCTCTCTGCATGTGTTTTCCTGACCTGAAATGCTCCAGGAGCTGCTATTTGCAACACTGAGGGAGTTGCATGTGGCCATCGTTACACACAACTTTCCCCATTCGGGCAAATATTGCTTCCCCAGGCCATTTCATGTAGAGAAAATAGCGCAGGTGCAAGGCTGAAGGTTCTTCTTCCTATGCACTGCAGTCTGTCCTGAAGCTGTATTGGGCCCTCACATGGCTGGGAACAGAATACACCAAAGTCTTTATTGTCGCCACTTGTTCACCATGTGGACTTTGAAATGTGTGATTTGATTCTCAAAGATACAGCAGTGTACAGTGACAGCACCTAATGTGATGGTGGCATTCACATACACATGCCTGAAAACTGTGGAGATATATAACTCTTTCAGTCATTCACAAAATGCACTTGGGATTGTTAGCATTTGTTAATGGTGACCTTCACAAATTCCCAACTTTCCCTTACATCCATGCTTGTGCTTCAGATATGCATACATCTCCCTAGAGATTTTTAATTGTCAGATTAAATTTATAAACATGTACATGTGGAAAAGGGGGGGAAATGTTTTTAAAATGTGACACAATTACCTGAAAGGAGGGAAACAGTTTCCAGTTACCATCTACAAAGAATAGTCCATGTACATATCAGAAGCCAAAATATAAGAAACTCTGGAGAGACTCAGCAGCAGAAGGCACTAGAGAAAACAGCAGAGGTACAAAGCCTGCCTGGAACATCTCTTCTGGTCTAGCTTCTGCTCCCTTGCATGCTCTTGGTCAGATAAGGGGTGATGTGAAAGTGCTACTGTCCACTATCACAACATGTTCTGCAGATTTTCACAACTTGTTCTTGTATGTTGTTTCCAGGGGAGAGGGCTTCTTGCAAGCCATGTCTGAACAGAAACACAGAATGCAGGTCTACCATTGCAGAGATGTTCTTCATCATTTTGTTCTCCCATTTAATCAGATATCAGTCAGAAGAAAGAGTCAGACCAGTTGTACCTTGACAAAATGACTTCCTAACTGCATTTTTAGCCTCTATTGGAGGGTGGGGGTGGGAAGTGGAATGAAGCCTGGTTACTTTCTTAATCATGAAGAATGAGCTTGGATTTCACTATGCATGAGTAAGTGAGATGTCTAGGAAGATTAGGAGAGATTTCTAAGTTTAAACATAAGCTTCATTTCCCCCCTAAAATGTATAGATATGAGAAACAAGATGTTCCTAAAGAAATAGTTCATGGATTTTATGAGTCAAGAGAAAGTAGGAGCCTGCCTAGCAGATTGACCCAGACAGACCTGCAATAGCCTAACCACAGTGCAGACAAAGAGACCAGGGCCATCAGAACACCCAGGGGACTCAAGAAACAGCCAGATGCTGTGGGAAGAAGCTGTCTTACAGTGATCTGGAACCACCAGACATGAGTACATCCAAAATATTTAGAAATGGGGGGTGAGAACTTATTTTGATAGTCTCAGTTCCCCATCATTTATCATGGCAAAGAAATTTACTGGCATCATGCTGCCCTAGGCTCCTAATTATCTACAGACTGATAATTTTTCCTTCCCCCCTTTCCCAAAGCTTCATTATCTGTCACTAATCCTGAAGGTGCTGATTAAGAGCAATCATAGAGGTGATCTTTGGGATAATTGCTGTACACGTAGTACTGATAAAGAAAAGGTATTCTTAAAGATGAACTAGGCAGAGAAATACATTTTTGTCACGCTTCGGCTGCACCCCTGTTGGAGCCTTGCCCGTAGCTGTTATGTACTGAATGTGAATCGCTCCTATCTATTCACATGTTAAGCTTGAGTCTGAATGTGGCTCTTCAGATGTCGCATTGCTATTGGTCGGTTTCTGCGAAACCTGTGTAATTACCCAATCACTGAGTGATATTGTTGCAAAGAGGGAACAGTCCTGATTGGCCTTTATCCCTGTATTCTGATTGGTCTTTAACTTGTAATGGGTGTGGCTTTGACAGCCCGGGAGAGTTTAAAAGAAGGAGCTGTGCTCCCCTTGTTGTTGTGTGTTCCTGACTTACAGTTGCTGTTTAATAAAGCTGAAATCACTTGAAGCTGAATCCTTTGTTGAGTCTCATACTTAAGAGTAGCCATGGCTTTGGGTGTCTGGAGGGAGAGGACGGTCCTGAGAGCGGTGGTCGGCACAAGTTCAGGTGAGACAGCAAGGCCTCAGAATGGCTCATCCTCTCCGCCACTTCCGCCCTTCACCCGGCCCCACCCCCCTTTATAGCCCAGGACGCTCTCCCTTTGACATGGGAGGGGATGCTGTTGAGCCAGCAGCAGCCTTGTCGGCCAGATGTCCACGCCACCGGCACTGCCGGCGGGGACTCTCCGGAGCTGGGTCTTGGTCTCAGTGCTTTCCCCCCACGTCCTCTGCGGGGCACAGCTCCGGGGCTGTGCTTGCCCCACTGTCACTTCCTCTCTGTGGCCCATTGGGGAAGGGCTCCTCATGGGGGACCTGCAGAGCTCACTCCCCCATGGGCAGGCATGCTCCAGCTCCTCCCGGGCTCCCCGTCTGCCGGCAGGTAAGCCCCCCGGGGGGAGTGCGGATGGGGGGCAGGGCTCTCAGCCCAGGCCAGGAGGACCAGGACAATTTTACTGGGCCAGTTTCTGTTGAAAACAATGAAGTGTATATAAGGATGCTCACAGATGTGGTGCTGCCATGAATATAGTATTGATGACCTTTGGTGACAGCTGGGGGGGCAGCATAACAACAGAAGTAGAGCCTGCTGAATCAGTCCCACTTAAAATGAGAAAGATCAAAATGGCAGCAGTGTACAGCTCTTATGCAGTTCCATGAGTCAGGCACAGGAGAACTTCTTTCTACTTCGGTACCAGTTGCTTTATGCCATCTTTGAATATCACAGTAATACACATGACCATGCGCCAACAAAGCAAAATTCTGTAGCAAATGTGTTGCATATTGGGTTCAACGCATAGAGAAGACAGACGCTGCATGATTAACAGCTCATAGTTCACTGGTACACAATACAACACACACAACCAGCTGGAATGGCCAACTATATACAGTCCCCAAGACACACCCACAGGTCCCATTGGAGGGTTTAAACTTCCTGCCACAGTTCCTATAGGTGCTAACTAGGAGGCTCAGGATCCTAGTCCCTATTGTTCTTTGGAGCCAAGCTCTGGTTACATATTACTGGCACCTAGTGGCAGTCAGTGGACATAATAAAAAGCAATGTAGCTTGTAAAGTGAGAAAAGACAAGTTGTTTGAATTAATCATGAGAAGACATTGTTATGCTTCTAGCCTAAGCTGGTGATATCCAGCTTGAACCCTTCCTGGATGCGTAGTTTAGAGTAAAACTGTTCCCTGTCTCTCTTTAGGCTATTATTACATAGTTGTGGCAAGTATCATCCATGTGCACTCAGTCCAGGATGTTGAGTTGGGGAAGATCTTGGGTGTGTACTTACCCTCACTGGCTGGCTTCCAAGATATCAACAAGCCATGGATGGATGGCTTAGACTGAGCCAACTGAAACTGAATCTGACAAAGACGGAAGTCCTGTGCCTGAACCGGGGCTGCCCTTGTTGCAAATCGGAAGCTGTAGCTAGTGCAAAATGCTGTGACCAGGCTTTTGATGGGTCTCTCTATGAAAGAGCACATCCAGCCTGTGCTGAAAGCATTGCACTGGCTGCTGATAGCCTACTGAATTCGCTTCAAGGTGTTGTGGTCAGGGGCCTACATACCTGAGGGACTGCCTTTCTCCACATGTTCCCCAGAGAGCACTGAGATCAGGTTTCCAAAACTGACTGGCCCTCCTGGTTCTCAAGGAGGCCAGACTGGCTATAACCAGGGCCAGGGTTTTCTCAGTGGCAGCTCCATTCTGGTGGCATGAGCTACCAGAAGAGATCAGGGCCCTGCGGGAGCTCTTCCACCAGGCTTTTAATCAAGGAGCCACCCCCAACAGTTGAAAGATAGAGAGCCCTGTCTCCTGGAAATTCCAACAACAGCCTGTACCAGCCGCCTAAAGGAAGATCTATGAGCCGACTGTGAGGACAGATTATCAAATATGGCCACTATAGTTAACAATAATTAATACTAGCGCTTTATAATGTCAGATAGTTTTAAAAAGTTTTAGGACTGTTTTTAACTGTATTTATGTGCCTTTTTTATGTAAGCTGCCCTGAGCTGGCCTCAGCTGGGAGAGTGGGGTACAAATATGATAGAGAAATAAATAAATAAATAAAATACATTTCTTTCCAATTGCTTTTTAACCAGGAGTGTGCAAAAAAAATAAATCAGTTGGAAGCACATTCCTATCTGTAAGATCCACACATAGAAATAACAGGGATGAAATTCTTATGGATTGTTACTTTCACCCAAGGGATTTTCTCTTCCAAAACTGTGATTTACACAAATATTGGCCCTTGTTTCACAAGCAGTTAAAATTCCCACTTGCACAGTAGGCACCAAGACTCATGACTGGTGTATGAGAGAGTGTTTCCCTCCTTCCCCAGAACCCTCAACCACATGGGTCCATTTTGAGACAAACATCAAGTGTGAGACTGAAGAGAGCTAAGTATGGAAAATTTGTGAGTGAATAACAGGGCATGTGGGTTCATTGGCACTGCTTGTCACAGGGAGGATGGAGGGAGCTGTACCTTCATCCTCGATTCCCCCCTTGTCTGCCTTTCAGCCTTTCCTGTCTTTGCCTAACCTGTGTACAATCACAGATGAGGTTAACAACAACAGAGCAATAGAAAACAAAGAAGAATGAATAATATTAAAACAAATAATTAAAACAAGCCATATATAGTCCTCCCAAAGCCCGTGAAGACAGCACAATAACTGGGAGAAAGTGGAACAAATGAATACATAAATGGTGGATGATCTGGTTCCTAAAATCCTATTCACAAGTATATGGGATGCTATGGAATCCTCTCACTGTTGCAATCCCTCCTGGTTCCTGCTGCCTGGGAAATTGCAACCAGACAGCAAGGCTCCAGAATAATCTGAATAATATTCACAAATCAGTGTTATTTGGGGCAGATCCAGTTATAGTCTATCCGCCTTACATGCAGGCTTTTGACAAGCCGTCTACCCTTGTGGTCAAGGATAGTGAGAATGAAACATTAGGAGAAACATAAAGGACATATGGTAACTTGAAATCTACATCAGCACATCCTGTGTAAATACAACCACTTGCCTTATGAATACCAGCTGAATCCAAAACCCATAGAACGGTTGATTTGTTTTATTATGCCCTGATACTCACATGTGGCTGCTAAACCGTTAATTCACATTACTGCTGCTACATTCCTCCTTAATGTGGAATTTCTCTGTCTGCTACTTTTTGGAAATAGTGTAAATTTGATTTCAGAGGTGGTGGTGGTGGGGAATCCATCAACAATATACTTAATATTCCTTAAGATGCATATTATTTCCTTACAAGCTACATGTATTTGAATTGCAATTTAGTATTTTAAGTACATTTAAGAAGATGTTAAAAAGTATCAAACAAGCTGTTGTATTATAACCTAGCCCAGCCATCTTATCACTGTTATTTAAAATCTACATGAGAATGCTGGCTGGCTTCAGAAGTACCCTCAGGCTCTAGACTTGTTTACTTAGAAGTATAACAAGTGTCTTTTTCAAAAAGATCCTCAGTTCGTGGGGGGAAATGCAGGCGAAATGGAGATTAATGGAGGAAAGCAGGCAGAAAACTCCCTTGTGGAGGTTCTCTGCATTTGCCGTTGCAATGAATGCAAAACAGAGAATCCTTGCTGTGTGAGTGTAGCCCTTGTGATGTCCCTAGGATCATGGGGGCAAATTCTTTCCTCACATGACCTTCTGCAACTTCAGTCACCTGGAACTACTATTTTCTCTGTGGGGAAAACTTATAAGTATCTTGTGCAGCAAATAGCAACTCTGAGTGAATAGAAGTTCAGAAATAGTACAGGGGAATTAACTAATTAGATTGTTATCCTGTCCATTCTCCAAGGAGCTCAATATGGCAATCATAGTCATTCCCCTTGTCATTCACCAACAGCCCTGTGAGGGAGGCTGAGCTGTGTGCGAAAGTAAAGGGACTGGCCCAAAGTCTCCAGTGAGCTTCATGGCAGAATAAGGGCTTGAGTCCAGGTCTGAGTTTATCACTGTAAGCACTACACCACACTGGCTTTTATGTGCCAAGGCACTGTTGATACACACTAGGAACCCATAGGTGGCTTTTGAACAACTGGTTCTATTTAACAGCATTGTATTGAAGGAGATTATGATGTTCCCTAAAGGACTCAGAATTGGAGAACTGGACATCCTTGCACATTTCCCCTTTCCTTTAAACAAATTCCAATTTGTTCTTTCAACTGCTTTTTATAGGAAGGGAAATATTAGCTTGAAAGAACTTCTCCTTCTTGTTTTGTCACTTTTAGTCTTGGCTTTCCCCCCTCCCCTTTGCAAAATTATGCAACAAATACTTTGTGCAATAATGTGCTTAATCCCCATAAAAGAAACAAATGATTCACTGTGGCATAGTGCTTTAAATTCAACATGACTGTTCTCCAAATTGGGAATGGGTATTTCTACAAAGTTAAATGCAAGTGTGTTTCTGAGAATAAACAGCTTTCCCAGAGCATGAAGCACTGTTCTCAGTTCTTGCTGTCACCCAGTCTTGGAAACATATGTGAAATTTTGCAAGACTCATGATGGGTTGTCATATTAAGGGCCTAAAGGAACATGGATGGAAAGTCCATACTTACTCATAGGAAACAGCTGCCACTTCCTCATCCCTACAGCAAACTTGATGGAAATGTATTGTTTCATAGCTCCTCTCATTTTTGCTCATCTGAGTCCTAAAATTATCTGTTCTCTTTAAAATATTCCAAAAGAAAAGATGAAACACAAACTCTTTGCTTGGTTTGGGGGCCACTGATTAGGTAGGCACAAGCACGTGAGTTTCCATGTGCTGTCACTATAACTGCCCTCTTTCCTTCCCTCCAAGTGGTCAAGCTGCTTTCTCATCATTGGAGAATGCATGAAAATACCAGAAGTACAAGCAAACCCTTTGTTTGGCGAGGGAAGTTTGCAGAACTCTATAGAACACCCACCCCCTCCATTGGAATGGAGTGTCAGCTGCTATAAAATGGCTCACAGTAGTTTTCTGATGGGTGGTGGTCCATTACCACCATTTGGCAGGAAAATGCCATATTTAAATAATAAATAAAATAAGATTTTAAAAACCAGCCTTCATACAGTGATCTCTATTAAAAATTTAATTTTTTCTGTCACTAGGATAAACAACTTGGGTTATCTGTTTTTCTCATGAGAGGTATCTTTCATTCTCTTGGTGTACAAATATATGAGTGGTTGATCACATCTCTATTTTCTATCGATTGGAAAAGATTGTTTGTCTATGCCACTAAACATCAGATGAATGTGACAATGAACTCTATCACCTTAGAGAGACTGCAGAGTCATGTGTTTCTGAAGCAGCCATCCCATCTGAGTAAGACTAGAACAGAATGAGGAGGAAAAGTGTCATAAGTGCCAGACAAGACATGTTTATATTGATACTTAATAGAGACTACAGAACAAATACCCTGTAATAGAGTTGACTGCATATCCTGTAATTTAAGTATTAGGCCACATAATTGCCTTTGTCTTCACACTTTAAAGACCGCATTCCTACATGTTTACTCATCAGGAGCACCGAGTGGCCATGTGACAGGACACATGTGCACACCACTGACAATGGGCTCGGAAGAAAGCCAGCTAAGTGAAGGAACAGCCTTAGAAACAGTGCTGTAAATAACAGCTGGATCTCCAAAAATGGGAGAAGCTCAGCGCTCTTCCTCTTTTTGTTGCCCGATTTTGTTGTGGAGATCTCCTGATCAATATAAACATGTCTGGAGACAGTAGTATGGGGCTGGTTCTTTTGCAACTAAATTTATCCCTAATAGTGTATAACAGGACAGCCTGTATACAAGAAAGCCAGATGAGATTAAGTGAAATTATTTTAAATAGTTGGATCATCAAAGTCAAGAAAAGCCACTCACTTTTTACAGTGTATATATTGAGGCCATGCTCTTTGAACAACCAGTACTAATACCGAATTGCAATTCTGCACTAAAAGTGTGTGACTAGAACAGAATGGGAAGAGTTATTGGCCATGCACAAATTTTCCATATATTACCATTAGGGTGTCAGTTGAATCAGGATTTTTAAAGTTAGAACCTATTGATTAAATTTAAATAGGTTTGCAAATCACAAAACTTCAGTGTATGTGTCTTCTTTAAAATGATAGTGAAGGAAGTATGAAATAACTTACAATAAACAACAGCTTCCAATTGTTGGGGGGTGGGAAGGATCTGTAATACTTTCTTACACTGTTGCACTTACACCACAGAACTTCAAAGAACCTTTAATTCACAGTCCTACTAAAAAGCCCTTTTATTGTAGTAGCTAAAGTATAGGAGTAGGACTGAGAGACCTGGGTTCAAATTCCCATGATACTTCCTGGATGACCATGAGCCAGTTACTTTCTTTCATGATAACTTTCTTACAGGGATGTTGTGAGAATAAAATGGAGGAGAAAAGAAGAGAAAGGATAGAAAAATAGATCATGTAAATGTAATCATAATTGACTATTCCCATCCACTAAAGCTTTACAGTCCATTTCTATGCTCATTTATCTGGAACTAAGACCCACTGAATAAAGTGGGATTTACTTTTAAGTAAACATACACAAGCTTATACTATAGCAGTGATTAGCTAAAGCTGGGCCCATGGGTCTGAGTTTTTCACTGAGGTTTGGATTAGATCTTGAACAAATATCCACTGTTCCACCAGTTAATTAATTAGGGGAAAGTACAAGAAGTTTACCAAATGTGTGTTTTTATTTTAAATTCCAAGTTTTACTTTTTTAACTAAAATGTGCCTGTTTATAAATATTTATCCAAACAGAAAACATCCTGACTCTCATGCTGTAGACTACAATATATTTGCAGAACATCTCTTTTATATATAAATACACTCAATTCAGCATTGCAAGTAAATTTTGTGGGTGTGAAGGGGTGTCATTGAGCCACTCCTTCCCCTGGTCTACTTGTCTGTGAAGCTAGCTCTTTGGGTCTGAGGGAGGAAGCAAAAATTTTCCAATATAAGGCACTGCTGAGTTTTATGCATGCACACCTCTGCTTCCCCCTTCATGGACTGCTAGTCCTGTAAGATTAGAAAAGAAAAGGGACAATAGAACTCTATAAGTAAGCCAGACCAGTACAGCTTCTGACTTACTCAAAGAGCATTTGGTTTTCTCCAAGGCTAGTAGTCCAGTGGTAAAACACAAGGTCTTTAACCTGGATTCTTAAATTTGTTCTCTCCTACTTTTCTAGAATGACAAATCCCCAACACACTAACAACATCAGCTGCATCATCTCAGGCTTATTCACATGCTCCTCTTTGGTTCTCTACATAGAGCAAACAGGTCAAACCCCATGCCAAAGGATAAATGGACACAAATCTGACATCAAGAATCACAAGACTGAGAAACCTGTAGAAGAACACTTCAGCCTTCCTCAAAGTAGTTGTTTTATTGCAAAGGAACTTCAGGAGCAGACTGGAAAGGGAAATTGATGAATTACAAGTTATTACAACACTTGGAACAACCCCTCCCCAACTTAACAGGGATACTGGTTTCTTATCTCATTATATATGCTAAGCTCATTCAGTCCTTACATCTTCTCACCAAGAATGGCTATACATCCTCTTTATTTTAGTGTATTTCTTATTTGGAATAGTATATTAGAATAGTGATTGTAATGTAATGCAAAGAATATTAGAATGTACTGTCATTTAGAATGGTAGACTGGAATGTATTTCTCTGGTCTGGTGACAGAGGAGATATAACACTGCACCTCAAAAAATACGATGCTGTTAGTTACCTCCATGCTTGAGAGGAGACGGATTGGAGCATAATAATGTCTCAGTTAATTACTCTTAGCATCCCACAATTAAGAAGGATTCAATTACACATCAGTCTCCAATTCTGACATATTTATTTGCCTCACTATCTCCCCCCTCGGAATTTAATCCAAACAAATGGTGACCATATAAACTTAGCGTGTTATTCCAGTTTGGTCCTCACATCTGTTAAAACATCTACATTATATTGTATGCTAATTTGCTGTTCAACCTCTACCTCTATATATGGACTGATAATTTCCATTTCAATGTGCCTGAGGAATTGTGCATGCACATGAAAGCTCACACCCAGAATAAAACTTTGTTGGTCTTAAGGATGCCACTGGACTCAAACTTTGTTCTACTGCTTCAGACCACCTAAATCCCCAAATGAAAAGCATTCTAGCTCACAAAAAACAAGATACCAGAGGTACTATCTGGAGACAGCTATTGCTTTATAAAAAAACCCAATATCAACATTTTCTTATAAATGTACTACAGGCATGCAATATAAGAATTCTGATTTCCTCAATTACGTATTTCCTCCTGTCCCTTTGAGAGGGCTGTTTATTTGTCCAGCTTTCTAGTTCCCTTACAACAGATGCACTGATTATAAACAAAGTAGCTAGAATGTTTCTAACCATTCCATCAACAACAAAAAAGGAAAAGGTCCTCCAGAAAACCAAACTGACTCCCCCAGCTATACAGAGTTGGTGTGTGCAGTTCAACCTTCCTTGTGAATACAGGGGCTTTTTTTCAAGTTGGACTTGAAGCTCATTTCGATTAATCAGAGAAAATGTCCTGTCCTGACAATGTAATGCCTTACCTACTCTCAACCTTCATATCTGTAATCTGTCACTACAACAATATAACTTCTTTTTAGTGTCATTATGACCTGTCATTTTTGTCACACATGCAAGAGGTTATTGTTTCTTCTACTGTATGATTATATGGACATGGTCCTTATTTTTCATTCAATCTGAAGAAGAAATTTGACCCTGGGATCTCATCATATTATCCTGTTACTCTACTGCAAATAGTTCTGGTTTTGGTTCGGTGTGGGATTTATACATTCCAGACAATTTCAGTTTGATAATTCCTCCCTTTTGGATGTTTTGGGTATTCCTGGGTCTGTCTCTAAATATTTCATGACATCGCTGCCCCTGAGCCAGTGGGGGCTGTACTCATAGGTATACAGATAAGCTACATGGAAACAGCAGGCTCTGTAGCCTACCTAACATGCATACTTAAATGCCTTGCATTCTGAGCCAGTTTAGAAACTGAAGTCTACTGCTGGAAAATTCTTTTGCATTGTATTTCAAATTGATTAAATTGTACTGGTCGAGGACTGTAATAATAAACTGACTGACTGACTGAAACTGAAGCAGATTGTATTTGCACTTATTTGTGTGGGCTTTCACACAGAAAGCTTCTTGGGCTTTTGAATTGAGTTTATTCTCTAGCTGTCACTTACTTTCCAGGTGTTCTTTAAGGTATAAATTATTACTTGCAAAGCCCAAAATGGTTTGGGACCCAGGTACCTAAGAGACCTTGGTGAGAATGAAAGCATGCAAGCAAAAGTACAATTGCCTGGACCAGAGTTAGCCAAGCACATGCAAAAGTTATGAGCCCCATTCTTCCAGAAGTGCCCTGAAAACATCCACCCTCTCAAGTGCACAGAGATTCAATTTTAATGTCTCATCTGAAAACATTTCCAGCAGCCCTGCATCCCATCAGATAACAATGGGTCAGAGTCCCGAAAAGAGCCATTATTCTCACACAGAACAAGGAACTTTATTAAAACAAGAACTATAAGAAATTTCTTTTAGCATCGTGCAATGTCACCAAGATTTGCCCTAGCATCTTTGCTCAGTTTTTGAATGCATCTGGTTTCTTTGTGCCAATTTAAAGGAACTACAGCCGTAGCACCAAAAATACCGCCATTAGCTAAAAAAGACATAGTTTCCTTTCTTTCATTTTGTAATATACCAAAGTGATCCTCAGAGGTAACTGAAGGATATATAGTATCTAAGAACCAGGCAACTTATATTTATTTATCATCTGCTTATCTCAATGAGTCTTGGTGAGACTCAAGGCAGATTAGAGTTATAAGAACAATGCAGTAAAAACCAGTACGTACAATGAACAGTGCAATAAAACTGGATAGCATAATTAAAGAACAATGAAATAAAAGCTATATAATATACCTAATAAACTGTATTTCACAATTAGAGAACAGTGGAATGAAGTACAATCCATCTAACACAAATGCTGGAGAAGGGCAGAGGGGGGAAAGAAAACTGTGAATATGTCACGGGAGCATATCAGGAGATACAGACAGGATATAATACATTTATACTAAGGATGAATTGGCAACCTTGAGATGTCAATGAAAGGAGGGATATAAACATCTCAGCAAATAAATACTCACAGAAATGATAAAAATTAAAAGATTTTGAGAAAGTCCTGATCTGTATATAATTTTCTATTCACATTTAAAAAAAAATCAGAAAAATTAATTCATGGGAATAGAATTTTCTGAATATTCTAGTTCAGTCTCTGCAAAAAATTAATAGTTTTCACTATAGTTGTCAGCATATAATACTCATTGCCATTTTGTGTATCCTATGGCTTTTTATTATTTATTTCTCTATCAGGGAATAAAGTTTTCTTGTGCCTATCAGGGCCATATTTGGAACTGCGTAAAATGGAACATACATTAAATGCTTTATCATGATTTTTCCCCCTTGTGTTTATGACATTCTAGGTAGGCAGTGTGCACTTTGAAATTATCAGCAGCATTCTGTATGGCAATTTATAATACAGTTCCTGGTTAACTAGCTGCTAAACATGAGGACATGGGGAATTTTGTGTTTATGTGTGTATAAGGACTGTAATTTTGATGTCATTCCCAGAATTTTTAAAATCAAATTGGATTGAATTTTAGTAATGTTACATAGCACTATTTTCACTTATTGCACATGCTTTAACCTGTGCACTTGGGATGTGTAGCTCAAGCCATTCTCACTATCTCATAAACTGCAGTGTGTGTGTGTGACTTTTGGAGCTGCACCTACCAGTTTTGTATAGCTGAGGCAGCCCATTTGTTTCAGACTCTACTCAGTTTTATCTGTTAATTATTTGAATGGTTTATTTCATTATGCATTTTATTGTGTTTTATATTTTAATTCTGATAGGAATGCAAACTGTTGAGGGGGGATGAAGGAAAAGGGGTATAAAATAAATACTCTGACAAAAATACCATATCATGGGTTGTATCCTTTCTAAATGTTATGCATGGAAGCACAGCTCTTTCCACCCCTCCAAATCAGCCTCAAATGCCCTTAAGTTTGTGGTGGATGGGGAGCCCAAAGAAGTAATATGACAGGAAGGTTGGACGGCTGCTACAGGAGGAGGGAACTGTCCTCTCCTTGTGCTCGTGCAGATCTTTTTGATGGGATCCAACCAAACATCTCCCATCAATCCCCAGCATAGCATTGGCCTTCTTTATTGCAGCTACACACTGTCTAGACATTTTCATTGAGTTATCCACTACGACTCTAAGATCTTTTCTCTTGGTCCGTCTCTGCCAGTTCAGACCCCATCAACGTGTATTTATATTTAGGATTTTTGGCTCCAATGTGCATCACTTTGCACTTGGCCACATTGAACCTGATTTGCCACGTTGACGCCCACTCACCCATCCTCGACAGATCCCTTTGGAGTGCCTCACACTCATCCCTGGTTTTCACCATCCGGAACAACTTCGTGTCATCTGCAAATTTAGCCACTTCACGGCTTACTCCCAATTCCAAATCATTAATAAACAAGTTAAAAAGCATTGGACCGAGTACTGATCCCTGTGGTACCCCACTGCTTACCACCCTCCACTGAGAAAGTTTCCCATTTATACTCACTCTCTGTTTCCTATTTATAAGCCAGTTTTTGATCCACAAGAGGACTTGTCCTTTTATCCCATGACTATTGAGCTTACTTAGGAGCCTTTGATGAGGAACTGTATCAAAAGCTTTCTGGAAGTCAAGGTAAATAATATCTATTGGGTCCCCCTTGTCCACATGTTTGTTCACTCCCTCAAAAAACACTAACAGGTTAGTGAGACAAGATCTTCCCTTACAGAACCCATGCTGAGTCTGCCTGAATAGTTTTTGTTCATCAATGTGCCTACTAATTCTTTCCTTAATAACAGTTTCCACCAACTTACCCAGTATCGATGTCAGACTGACTGGCCTGTAATTTCCCGGATCTCCCCTGGAGCCCTTTTTAAAGATGGGAGTGACATTAGCTACCTTCCAGTCCTCAGGAATGGAGGCAGATTTTAAAGAAAGATTACATATTTTTGTCAGGAGATCCACAAGTTCACATTTGAGTTCTTTCAGAACTCTCAGATGAATGCCATCCGGGCCTGGTGATTTATTAGTTTTTAAATTGTCCATCAGTCGGAGGACTTCCTCTCTTGTCACCGCAATCTGATTCAGGTCTTTCAACCCCCCTCCCAAAATCGGTGCTTCTGGAGTGGGCAAGCACTTCTCCTCTTCCACAGTGAAGACAGAGGCAAAAAATGCATTCAGCTTCTCAGCCATTTCCCTATCATCCTTCACTACTCCTTTTATCCCTTGGTCATCCAAGGGCCCCACTGCCTCCCTGGCTGGCTACCTACTTCTAATGTATTTGAAGAAAGTTTTATTGTTGGCCTTTATGTTTTTTGCGATATGCTCCTCATATTCCCTTTTTGCTTGCCTGATCACAGACTTGCATTTTATTTGCCATAGTCTCTGTTCCCTTTTATCAACCTCACTAAGACTAGCTTTCTACTGCTTAAAGGAATCCTTCTTACCTTTTACAGCTTCCATTACTTTATTTGTTAACCATGCAGGCTTTTTTCTATACCTATTTGTGCCTTTCCTAACCTGCGGTATTTATTTTTTCTGAGCTTCTAGGACTGTATTTTTGAATAGTCTCCAAGCTTCCCCAATGGTTTTGACCTTCTCCACTCTTCCTTTCAATTTCTTCCTCACATGTCCCCTCATACCAGAGAAGTTACCCCTTTTAAAGTTAAAAGTGGTTGCATCAGTCTTTTTGGGCAACTCCCTATCTGTACAAATGTTAAACTCAGTGACATTATGGTCACTGTTCCCAAGTGGTGCAATCACCTTTACATCTCTCACCAGGTCTTGGGTGTTACTTAGGACCAAATCCAGGATCGCCTCTCCCCTAGTAGGATCTGTGACCATCTGTTCCATAGCACAGTCATTGAGAGTGTCTAAAAACTCAATCTCTTTTTCCCGACTAGAACTCCTATTGACCCAATCAATGTGTGGGTAGTTAAAGTCGCCTACTATGACACAGTTATTTCGTCTAGCCGCTATCTTTAATTCATTCATCATTTTATAATCCTCCTCTATCTTTTGATCTGGTGGGCGATAACAAACTCCCACTGTTAAGCTTCCTTTTGGACCCACTATTTCAACACATAGCATTTCCAGAAGCAAATCCAGTTCTCTTACCCTCTCAATCTTACTGGACGGTATACCCTCTCTGACATACAGAGCCACCCCACCTCCAACTCTTCCCCCCCTATCCTTCCGATATAATTTATAACCAGGAATCACCGTATCCCACTGATTTTCCTCATCCCACCAAGTTTCTGAAATACCCACAATGTCTATTTCCCCCCCCAACACCAAGCATTCCAACTCCCCGATTTTACCTCGGAGACTTCTAGCATTTGTGTATAAACACTTATAGTTTCCCACATTTGTTAAGCCCACAGCCTTCCTCTTGCTGCCTCGAGACCTTGCCAGACAGTTCCTATCATTAGCCACAGTCTCAGTGGACAATTGTAATCCATTTCCTTGTACAAAAGTAATAGCTACCCCTTCATCTCTTTGAGATGAGCCATCCCGAACCAGAGACTTTTCATCTCCTGTCGGCTTTCCCCCATTATTCAGTTTAAAAACTGCTCTGCCACCTTTTTGATTTTGATTGCCAGCAGTCTGGTTCCTTCTCGTGACAAGTGGAGACCGTCCCTTTTGTACAGCTCCCTCTTGTCCCAAAAAGCATCCCAGTGCCTATGTCTGGTGGCCAGGCATAGATGGCGAAGTGGAAGCCTGGGTGAAGCATTGCCAGATCTGCCAGGAGGTCAGACCAAGTCCGCCGAGCACATCCACACAGTCCTGGGAATTGACAAGGACCTCATGGTCCTGGCTCCACATCGATTTCGCCAGGCCCTTCCATGGACTGACATTCCTTGTAACAGTGGACTTGTACTCCAAGTGGCTGGAGGTTAGTCCTGTCTCCACCACCTCCTCCAGAGCCACCATTAGGGCACTCCGCAAAATCTTTGCCACCCATGCCTTGCTGGACATGATCGTCTCGGACAACGGGTCAGCGTTCATGTCCAAGGAGTTCCAGCAGTTCCCATGAGACAGCTTGATCCGGCACATCAGGTCAGCACCCTTCCACCCCGTGATGAATGGGCAAGTGGAGCGTATGGTCCGCACAGCGAAAGAAGCACTCAGCCGCCTGACCAAAGGAGACTGGGAGTCTCGCATTGCCTGGTTCCTCCTAGCCCACCAGACCACTCCTAACCCGGTAAATGGCCACTGCCCCGCAGAGCTCCTCATGGGCCAGAGACTCGCAATCCTCCTGGACCGCCTGCACCCCGACAGGGCTCCTGAGGCACGCAACATGGCCGAGCAACGAGAGGCACCACGGGGGTTCTTTCCGGAAGACCCGGTGTTTGTGAGGAACTACGTCAAGGGCCAAGAGTGGGTTGCCAGCAGGGTCATCCACCCCACAGGACCCATCTCCTATGAGGTGTCAATGCACTGCAGACAGGTCCTGCGATGCCATGTGGACCAGCTAAGGCGGTGCCTGCTCCCAGAAGCAAGAGAGCTCCCAAATCAAGGGGACAAACACGACCCACCGGTAGCCAAGGAAGGCCCCGAAAGGGAACTGGGCCCCCATGAGGC
This sequence comes from Gekko gecko, assembly GCA_029375565.1. Taxonomy (NCBI): domain Eukaryota; kingdom Metazoa; phylum Chordata; class Lepidosauria; order Squamata; family Gekkonidae; genus Gekko; species Gekko gecko. The sequence goes on from JAPDNY010000001.1 coordinate 194,314,962, forward strand.
ACCGCAACCCGAAGTGAAAGCCCTGACTCTGGAGGGGATGCCAGATGAGCTCCTAACAGTGCCATGACACCCAGAGGTTCAGAACGAGGTGGTGGCTCCTCCAGTGCAACCACAACTCAGCAGCAGAGAAGCCCCGGCTCCAGCACCAAGGTGGTCCACTAGGGAACGCAGAGTCCCATCGTACCTGAAGGACTATGTCTCATAGGCAGGGTCCAAACTATGGGGGGGAGGGGTGTTGTGTCTGCTGACCACCTCAGGGCATCAGCGACAGAGCCTGAGCTTGAGTCCCAGAAGACTAGACTTCTAACTCCGACTTGAGGAAACCAATGGGAATGATGGCGGGAAATTCAAACCCGCCAATGGGACCAAGGGGTGTCTTCCTATGCTTGTATATAGTTGGCCACCTGGCTGGTAGAAAGTGTTCTTTGCTGGGTAATAGCAAGCCACTGCATCTGTGTCTGTGGCTTCCTTATGCGTCCAACCCACTACACAATAATTTTCGTATTCATTATGATGTACACAAGAAAGCAGAAGTGGTTGCTGAAAAATAAGACTGTCTTGTTTTCGTTTTGTGAGTATGACCCAAACTCTGGCTGACCCATGCAATGAATCATAGCTTATTTAAGAAAGAAACACAGGATACAAAAATCCCCCCCAAAAAAGTGCTCAGCAATGACAACTAGTCAGTAAATACTGACAGTTGTCAGAGAAACTGTGACAGAAAATATAGATTTGTACCATTAAAACCTCATAATGAAATTGTGGGATTATACAACCATGAATCTGAAAATAGTATGCACAAGCTTATAAAAAGTATTAAACCATGGATGACCTTTCCTAGAGGCAGACAAGACTCCTTCAATACAATGCAAGCTTGAATTATATTAGTTTCCATTTTATATGCCCTCACACATCAAGTACAGTTGATGCTGGGAGACAAAGCAACAACATCATTTGAAGCACAATATCCAAGATTCTCAAAACAATAGCATCATTCTACCTGGTGCTGGTTAGTCTTCACTGGATGTTGAATGTTCATTCTTGGTAACTATAATTAAAGAAGAATGTTGAGAAACTGAAAAGGATTCAGAGAAAATCTATTAGGCTGATAAATAATTTGAAGTGCCAGTCATACCAGGAAATACAAAAGGCCCCATCACTCCTTGGCAAATAGAAGGAGAAGTCGTAGAAGTAGCGACAGACTTCACGTTCCTGGGATCCCAGATCACTGCAGATGGTGACTGCAGCCATGAAATTAAAAGACGCCTGCTCCTTGGGAGGAAAGCAATGGCAAACCTAAACAGCATGATAAAAAGCAGAGACATCTCCCTGCCAACAGAAGTCCGCATGGTCAAAGCAATGGTATTCCCAGTAGTAATGTATGGCTGCGAGAGTTGGACTATAAGGAAGGCCGAGCGCCGAATAATAGATTCTTTTGAACTATGGTGCTGGAGAAGACTCTTGAGAGTCCCTTGGACTGCAAGGAGATCAAATCATTCAATTCTAAAAGAAATCAACCCTGACTGTTCCCTGGAAGGCCAGATCCTGAAGTTGAAGCTCAAATACTTTGGCCACCAAATGAGAAGGGAGCATTCACTGGAGAAGACCCTGATGCTGGGAAAGATCGAAGGTCAAAGAAGAAGGGGACGGCAAAGGATGGGATAGTTAGACAGTGTCATCGATGCAACGAACATGAAATTGAGCAAACTTCAGAGGACAGCGGAAGACAGGAGGGCCTGGTGTGATCTGGTCCATGGGGTCGCAAAGAGTCAGACTCGACTGTGCGACTGAACAACAACAACAAAATGTTTGGCATTTGAAAAAACTATGTTGATTATTTTCAGGTTTTTAAAGGATTTTGGAGATGTACACAACATTTAATGTTACATGAAGTGCCACAAAATGGATGTATGATTGATTTCCAAATTCATTTAGCAATGCTTCCTGAGAGGGCAGTTTGCACCAGAGAAGTATGTACACATGAGGTGCACATGCAAACTGACTCAAGACCCCGTTCACATGCCGAATTTGCTGCAGGAGAGCCATGATCGAATGGCGGATTTTCCAGGCACGATCACACCGCAACATCTGGCAAGTGGAGTGCACCCATGGCCAACCCGTGACCTACCACCAAAAATAAATAAAAAATAAAAAGGAGGCAATAAAAAACGACCTCCTAGAAGGTACTAGCAAACAGTTTGCCACGGGCTGCCTCCAGACTCCCTCTGTGTGATCGCGCCGGTGCACGGCTTTTCCCTCCAGCCTCTTGTTGACACGCAGGCATGGAGGGAAGAAACCGTGGCATACTGCCAATGTGTAGTATCACGTTCTGGCAGTTCTAATTGCGGCACCGCAAATAGCCCTGCCTCTCCCCGTGTTATCCCGCCCGTGTGACCAGGGCCCAAGTTACCTTTTCACTTAGGGCAATGAGGAATGTTAAAGTAAGACATACATAGGGCAAACATTAGGAACAATTCTCAGTACAAACACCTTAACAATGAAATAGAAGATACCAAGGAATCTTTCTCAGAAAATACTTCCAGGGAATGGCTAGATTGTCAGGGTTACTGTAAAGTACTGAGACTGATGCGTCATTGAGTGAAATCAGCTCATACTTTGTTTAGGGTTCAGGAACAAGACAAGGGGTGACTGGCTCACAGGCCATCTTATATTTGGGATCAAACCACACCCACACCCGGGATAGGGTTATTTAGAGAAGAAGAGAAGAGATTTGATTTATACCCCTCCCTTCACTACCCAAAGGTGTCTCAGAGTGGCTTACAAACTCCCTTCCCTTCCCTTCCCTTCCTTCCCTTCCCTTCCCTTCCTTCCCTTCCCTTCCCTTCCCTTCCCTTCCCTCCCCTTCCTTCCCTTCCCCTCCCCACAACAGACACCCTGTTAGGTAGGGGGACTGAGAGAGAGCTTTTGATAGAAAATGCTCTTTTTCAAGAACAGCTCTTATCAGAACTATGGCTTGCCCAAGGTCATCCAGCCGGGTGCAAGTGGAGGAGTGGGGAATCAAACCTGGTTCTCCCAGATTAGAGTCTGCACATTTAACCACTACACCAAACTTAACCACTACACCAAACTGGTTTACAGTGGAACAGAGTTCCATAGGTCTTCCTCGGATCTCAGCGGGCTAGGATCCACTTGTGCTATTGTCTCAGGTCTGAGGCTCGAGCTCTTTGCCTGGCCATGTACACAGTGAACCCTGTACATAACATCCCTCCCCCCTTAGTCCGGAGTGCCCTAGCAGATGTAGTCTCGGAGATACGCTGATGTTTTCCACTCACGGGAGGAATGGTGAAGTACTGGGGCTTCTGGAGCTGGGGTCATGGCAGTCAGAGGAACCCAGGGAGGTGTTGTGGGTGGTGCTTCTTCTCCTATGCAATCAAGGAAACTTGGCCTGCTGTCAGGTTCTGGGCTCCCCAGGGCTGTCACGGCATCCACTCCCATTCGTCCCTGGGGGGGGGGCTGGCTGGGACTGTCTCCTCAGTTTCTGGGGTGCCTGGGTACTTGAAGTCAGTGTCCTCTGGGTCCACCAGAAGGACTCTGTGGCATAGCTGACCGATGTGCTGCCTTAATAGTTGTCCATCTTCTGTCGAGATCTCATAGGACTGGGGTCCAGTTACCCTCAGGACTCATGCTGGCATCTGTGCTGGGCCCCAGTTGTAGTTCTGCCTGCTCCAAGGGTCGAGAATCATGCTTGGGTGCCTGGTCCGAGTGGAGGCAATCTAGCCTCATCATTAAACATCTACCCAGGAGGAGCTCAGTGGGACTGCTCCCCATCATGGTGTGGGGGGTTGTACGCTGACTGAACACGAAAGCAGCCCATTTGTAGTCCCAATCCCCCTTCTCCATCTGCCTGCCTCTTTTGTGTTTTGCACCATGCGTTTGGCCTGGCTGTTAGTGGCCGGATGATATGGGGCCGAACGGATGTGCCTTTCCTGTAATAGTCCGTGAACTCCTGAAATTCAGAGGAAGTAAAAGCTGACCCATTGTCGGTCATCAGGGCATCAGGGATGCCCTGAGTGCTAAAAATCCACCACATCACCCAGACTGTGGACTGGGAGGATGTGGAGGGGACCGGGACTACCTCCAGCCACTTGCTGTAGGCATCCACCAATATAAAGAAGAGTTGCCCCTGGAATGGCCTTGCCTGTAGCCTGGTGAAGCCTGGCCCAGGGTTTGTGCTATGATTCCCAGGAGAACTCTGGTGCCTTGGGGGGTTCTGGGCATGATTCCTGGCACGTCCAGCATCTCCTAACTCTGTCCTTGATGTCCCGATCCAGCCCTGGCCACCAGATGTAGCTTCTGGAGAGCACTATCATCCAGACAATCCTGGGATGAGTCTCATGCAGAGTGTCAAGCACCCGGTCCTGTAAAGGGGAAGGATTTTAGGTTTCAGCACCAACAGGGGATGCCAGGCCTTCCAGCAAATGGGGTGCCCTGTCGAGTCAAGGTCTAGCGTGACCGGGGATCCAGAGTACGGTCCAAGCATGCCATTAAACACTCCCGAAACTCATTGCAGACCGAAACAAATGTGAGGGGCGCAATGTGATTGATGCCCGTCACCTTAAACCCCAACGGCTCGAACCAAGAAAGTCCCAGCAGGTTCGTGAGCCATCCCTCCACAACAGTCCAACAGTCTGTTAAAGTCTTTGTACTGCACCCGGAACTTGCCCCAGCCTTAATTACCACTGGGCTTTTCTGGAAATCCCTCAGTGCCAAACCCTGTGTTCTTTGCAGGGGGGGGTCTCCCTTTAGGGCAGAGCTGGTGTAGGGTGTCCATGGAAATTATAGAAAAGGATGACCCCGTGTCGAACTCCATTCTACATGGGGACCCCTCAATCAAGACCGTAACATACATCTTATTAGGGCCATCTGGGGGCAAGTTCCTTACCTGGTGCTGCTGGTTGTGGATCGTGAGGGTGTGTAGATCCGTTGACTCTTGGTGGACAGATGCCCCCGAGTACAGTCCTCGAGAGTGGCAGATGTGGGCAATGTGGCCCTGTTTGCCACAGTTCTGGCAGACGGCATCTCGCAAACAGCAGATCCGGCATTCATGTGCTTCGCTGCAACTGGTGCAGGATGTGGAGGACTTTTCTGACAGGGGGGCAGCCGATGCTTGTGGTAGTTGGGCCCGACGTGGCGGGTGGTGTACCTGCAAAACCTCGGCTGCGGCTGTCTTGATGTGCTTTCTCATAAGCCACTGCTTCCTTTAGAGCCATGTCCAGTGTCAAGTAATCATGGCTGGCCAGCTTGCGGCACAGCTTGGGTTCCCTCAGACACACGACGAACTGGTTCATCAGGGTATCACTGAGGCTGGGGAACTTGTAACAGGTAGCCGCCAGGAAGTCAGTGGCAGTTTCATCAGAGCCCTGGACAAGTGCAAAGAAGTCGATGCGCTCAGCTATCTTTGTTGGTTTGGGTGAAAAGTGATCGGTCAGTGCTTTTACCAAAACCTCAAAGGTCTGCTCCTTCATCTTCTTTGGCACGATCAGATCTTTGAGGAGTCGGAGTGTGTCAATGCCACTAGTGCTGATCAGCAAGGATAATTTCTTGCTTGCCTCCGTGATGTCATGGAATTTGAGGTAATTCTCCAGCCGCTCCAACCAGGTCTCCCACTGTTCAGGGTGGGTGGCATCGAATTCTGGGATGGTACCTTGAGCAGTGGCCATGTTGCATTTCCACGTGGCAGAAAGAGGCTGGACGCGGAGCATGGTGCGGTGCTGGACCTGGAGTCAATGGTGCAGGGTGCGGGTCAAGGTTCAGTGATCAGTGATGCGGGGCGCGATGCGATGCTGGAATCAGAGTCAGCGGTGTGGAGTGTGGTGCTTGGTTGCAGAGAGGTGCGAGGTGCAGTGACCAGGGAAGCAGGGCGCGATGTGGTGTTGGAATTGTCTTCAGCAGTGCAGGGTGTGGGGCTCAAGTTGTCGGTGTGTGGTGTGGTGTGCAGTGTTGCATCTTGTTTGTCCATTCGAATCCCATCCTCGTCACCAGTGTAAAGTACTGAGACTGATGCATCATTGAGTGAAATCAGCTCATACTTTATTTAGGGTTCAGGAACAAGACAAGGGGCGACCAGCTCACAGGCTGTCTTATATTCGGGATCAAACCACACCCAAACACACACCCACACCTGGGATAGGGTTATTTACAGTGGAACAGGGTTCCATAGGTCTTCCTCGGATACCAGCCCTCTGATAGGTGCGGGCTAGGATCCGTTCGTGCTGTTGTCTCTGGTCTGAAGCTTGAGCTCTTTGCCTGGCCGCATACGGGCCTTGCCTTGCACGCGGTGAACCCATTACATAACAGTTACCTTTATTATCAGATGTTCTATGCCAGACAAGAACTAGGTGGACCATGGAATATCTTTCTTCTCTAGTGATGAGAAGACATGGGATTTTACACAAAATAACATTTTACTATTAGAAGACATTGACGTTGAGGGGGGAAATCTTTGACCAGGAAAAATTATACAGAATTTTTTTGAATTTTTATAGCCTCTGTGATTTCACACATTGTTACCGGATCATTTAAAATTTTCCATTGATCCTCTAAGAAATGTCCATCTGGGAACTTCTCAAGATATTTTCTTATCTGTTGTATATCACATTCATTCTGTTGGTACAATTTCTTGTACCACTACTTTAAGGTCTTTTAAGCTAAATCTCTCTTTTCCCTCTTCATCTTTCAAGCTTTTTATTACTTTTTTCTCTTTTTGAGCCCTTAGTCTATAGGCCAACCATCTTGATGGTTTGTTGGCGTGCTTAAAATAAAATTGTCTTGTATAATTTATTTTCTTAGCCATTTCTTGAGTCAAAATACAGTTTAATTGATGTTGTAAGTATTTGATTTTGTTCTTTATTGCCTGTAAGTTTTCATTTTGTAGTCTCATTTTGATTTCTTCCTTCTTTATTTCTGCTTTGATCAAGTTTAATTCTCTATTTTCTTGTTTTTTCTTCCATGCATTTTGTCTAATGAACCAACCTCTTGTGTATGCCTTAAAGGCATCCCTCGATATCTCTAATGGCACTTCTGGTTGTATATTTTCTTTGAAAAAAAATTAAATTCTGCTTCGGACTCCACTAGAAACTTTTTATCCTTTAAAAGGATTGTATTCATAGACCAACGTTTTCTTCTTGGTGTATCAGATAATATGCACGTTATTGGATTGTGGTCCACAAATGTTTGTGGAAGAATTTCAGTCTCTTTAATATCATTAATTATATCTGCTGAAACCCAGAACATATCGAGCCTCGACCAGGATTTATGCCTATTTGAAAAAAAAGTGAAATCTTTCATATCAATGTTCCTGGTCTTCCAGGTATCAATAAGTTTAAACTCTTCGACCAATTTCAAAAAAGATTTTGGCAGTTCATTCCCTCGTTTCACCCTTGCATTTGGGCATTTCCTATCTATTTGATTATCGAACACTGCGTTAAAATCTCCGACCATGCATATCTCATTGCATATTTGTTTCACTAAAGTTTCTCTAAGCTGTGCAAAAATTTCTCTTGAGTTTGATTTGGTGCGTATATGTTTACAATTAATGTCAATCTGTTGTGTTTACGAATTTGGATTATAATTACTCTACCATCTTCTGAGTCAAATACCAGTTCAGGTTGTAAGTCTTCTTTGGCATATATGACCACCCCTTTTTTCTTCTTTTTAGAGTCTGCTGCTATGAAAGATTTTCCAAGTTTTTTATTCTCTAAAATTCTTATATCCTCTTTTTTAACATGCATCTCCTGGAGACAGACAACATCCGCATTGCATTTTTTATTTGATGATATATTCTTGATCTCTTATTTGGTGAGTTTAATCCATTAACATTAATAGATATTATTTTTATACCTAACTTATTCATCTTTGTCTTCTTCTGTGGTGTCCTTATTATTTCTTTGTTGCAGACGTGTTACTATTTTAAATGCATCAACTAATTTTTTCTTTCTGCTTCTCTTTTTTTTCCTTGTTCATCCACCAAGCTCCGTGCTTCGTCCTGTTTCAAAGCTTCCTCTTCTGATTCTGTTGACTCTTCCTCCTCCTCCTGTAGACCAAGCTTCTTGCCAAATTTACCTTAAAAATCCTCTAATTTGAAGGTCAAATTAATTTCATATCTCTTCCCTTTATGTACAAAAAGGACACCTTCGGGGAGCAGCCATCTATACTGAATCTTATTGTTCTTAAGGAGGTCAATTAATGTTGAATATTTTTTCTCTAATCCTCCATGGGACCTCTCTCAGAATTCTGGTTTCGGACTCATAAACCATCAGGGTCTTCTCGTTAGACAACTTGAAAATCTTATCCTTGAGCTCCCTTTTACAAAACTTTATTTGCACCTCCCTTGGAAGTTTATTTCATTTAGCAAAGGTCAAGTTTACTCTGTAGATTGTATCTATATTATTATCTAATTCAGAAGTAGAATCCAGCTCCAAATATTCTGCTAATGCTTGGCTAATTTCTGCCTTCAAATTTTCTTCTTTCTTCTCTGGAACATTTTGAATTCTTAATATAAATTGTGCTCTTTCCAATTCTAATTTGATTACCAAATCTTCCAAGGCCTCTTGTTTTTGTGTCATAATTTGTAGTTTCTCCTCTGTGTTTTCCACTTTAGTTTCCAAATTACTTGTTAAATTTGTCAAGGTTGCTAGTTCTTGTTTATTTTCCACCAGTTGATTTTTAATCTCCTCCGCTTGCGCTCCCAATTGATTTGATATATCATCTAATTTAGATAGCTCTTCCAATTTCTTTTGAATTGGTTCTATTGCTTTGGTCACCGCTGTCTCTATTGCACTATTAACTGCTGATGCCACCAATTCCTGTATAAAGTTTTGTAGATCTTTCAAAGAAAATTGTGGGAGGTTTGTCGAAGGTGTCGATACTGAGAGATGTCTGCCACTCCCTGGTTTGTCCATATTTTATTTTTTAAGACCTCCTTAAAGCTTGCTAATGATATCAAGTCAACTCGATAAGATAAAAAAATATTAAATCAATCAATTTACTTTATATTTCTTATAGTTAATCCTACTTTTTATTATTGATATTATTGATATTTCCTACTTTGTATTTCCCCTGTTGGGCTTATTTTTGTTTGTAATTTTATTTATTTATTTTTATTTTATAGTTTGTTGTTGGGGGGGGGTCAACACCCACTACTGCTTGCCTGACCTACCTCCACAATATGGTCTTCCCTATTTTCTCAAAAAAATGGGAGGTAAATCTAAAACAAAAAGGAAAAGGGCAAACCCAATTGCAACGGGATAAGCCAAAATTAGACTGACATATAGTCAATCCATCACTCAGTCACTCAGTCACTCATTCCATCAAGCAATTCAACCAATCATTCTCACAATCCTTCAGACTATCAAATCAGTATCTTGTAATTCATTAGCGTCAAGTAAATCAGAGAGAGAAAAAAATCAGAAATTTATCAAACTTCCTTAAGCAGACAAGATCCAACAATTCAGGTCCCACCCAAGCTCACACCAACACTCACACAGACACACAAAGAACGAGATGCAACAAAAAAGTCCTTTCTTGTTATCTTCCTTCTTTCTCTTTCCTTTCTTCTTCTCTCTTCCTTCTTTCTTTGTCTTCTGTCTTCTTTTCTCTCCTAAGTTAGTCCTTGTTATTTCCTACATAATTAACTTCACTCTGCACCTATTCCGCTTGACCTTTATTCTATGCAATTGTAGATGAACATTTCATCTGTGTATTCAGCAAAACATCAGGTCTTAAATTTGTCTGTGGGGACTCAAAAAGTTGAAATTTAAAAAGGAACTAGACAAGGCTGCCCCTTGTCTCCTCTGCTTTTTTATTTTTGCGTTAGAATCATTATTAACTTGCATTAGAAATGAAAAAGAAATTAAGGGTTTAAATATTAAGAGTGAAAGTATAAAAGCACAAGCCTTTGCAGATGATATGGTTTTTGTTTTGGAAGAGCCACAAGAGTCATTAAAACATCTATTACATATTCTTGATGAATATGGTAATGTGGCAGGGTTGAAAATAAATAAAAGGAAAACTAAGATATTACTGAAAAACTATAAAGGGATGCCAGAAAAGGTGTTGCAAGAAATATCGGGCTTTGATATACAAAAAAGTGTTCGATATTTAGGAATATTCATGACAAATAGGTGCTGCTCCTTGTTCAAGGAGAATTACACAAAGGTACTATTGGAAATAAGAAAAGACTTAGAAACGTGGAAAAATTTACAATTCTCTATATTAGGAAGGGTCTCAACCATAAAAATGAATGTGTTACCTCGTATTCTCTTTCTATCCTAAGAAATCAAAACTTTTTTAAAGAGCTAGATAAGCTCATAAAGGAATTTATCTGGCAAAACAAGAGACCTAGGATTAAACTAAAATATCTACAAGAACAGAAGGAGAGAGGAGGATTTGCCCTTCCAGACTGGAGGCTTTATTACAAAGCAGCCGCTATGAGTTGGCTAAGGGAGTAGATAATTCAAGAAGATAAAAGATTACTGAGGCTTGAGGGGCATGACCTACAAATGGGCTGGCACTATTTCCTTTGGTACAATAAATCATCATCCTTCTTTAAACAACACACTATTAGAGCAGCTTTACACAAAATGTGGGTTGAGATAAAAGATATGTGTTATAAGAAAATCCCTAAATGGCTTTCCCCAATAGAGGTGTTTGCAAAACCATCTTTATATGTAAAACATACTAAATGAAGGTATGAAGATGTTTTAGATGAACATGGGAACCTGCTTTTGGATGATATTCTTAAGGAACAAGGGACAAACCTAATTTGGTGGGAGGAAACCCAACTTATTTCAAGATAGTCATTAGATAAAAAAATAGGAATAGATCACAGTGTATCAGAGCTGGATAAGCTATGGCTGGGTCCCAAAGAAAAAAATTATTAAGAAAGCATATAATTTTTTATTAGAATGGAAAATGCAGGATGAGTGGATAAAACCCTCTATGGTAGCATGAGCACAAGATATGGGATATAATTTAACCTTAGATCAATGGGATAAAATTTGGTTGAGAAACATTAAATTTGTAAGAACAAGCGCATTTAAGGAAAACATATTAAAGATGTTTTATAGATGGCACATCTCTCCGGCGAGATTAAATAAATATAACAAAAATCTAGGGAAGGCATGCTGGAAATGTAAGTTCTGTAATGGAACGTTTTTTCATTTATGGTGGTCATGTACTAAAGCTAAAAAATACTGGTCTATGGTTAAAAAAATGATAGATAAAATTTTAGGGAAAAAATCCACTTACACCTGAATGTTTTTTGCTAAATGTTATCCCGGATGGATTTAAGAGAAAGGAGATCTACTTAATAATGCAAATTTTGATGGCAGCGAGAATAGAATTTGCTAGGAAATGGAAAGACAGTAATGTTCCAACTAAAATAGAACTTATATTGAAGTTATGGGATATAGCAAAGATGGAAAAATTAACATTTATTTTTGAAGATAAAAGTTTGGATGCCTTCGGAAGTTATTGGTCAATTTTTTATAAATGGTTAAAAGAAGACAATATATATTGAGTTAAGGATATGTGTTTGGTATGTACAGTAGAAAAGTGGTATAGCATTAGTTTATATGTAAAATTAAAGAGTTTTGCAATTATGTAATTATCAGTGAATGAAGTTGTACGATGCTTCATTTTGGTTTTTTTAATTTGGTTTGTTTGTTTGTTTTTTCTTTTTCTTTTCAAAAATTAATAAAAAATAAATAAATAAAGGAAAAATTATACAGAATTTAGGAGTGGAATAAGGAGCTTCACAATTTACAAAGACTAGCAACAGATCCATCTGTTGAGAGGATGTAAAATCTGTCACAATAGAATGCCACTCATTCCTGCTCAGGAAAAACTTATTTAGTACATAAGGGAGAATGTGAAGCAGGAACTGTCCATATAAGTATCATAAATGCTCTGAGCCTAACAATTGGAAGCAGCCAAAACCTTTCTGATCTGACAGTTATTTTGGTACCTATCTGGTTTAATTTTCTTGGGAAATGAAAGGACAGTGAGAGAGAGTGTGGCCAATTTCCCACAAACTGCTGCTCCGCACTCGCTCTTCCATAGCCCCGGTCGTACGTGTCAATTTCACACTAAGTGCTGCGTGGCAGCATTTTGCCCCACAGCTTCGCCCAATTTCCCCGCATCTACTCAATCCTGTTTTTTGAGGATTGAGTAGACGTGGGGAAAATCGGGCAAAGCTGCGAGGCAAAATGCAGCCACACAGCACTTAGTGTGAAATTGACATGTACAATCGGGTCAAAGGGGAGAGCGAGCACAGAGCAGCAGCTTGTGGGAAATCAGCCTGTGTGACTCAGGAGATATGTACCTAGTAGGGCCAGCATCCAGCTAAAACAATTTGCCAGTCTTTTCACAATTGGAATATCCCAGTTGGTGTTTCTGTGGATAGTGTTTCCATTTTCTACCAGTCATAGGATCATCTCAGTGACTTTGTTAGGATTTTATGATTCTGTGTAAATATAGGACCTATGTTTGTGAGATACTTCATTCTCTGGGACTGCACTACTGGCAGGACCTCTCCTTCCCCACTTAAAAGCTGGAGCCGCAAATGGAAAGGGCCTGACATAGCTTACACCTAACTTTTGTGGTGCCAAGTGGGGGAGGAAAGTTGACAGGAGGTTGGGGGCAGGGCATAGAGTAGTGGGAAAACTGGACCTTCCCACTCCCCCAGGGACCAATCGCAGGGTCCCAAGGTGACTGAGGGTGTGCTGTCACAAGGGGAAAGGGCTGGCCACTCACCTCCTGCCCCCATCCTTTGTCCAGCCATGGAACAGTTTGTCCACCTATCCCACCATATAGAATGAGCCTTCAGGCATGGTCAGTGTAAACGTAGATAGCCGTTCAGGGGGCAATTTGATTTTGAAAGTTGTTCATAGTTAGCTATTATTAGCCATGTTATGTTGTTTGCTGCTAATTTTTGGCAGTAACAGCATGGGGCCAAATCCATTTACGGGAACTGTGCCATTTCTGGGGTACGGGGACTGTCTTAAGGGGTCTTGGCATGAGGGCTTACGGGAGCAAGCCTGCTTGGGGACTATCAGCACTTGCCCTCACAAGCAGATGGCAGGGAAAACCATTGAGGAACAGTTGTCCATGTGAGCTCTAGCAACCTGCCATCCCACAGATCTCCACCCAAGCTGGCTGGCTGGGTGTGATGGGGAACATCGATTGGTGTGGGCCAGCCGATGCTCTGGATCCAGGGGGCCCATGCTGCACCAATGTTTTTACAGCTGTAACCAATAAAGTTGTGGCCCATTTTATTCCACAAAATTTTCCAAATTTGGTATGTGTCTGTTTTGTTATACCAGGTTGTGGATACATACCAGCAGGACCTCTCCCTCCCCATCTAAAACCTGGAACCGCAATGGATGAATTGAAATAGAGATCAGATTGGAGGAATGACACAGAGACCTCTTCTCTTAATCTGTTTTGTAGACTGAAAGAAAAATAGATACTGCAGTTCAGAGTAAGGCTATAATTTGGCCACCCTGTTATATCAAAGGGAAATGTGCATTTGTTGACATTCCCTTATTGTATTGTTCAGTTATTGCATTATATCGTTACTTTAACATGATTAAGGAAAAGTCTTCTATTTAGTTTCATTTTTTACTTATTATGCTGGCTGTGACTCGTTATGGCATAACAGAACCTGTTCTGTTTTGCTACTGGCAGGGGTCTTTTGGGGGGGACTGCACCGGAGCACAGCTCCAGCAACTTCCAGGGCAGAAAGGCTCCCGCATGTCAGTTTCCGCCGTACAAGCCAATTGGGGAGTCTGTCGGGCAGCCGAATGTCAATTTCAGCCCCATTATATCCTATGGGCCATTGAACTCAATGGCGAAAATATAGGGGATATTCTGGGGACTAGAGAGGAGGGGTTTGAGGAAGAGGCTCCAAACTGACAGAGTAGCTGTTGGAGCCTCTTCCAAAGATACCCACTGAGTTTCAAGAACATTGGACCAGGGGGTCCAATTCTATGGAGAACAATGGAGGGAATGGCGGCAACCTGTTTGGAGGCCCATAGAATTGGACCCCTTTGTCCAATGTTCTTGAAACTTGGTGGGTATCTTGGGGAGAGGCTCCAACAGCTACCCTGTAAGTTTGGAGCCTCTTTCTCAAACCCCCTCCCCTCCAGCCCCCAGAATATAGCCTATGTTTTCACCATTGAGTTCAATGGCCCATAGGATATAATGGGGCTGAATTGCCGCCAAATTTCTTTCATTCCCTCCTTTTCTTCTCTCCTTTTCCTCTTTCCCACCTTCTTCTCTTCTCTTTTTCCCTCCTTTCCCTGTTTCCCTCCTTCTTCCCTTCTCTCTCTTTCTTTCCCTCCTTCTTTCCTTCTCCTTCTTTCTTTCTCTTCCTTTCCCTCTTTCCTTCTCTCTACTCTCTCTCTTTCCTTCCCTCTTTCCTCCTTCTGTGGCCCAACTCTTTCTCTCTTCACTCCCCCACCCAGGTCAACTGGGGAATGGAAGGGGAGGCTTTTGAAGATGCCTCCCTCCCTTTTGCTTCCCCTTCTGACATCACTTCTGGTGATGTCAGGGAGCGTGGCATATGCTAATAGCCTAGTAGCTCATTAGCATACCATATGCTAACGAGCTCCTGCAGCTCTTTTTCTATGAAAAGACCCCTGGATACTGGGTAAAGGATTGTGCAGTAGACTGGGGGCACAGGGGAACAGATGTAGAGGCTTAAGGCTGCTCCTCTTGTAACAAAAAAGAGCAAACGTGCATACAACCTTAGGAGACACAAGAGAGATCAGAGATAATGATGGATCAAATTCTGTGTGACAGAGAACTGCTGATTCAGGATATATCTCTTGGATGCCTTTACTGCATTTAAGAACACCTATGCAAGGAAGTGGAATCTGGTAGGGAGAGTGTGGTGTATGGCTGAGCTGGGGCAGATAAATGTGGGCTAGAGAGGGTGGAGGTTCCAGAATTCCATTGTTTCTTCCCCCAAATCAATATGCCAGATTCAGATTCAAACATAACAGCAATACCTTTATTACATCATTGCAGGTTCCCCAGACATTATTACATCACTCCCACCCACTCCCACCCTCCTGCACATCAGCTTCAGCTCTTGATGTTCTCTCACACCAAATTGTCAGTCCCATAAGCACCTCAATCCGGGGCTGCCCCCCATCACCTGTAGCTTAAGTTCTTTCCCCAATAATTGGCCCTATCCCTCTGCTCCAGCTACTGCCCTTGCTCCTCTTTAGCTCGTCGGTATCCCTTTTTCCCTTAATGGCCATTATATGATCAGCCATCTTCTTCCTGCCATCACCATTCCTGGCCATAGCCAGACAACACGGCAGCAACCCACTTCTTCCACCTGTCTTTTTGTGCTTATCCCCTTGTGCTCACAGCAGCTCCCAGCTCCCATCTTGCCACAGAGAGACCCTTGGGTAAAGGTATGGCCACTAAGAAGTTCATTCTAATTGAGGTGGGGACATTACACCAAGAAAGGTGTGCTCCACTAAAACCAATGGATTTCAAATGGCTATTGGGTTCATTTCTATAACCCAATCTGGTCTTTTAAAATGTGAAAGAAACTAAATCAGTCTGACTTTTTTTCTAGCACACCCTTATTGTGCATACATTAATTTATTTCAAATTTAACATTATCTAGGTTAAGTTTTTTTTTTTTTTTGGGGGGGGGGTTTACAGGGACAAGGAGGTAATAAACTGTAATCTTACAGGCTACTTCACCCAAAATAAATAGTGTACATTTCTGAAATGTGTTTTTCTGCAACATACTGGGGTTGCAGGCAGTGTATAAAGGTAAAGGTTAAGGTTTCCCTTGCTTGAAAGCCAGTCGAATCTGACTCTAGAGATGCGGTGCTCATCTCCGTTTCCAAGCCAAAGAGCCAGCGCTGTCCAAAGACATTTCCATGGTCATGTGGCTGGCATGACTAGACACCAAGGTGCATGGAATGCTGTTACCTTCCCACCGAAGCAGTACCTATTTATCTACTTGCAACTTCTTGCTTTCGAACTGCTAGTTTGGCAGGAGCTGAGACCAGAGATGGGAGCTCACTCTGTCATGTGGCACTCGGGTCTCAAACTGCTGAACTACCAACCTTCCAGTCTGCAACTCAGCATCTTAACCACTTGAGCCACCACAGCCCCATGCAGGCAATGTATAGCAAACAGCAAATCCAGTGAAAGTGAAAATTTGAATGGTAAGGAAAAGAAAACCTTCAGATGCTTAAAGAGTTTTGTCAGTTGATGAAAAAGTGTTTTCATTCTGTGGTCTCTCCCCTCTGATTTCCTATTAACTTAGTGACAGGTTTCATCAACAAGATTTAGATGAATTAGCTTCATTTGAGTTTCTCCCTGCAAGACACTGAACCCCTCAAGGACAAGGCACTGAACAGATCACATTCTCGTGTTGGAAGGCTGGTTTTAAAAGAAGCACATCCAAAACTTTCTGGGAAAAGCTGTGGGTATTGTGTCAGTACCATTCAAAATAGACACACACACATGCACACAAAACCGCCACCTTGTTATTATTGTCATAGATTAACATCTTTCAATGCCACTCTGTTTTTTGATTTTTTCCAGGACAAAAGAAGCCAGCTGAGAATGGAACAAAGGAAAATATGGGGAAAAGAACTGAATGTCAGGCAAGAATAGTTTGGATAGGGCCAAAAGTGGAAAAGGAAGTCTAATTCTGTCTTACTCCAGGGGGAAAACCACTTTTGAGCAATGTAAACAAATCAGGAAATCCTGGCACTTATTCCAGTTCCGATTTGGCACAGTACACCAACTCTTTCCCTGTGTGTGAGCTGCTGTTTGTGAATGAAATCCAGATTAAATTATTCACTGAGTCTTGCCAGTCCCACCATTTCCAGGTTTCCTTTTGCCTATGGCATAGCTTAAATCTTAAAATAATAATAAAAAACATATGCATGTTATTAACTCTCCATATTCAAATGGAAATATAATGCTATCATAAATCTCTCTCTCTTTCTCTCTCTCTCTTTTCTCCTAACATGAATTCCTTTCTCCAGCATGAAGCTTCAGGAAAGCCATTGTATCTGAGTAATCTAAACTTGAAAGGGATTTTTTTTTTGGTTAAACTAGTTATGATAGGGGAAGCATGCTTTTCACTGAGTCCAAAGATTAAAGTTGGTCGTAAAAGGAGGCAGAGGGGATGGAGGAGGATTATTGGTTGCTCAACTAATGGACAAATTAAGGAGCACAAAAAAGAGAAAGAAAGCAAGATCTCTTCAGATAAGTAAAACCAGGCCAAATAATATCAAATAAAAGATCATTGTTTATTATTCATTTTAATAATCTCCAGCCCCATTCCACCCTAATTAGTCTAATGAGACAATGAGAGTTTAAAATCCAGTTGAGGAAACTGATCAAGAGCAAATATTTAAACACGAATGTCCAAGTCATGATGCCCTCAGCCTATCTTTCCATTTCCCTCCATTAAGTTGCTCTGGGTGGGTAGGTCCATACCTGTTTTCTCTCCAAGAAATTATTTTCAGTAATGATTTGTTGAACTGACTGCATTCAAAAAGACTGTAGTTGATGGACATGAAATTTCAGCCCATTCTATAGCTGTGGTGGCCCATTCATATGTGCAACTTATTACCTGATGTTGCAGTCATTAAGCAGTGATCATGCATATGGGAACCTGCCCTGTGGCTATGTTTTCTGATGCACCAAGCTAGGATATAATAGTTGGTGCTTCCATCCCATTTCTTAATCTAGTTCCCAGCCCAGCCTCCTTCCCCAACTGCTGAGGTCAACAGAACTCTCATTTTGATTCACTGGAAAGAAAAATGAGTAAGAGGAGGTATCTCAGAGCATTTTACAAAATAGTGCAATTTTAGTGGAAGGATCTGGCAACTACTCATAGGACATAAAATGCCCTTCTTTGCATTCAAATGACAGCCAGAGATTTCAGTCATCATGTGTAAGAGTTTTTTCTTCTTTGGTTACTTAAAAATAAGATACAACAGCTAGATTCAAACATGAAGAAGAATGCTTTATTACAAAAACAATGGTGAGCCAAGAAGCCTACTGGCTTGTGTGCTCCCTCTGACCTGCCTTCTCTCCTTGTGTGCATCTAAAAAAGTTAAAACTTCCCAGTTCTATCTAATCAAGAAGAGCTACCTGCCATTTTATTCTGACCTCTGAATTGGGGAAAACAACAAATGATGGTTTGTTCTCTTACCTACAACCAATGCTCCCTCTAAGATGTGGAGTCTTGTGAGCAAAAATTCTACTTTGTGAGCTACTGGCATTAAAGTTGTGAGCAGGTGATTTGGCTTCTGCATTAATTAGTTTGCTGTGGAGCGATCCTTCCTGAGCTAAGACAAAAATGTGTGAGCCAGCAGCTAAAAAATTGTGAGCTAGCGCACACTAACTCAGCTTAGAGGGAACACTGCCTACAACCCAGGGGCTGCAATCACACACACTAAATAATCCACTTTCAGTGCACTTTCCAACTGGATTTTATTGTGTGAACTGGCAAAACCCAGTTGGAAAGTGCATTGAAAGTGGATTATTTAGTGTGTGTGACTGCAGCCAGGATTTATTATTTAGAATTGTGATTTGTAGCCAGAAGAATGATTATTTCACTCAATTCAGAAATCACAAAAAAATAGATAGAAGCTCGAAATCTTCCATTTTCTAGCCATGTAAAAGGGAAGGGGTGGGAAAATACACAAGCCAGAGGCTCATTCTCATCATGGGCAAACCAAGTTTTTTTCTTTGTGATATCTGCATATAGTGTATGATTCTTGTACATAGAGCCAGAGCATGTGTAGGATTGCCTTTAATGCCAGCTCCTAAAAGCAAATTGATAATATGTGGAGAACTAATTCCTTACCTTTACCAGGAAATCCTACATGTACCAGCAGGTATCATAGGCATCTGAACGAGTTTGGGTTTTTGTTTGAGTTTATTTACGTGAGCATCTGTAAACCTGTCACTGTAAATCTCTCTTTTACACAGTCAAAAGAGAGCTGTGTCCTGGAGCCAGTCCTGAGCTACGTTCTCCAGAGCAGTAAAGAAGAGGAAGCAGGTGCATAATCTCTGTAGCATCTGGTTTAGATGGTTACAATAGTCCAAACACCTGCACTTTGCAGTCTTGCCACCTCTTCCATCCCATTGTATTATATCAGACTTTCTGCCCAGAGCGGTAACATTTTTTAAAATGTTTATCTGATTTACTGGAGAAACATAGGGCAGTGGGGAATGGTAACCAAATCTGAAAAGAAACTGATGCGTATACACAATGCAGAACAGAAGCGTGACCACCAAAAATCAATCTTTTGTTCTTCCTGAGCATAATACATAATATCATTTTAAAATGTGTGTTTTCTCATTGAAATTGCAAGTGAGCTCCAGTGTCTGAGTCATGTTACTGATCTCTAAATGACAGGCTTAAGGAGGAGACTTGTTGCTTTGGCATCTTTTTAATGTGGAGCTTTTCTACGGCCCCGTTCACACGGAGCATTTGCCCCGCTGAAGGCACGGTTTCCGGATGTTGTAAGTTTCCATGGGATGCGCACCAATGCTGAATGAGGCATGCACATATGCAAGACATCAGCAGCGGCCTGCCCCCCCCCAATAGCACATGTGCACTTCGCAACAGTGCGTCTTGCGTGGTTTGCTGCGCTGCTTTTTTGCCGTGTTGCAGCAGCGCAGTGTGATCGGCACTTGGAATGGAGCATGGCAACCCAGTGGCCTGTGTGATCAGGCTACAGTGCCTTATTTTGCTCTGGGGAGAACTGCCACACCTCCCCCCCACGTTTTCTGGCCCGTATGACCGGGCCCTACGTAGAGCTGACTCTTCTAAATTTTTTGAAATGAACACATCAGCACAAACAATTCCTAATTCAGAAATTCAACCAGAAGCTTATTTAAATAGGATTGCCATTTATAGCTTGTGAAACCTTACCAGAGAAGGCTGTCTTCACCTCTGAGGGGGGTATGTCATAGGATGTGTGCTACCATACAGAGGCCAGGTATACTTCCTGAAACAAAGGCACCTTCAAAAGAAAGCATCAGACTGATGTAAGGTGAGGTGGCAGGCAAGTCTGTATAGATAAAGTCCATCCTTGAAACATGTGGGTCCTAAGCCTTAAAAAATTAAAACCAACAGCTTGAATTGAGCCCAGAAACAAATAGGCAACCACTGTGCTATATGTTGCAATAGCACCATGTGTAGCTCTGAATGTATCTTTTTTTGTATTTTCCATATTTAAATATGTGTGTGTGCATGTGAGTGAGTGTGTGTGCACCTGGAAGTCATGGCGATTTCTAGTGACTGACCTCTACTGGGGGCCTGGAGGATATTCAGAAAGGTAGCTGAATAAAGCCTGCCCCCACCTCCTGACTCCTGGTATTCCAGGAGGTCTCCCATCCAAGTACTTGCTGGGTCAACCCTGCTTAACTTCCGAGATCTGACAAGACCAGGCTTGCCTGGGCTATCCAGGTCAGGGCACTCTGACTGTATCTCTTGATTCATCTCTTGTCTACCATCAGGGCTCTTTTTGTAGCAGGAACTCCTTTACATATTAGGCCACACACCCCTGATGTAGCCAATCCTCCAAGAGCTTACAGTAGCTTCTGTAAGAAGAGCTCTGTAAGCTCTTGGAGGATTGGCTACATTAGGGGTGTGTTGCCTAATATGCAAAGGAGTTCCTGCTACAAAAAGAGCCCTGTCTACCATGAACTAGTCATGGCTGAAAGTTAAAGTTGTTGGTGTTTAAAGGGAGGGGGAGAATTGACAGGCCTAACACAGCAAATAACATATTGGAAGGTGGTGGCCTGCCAAATTCCTAGCTGGCACTTATGCGCTGACCTGGATGTCTGGGTAACCAGGGAAGCAGAGGTCCCTTTGTTGTAGTTGTTATTCTGTTCGTGTCACTGACAACAGTGGCATACCTTTTCCCACTCAAAGGAAAACACTATTCCAGTGCTTGCTGTTTCTAAAAAAAAATGGCATACAGTGATGCCATTGGGGGCCAATAAAATTAGCACTGGACTGGCCCCAGGCCCCAAGAAGCTTGTGTCATGAATGGTTAGGCAGATAAGGGGCCAGCTCAGGGAAGAGTATGTAATGTGGGAGATAGAGGGCCAATTTGCATTTAGCATTTTTACCAAACCCACACTGGAACAGAAAAAGATGCAGTTCAAAACCACATTCAACTATCCCGGGCCAACACTGTGCTGACTGCAGAGTCACCCCCGAAAGGCCATAAAACAGCCATAAATCTATGCAGACAGCCACCATTAAACCAGAGAGCAAACGAAGTAAAACCAGCATGCAGTCTGGACACTGCCATAAAATGCGACAATCAAAGTGAAAGTGGCATGCAATGTAGATGGGAATTTCTGTTCCAGTGTGGATTTGGTAAGACAGCAGAGCAAATGCTAGATGCAGATTGGGCCAGAGTTTCTGATGATGGTGTAGAGAATGCTCAAGTAACATCCAGGCAACAGGGCAACCAGTTTAGTTAATTAATATCTTGAGATGCTTCCACAAAGAAAGCTACACACAAAATCAGGACTAACCCACTACAAGCTGCCGGTAAAACGCCACAGTTAATAAATACTTGACACCTGTGCTGGGAGACTGCTAGGCGACTGCTGCTATTAAAGGAACATTACATCACACTGAGTGCTCTTACATTCAACCAAACATCAATGGGATGTGCATGTTTAAAACTGAGATCCCAGTTATTCCTTCTGATTTCAACTCTTCAAAAAAACACAAAACCAGCCTTCTGATTTCACTTCTAACACAGTCATATTTTGTAATCATGGGCCATGGCTATATAATTCTAGAAGTACTGATTTGAGTCTGTAACAGCAAAATAAAACAGGAATCTAGCAGTCCCTTAGCAAATAACAGCATTTTTTATTCCAGCATAAGCTTCAAAGGACTCAAACCTACTTCATCAGATGCAATGTAGTGGGTCCTTATTAGGCAGACATTTATCTATGAGGTATGCAAATTAAACAAAGAGTCCATGCAACATGGTTTTATGAAAGTCAGTCCATTCCCCAGGGAATGAAGAAAGTGGAAGTTATGTAGATGTGACTTCTTTCTCTACAGTAGTATCCACAAACTGCAACTGCTTTGCAGATCTTAAAGAGAGAGGGGATCTGCCTCTCAATGTATATTTAATAAATATGGTACTTAGTTTCCCTTCAAAGGATCATAACATTAAGTCAAAAACATATTCAGGATTTCCCACACACACACCAAAAGAGCCAAAAACAAACAAACAAAAAACCTTTAGACAAGCACCAAATAATAGTTTGCAATGTATCACATAGCATATGAATAGTGCACAGATTTTTAGGAAGACAGTTCCCTTGCCAGGAAATCTACTGACCTCTCTTGAAGTTTTGCTTTCTTCTATTTGGGTGGAGCGCCAACTAGTGTTAATGTTGTGGAATGACTGCACATTAATGAAGTAAACTGATGCTTTGGGTTACCGTTTACCTAAGAAATCTATATAGAGGAAAAGTCAAACATGGCAAAAATCATCATTAATTTTCTGCTTATATAATAGATTCAGAATACTCAATTAACTCAGAAGCTAAGCAGAGTTGGCCCTGGTTAGGATTTAGATGGAGTGTAGCCCAGAGGTGCTGCCTTACTCTCAGGTAGCCCCAACAGTGGGGCATCGAATTCTGACCTGAACCAGAGACCCACAAAGTCAGGCAAAGGAAGGCACTCTTGACCTGGACTACAGAGCTAGCCAAAAGCTCTGGATAAGGGTCTCCATTTTCAGGTTGCAAAAAGCAGCCCTCAAAGTAATCTCCAGCCTTCCCCCTCCACCCAGCAAAGTATGCATAATAACAGTGTCATGTTCCACCAGGTACAGTATCTACATTTCTAAAAGCTATTCAGTGGCTATCTGGCAAATAGCCCTTCTGTCTCCAGAACTTCACATAGTCCTTTTGTGTGACTCCTATAATTGTTTGTCTAAAACAACTGTCCTTCTTGCCCCATCCCTCAAGATACTGAGATAAACCAATCAAACATTCAAATTATTAACGATCCTTCCTGACATTGATCAGGGACCCATTTCCCACCTTTTGTGTAAACCTGGGAACTTATTCAACCTGCCTTGGCAGGACCATCAATGATCATCAAACCCAATCAGCCAGCTCCAGTAGAGCCATCCAGCACCTGGCTAATCTCATCAATGCTATTGTGAATCCAGACTCTGCCCTGCTGGGTCCTCATTGGTCACACCTAGGTTTTTCTCCTCCTGGTGTTGTACCCCCTGTGACCCCTTATTGGTCCAGGTAACCTTTTGTCTTCACCTGAGGCAAGCCCCTCAAGGCCTCCCATTGGTCCATATTGTGTTCCAATGTCTATATCCATCAAGGTGTACACTCTGACAGTGCCTATACTTTAAATCTCTCCTTTGGGCCTCTTTCATAGCACATAATGCTGGCCATTGGCACTATTCTCTCCAAGGACCTCTGCACATCTGGACAGGTAGTATAACCCCATAACTGACCCTTCTATTCACTATCATCACCTCTATTTTCTTAGTTTTGAATTGCTTGCTCTTGCTTGAATTCTTAGTGTGCTTGTAATTAGGGAAATTCTTCAATAAAAAATATTTAATTTACTCTTTGAATCTGGAGTCTTCCTATTGCAGCAGACCTTGGTATAAACAGGTGTGCAATCCCTCATACCCCTCTGGCCTCCCCTGCCACATAGCTAATTTCCCCCAACAATGAGGCAGGCCATTGGCAGTAACAGAAGGCACTTCTGACCTTGAAAATAGTACAGGGATGCCATAAATCGGCTGTGACTTGACAATACTTTACATATACATAGATATTACTATTATATTAATAGTGAGTGTAAAATTATTTTTTAAAGAATCTTGATACTGGAAAAATACCATTTATGCAACTGATCTAGGTTGCATTCAGCTCCATGAATGGTGAAACTCTCAGAGGTTTGGACTGTGTTTTTCTTGATCTGGTTAAAGTAAATCATGACTACATCTGATTATTTAGAAAAGTATATGTTGCCAATCCAGCTAGGTGGATCAAAAGATAGACACATTACAAAAATAAAATCAGAAAATCAAGAATAAAATTATCAGCATTAAAACCAGCAATGAAACAAATGAAGAAGAGCCCTCTAGGGATATAAATAAAACAGCACAGAAGCAATATTCAACAGCTAGAACAATTTTTAGCAGAAAATATAACACTGCATTAATATGACAGCTGTTAGGCAGGAAGCAGGCGATAAAAACAATAACTAAAAAGGTCCTTCAATGAAAAAACTATTTTGGCCTGGCACCTAAATGACAGTAAAGTAGGTACCAACCAAATCTAAGGGGAGGTCATTCCAGAGGCAAGGTGCCACCACAAAAAAACCCCTGTTTCCCCTCATCTCTGCAATAGAGCTTTAGAGGATGGTCTTAACTGGCAGGTTGGACAGTATGAGACAAGGCAGTTTTTAAAGTTCCCCAGTGCTTTGAATTGCGCCCATAAACAAATGGGCAGCCAGTGCAAATATTCCAGCGCAGATATAATCACCATATCCAGCTCCTGACAATAGTTTAGCTAACACATTTTGGATCAATTGAAGTTTCCAGACAGTTTCCAAGGACAGCCTCATTACAAACTGAAAATTATAAACTGAAGATTATAAATTGAAGATTATCATAGAGTGGATAACTGTGGCCAGATGAAGCAAATCAATAGAAGCTGATAAAAGGCAGGCAGAGTGTGCCACAGAGAAGGCTGGTACCTCTAATCGTAGGCAAGGATCCAGCAGCACCCCTAGAGTATCAACTTGATTCTTCATGGGCAGTGCAATCTCTTCTAGGACTCCTCTTGAGTGGCTCTGGCATTAACTAACAGCAGCTCAGTCTTGTCTAGAATAAGTTTCAGTTTATTGGCCCACATGCATGTCATTACAAAGCATTTATTCAGGAATTCAACATATCCACTTGACTCAGTTGTAAGGAAGAAGTAGAAGCAGATGGCATTGATGACAACTCACTGCCAATTCTCAATTGTTTCATATAGATATTAAACAGCATCTGGTACAAGATGGACCTCACAGCATAAATGTCACTGGGTTAAGTGGCAGTTCACTAACATCTTTTGGAATCAGCCAGCCAAATAAGAGTAGAATCACCAAAGCATGGTATCTCCAAGCTTCAAAACTAGACAGCCTGTCCAGAAGAATACTGTGGGTGATGGTATCAAAAGCCACTGAGAGTTCCAGGAGAATCAATAGGGACACCTTCCCCAGGTACTCACGCAGCAAATTTAGAGTGACCAAGGCAGTTCCTGTCCCAAACCTAGCCCTGAATCCTGAGTGAAATTAGTCTAATCTGTCTACTCCAACTTTGCTTTTAGCTAAATATCCACTTCCAGTACCTTGCACAAGAATAGAATATTGGCCACGAGGCAGTCATTTGGGTCCATTTGGGTCCAGTGATCTCTGTAGTTGGGATTACAGTATTATTATCCCTGGACTAATTCAACTAGCCCAATTTGGCTAGATACTGTCAACAAAGAGGGACAAAGGCCAAAACTGACTATTGTGGACCACATACATCTAAGCAGCTAGCCTGCTACATCAAACCTCACCAAATGAAAGTTACCTCCTGTCTCTTTGAATTATACCACTCATAAAAACATTGCCACGTGTTCTGAAAAGTGGAGTCTTCATACCCTTTCATAGTCACAGTCAACTTGTCCAGCTCTGCTGCCTCCAGTACCTTCATAATATATTCTTGCTCAGATGGTAACAGGGTCGTCTGCCAATATTTTGCATATAAGATTCTGGCCACCGTTGTCAGATATATTATCAAATATCGATCATCTCTACTTGTCTCTTTTGGTAAGATACCTAGTAGTAGTATCTCAGGTTTAAAGGGAACCACTCGTCCTGTAATTTCCTGTATCATTCTGTGGACCCAAATCCAAAATTTTTTAACAATATCACATGCCCACTACATATGGTAAAATGTACTGGCCTTATTTCCACATTTCCAACACTTATTAGAGCATTTCACATCATATTTTGCAATTCTATCAGGCGTAATATACCACCTATAAAACATTTTATACATATTTTCTCTGTAAAAAACCGCTTTAGTTATTTTAACATTTTGATTCCATATTTGGTCCCACTGTTCCAACTCAATATTATGCCCAAGGTTCTGCACCCATTGAATCATATTATTTTTAACCATTTCATCTGCCATAAAATCTTTTAATAGTAAAACATACATTTTCTGTATAAATTTCTCCTCTGGAGTATATAATATCTTTTCCATCTCTGATAGAGTCTTATCGAATCCAATCTTCTTATCCTTCATGAATCTCGAATTAAGTTGTGCTTTCTGCCACCACGTTAACTCAGCATCAAGTTCAAGCTCCCCTTTTGAGTTTATAATGTCCATGTATCTCTTTGGGGGTTCTTACTATAAACCTTAGGCAGGGTCATTGCCTCTAGTGGGGCCACCAACTTCAAGGTTCTTATGAACCATCTCTTCTGGATTATCTCCCATACTCTTAGTAATGCGTCTCGTACCCAATGTTGTTTGAAATACTTATGTGTTGAAGCTTTTCCATACCATAAAAACGCATGCCATCCAACTAAAAGATCATGTCCTTCCAAGCTTAATATCCTTCTATCTTCTAACATAATCCACTCCTTAATCCATGCCAATGCCCCAGCTCTGTAATATAAAGTCCAATTAGGAAGGGCGAGCCCCCCCTTTCTTTCAGATCCTGTAGGGCTTTCAATCTGATTCTGGCCCTTTTACCTTGCCATATGAATTTGGTTATAAGTTGATCAAGTTCCTTGAAAATTCCAAAAATTTTCAGTATTGGTATCGTCTGGAAGAGGAAAATCCATCTTGGTAAAATGTTCATTTTAATCAAAGCGATTCGTCCCATCAATGAAATGTTTAAATTCTTCCATCTACCTAAATCCTGTTTTGTTGCTTTCAATAGTTCTTTATAATTATTATCTTGTAAGGAGCTGCATTTATTTGTTAATTATATCCCTAAATATTTAACCTTATCACAAAGTTGATATCCAGAGTCTTTTTGAAGAGCCTCTTTTTGTGAAATCTTCATATACTTGGTCAAGATTTTTGTCTTATTAATGTTGATTCTTAATCCCGCCGCTTAGCCATAATCCCTTAACATTTCATTCAGCTCTGTGTTTGAAGATAATGGATCCTCCAATATGAATACAGGATCATCTGCAAAGGCCAGTAGTTTAAATTCTTCCCCTTGTACTTTCAATCCCTTCACCTTTTGATTATATCTTATCTTTTCCGTCAATATCTCTAATGCGAAGATATATAGTGGTGGCGATAAAGGGCACCCTTGTTCCTTTTTGTATTTCAAATTGTTCTGTCCTCTCACCATTAATAAAGACTGTTGCCCTCTGTTTTAAATAGATTGCTTGTATCATCTGAATAAATTCCTTTCTGGCCTCAGCATTTTTTAACCTTTCTAATATAAATGACCAGCTTAAATTGTCAAATGCTTTCTCTGCATCCAAGAAGATCAAAGCCATTTCCTTTTCTGGGTGTGCTTCATAATACTCAAGTACATTCAGGATACACCTCAGGTTATTTTTTTATTTGTCTTTTGGGTAGAAATCTGGCTTGGTCCCTGTGTATCGTTCTTACCAAAATTCGTTTCAATCTTTCTGCAATGATTGAGGCAAATATCTTATAATCTGCATTCAGTAGAGAAATTGGTCTATAATTTTTGATTTCTTTTTCATCTGTGTTTGGTTTATGTATCAACAATATTGTAGCTTCTCTCCATATATCTGGAACCTCCTCCCCCTCCATAATTTTTCTACATATTTCTTTCATTTGTGGCAGGAGTTCTTCTTCAAATACCTCATAAAATTTGACTGGAAGTCCATCCGGGCCTGGTGCCTTGCCCTTATTTTGTCTTTTTAAAGCTTCCACCATCTCCATCATTGTGGTTGGTTGATTCAGTATCTTTCTATGATCTTCTGTAAACTTTTGGACTTTATGTTCTTCCAAGTACTGGATTATTTGTTCAACTTTAATGACATTCTTTCTATACAGTTCTTTGTAAAAAATTTCCACAATATTCTTTTAAGTCCTGTATTCTATTTCTTCCCCATTCTTTTTTCTTAAGGCTTTTATATAGTTTTTTTTCTGATTGTTGCCTAACCTGGTAGGCAAGCCGTCTGGTAGGTTTATTGGCATTTTCAAAAAAATTCTGTTTGGTGAAAGTCAATTTCTTTGCTATTTCACATGACAACAAACAGTTCATTTTATGTACAAGCAGTTTAATCTTGCTCTGTCTTCCTTTCTCTGCTCCTTTTTCCATTATCTTTTTCTCCTGTTTCTGGATTTCCTCTTTTAGATTAAAGTATTCTTCATTTCTTTTCCTGTTTATTCTTGCCATTTCTTTTATTAAGTGGCCTCTGGCAAAAGCCTTAAATGCGTCCCATATAATTCTCTTTGACATATCCGGTTTAATATTCTCTTTAAAGAAGAAAGTAAATTCCTCCTTTAGGCATGTCACCAATTTACTATCCTTCAATGTCAAAAGGTTTAACGTCCATCTGTGTCTAAATTTTGTTCCTTGTAGTTCAAAAGTTACTGGATTATGATCCGCGTAGGTGCCTGCTTCAATTTTGGATTCTTTTTTTTGTTTAAAGTGCCCCAAAGGGCATTTTTATTTCAATTTTATACACAACACTACAACACAACACAACATACCACACCTATACATATACAACATATACTAAATGAACAGTAACAACCATGCCTAATAACAACAACATAGAACATAAAACATTTATGGGGGGATACAAATCTATTTTATCCACAATCTATATTTCCTACCTTGCCTCTAATTATCTCTTACATAATGAAGTTGTTTTAACAGATGCAAACAGGAAGAACAAGCTAAGGTCACCATTGTTTGGATTTAATTCTGGGGGGATATAGTGAAGCAAATAAATATGCCAAAATTGGAGGTGTTTGCCAACTCCAGAACTGCCAATTTTGGGAGGGGTGTTGAAAGACCTGAGTCAGATTGAGGTCATGAGAGAGGAGTCCTACAACTGATGGACAAATTAAAATCACCTGACCCAGATGGCATACATCCAAGAGTTCTGAAAGAATTCAAATGTGAACTTGTGGATCACCTGAAAAAAATATACAATCTATCACTAAAATCTGCCTCAATTCCTGAGGCTTCTAAGGTAGCTAATGTAACCCCATATTTTTTTTTAAAGGTTCCAGAGGAGATCCAGGAAATTACAGGCCAGTCAGTGTAACGTCAATACTGGGTAAGTTGGTGGAATCCATTATTAAAGATAGATTTAGTAAATACTTTGATGAACAAAACTTATTGAGCAAGAATCAGCATGGATTCCATAAGGGATGATCATGTCTCATTAACCTTTTAGAGTTCTTTGAGGGGGTGAACAAGCATGTGGACAAGGGTGGCCAAATAGATGCTGTTTACCTTGGCTTCCAGAAAGCTTTTGATAAAATTCCTCATCAAAGACTCTTAAGTAAACTCAGCAGTCATGGGATAAGAGGACAGGTCCTCTTGTGGATTAATTAACAGAAAACAGAGAATGAGTATAAATGGGCAGTTTTCACAGTGGAAGGTGGTGAGCAGTGGGGTACCATAGGGCTCAGTACTAGGTCTGGTGCTTTGCCTCCCCAGTCAGAATAACAAGACAGACAACAGTTTGGAGTAAATAAGGGCCACTTTATTAACTATTTAACATAACATTGCGGCAAGGGACCAGCTAAGTGAACACGGAACAGGCAAGGCAGGTGTCATTCCCTTGACCAACCTCCTTGCCCTTTTCTTGGGCGGGTCACCCAGCTCCAGTCTTGAGCCACTGGCCTGGCTCGTGACTGGCAGCCCAGCAAACTGGTCACCACATAGGAGCGCCTACCCCTGAAGCCTGACAACTTGCAGAGAGGAGCATACCCTAGGAGGTTCCCAGAGGAGGTGATCACCATTCCCCACCCTGAACCTGAAAATGCAAAGGCAGTTTGTGATGACCCCTAACGGGGAAAATGCCATAAGGTGCTCACTGGTTCTGGTTTCTTGCCCGCATAAACCTGGCACAGCCAAGACCAAGCCTCTGCTTTGGTCTTTGCTCCCATTAAAAGGCCAAAGCTGAGCTAATCCCTTGCAGCAAGTCCTGCAAAAAGAACCCATTGCCCTTGTCAGACAGGTGCACCCCATCAGTGCTATACAGGTCCTGGAACTTGTCCTGTATGTCGGGGTGCAGCAAAAATAGCCCTAAACCACCCTCCATGGCCTTTCTCATTCATCTGTTAGCCTTATGCCTGGCACAGTCAATGCAGCGGGGGTCCCCCAAGTTATGCCACACCTGGCAGGGCAGAATACCTGACCAGACTATCTGCACACTGGGCTACCTTGTTCCTATCATTGCATGGTCTGCCATAGCTTGTAACACAAGAGCCATGCCCTTCATCAGACCCAGGTCATTATCCCCTAGGTGCACCATCAGCATGTGTGGAGGAGGCCTCTGCCTCTCTTCAAATAACGGGAAGGAGTGCGGGTGTCAAGAACTCCAGACAGTCAGTCAAACACCAGGCTTCATAAGAAGATAGCATTTATTAGGACTACGTTAGAGCAATATGAACACCTTCATTGTCAGTGATACTGAGAGATACAAAACAGCATCAGTTATAGCCCCCTTGAAATGCCCCCACCACCACCAGATATGTCTGCAAGAGGCCAAAGAGGCCTGGGACTCAAGGCCAGCCATTTAGATAAGACATAGTGTAGACACAGTAAATTAGAGGCTCTGGAGACTTGGTGTTACTCCTGCATTCCAGAGCCATGAAAAATATATTCTCTCTCCTCCCCCCCTCCACAGTGATGGCAGGTTTTCCTGACATTCTGCCCTCCTAATAATTGCTCCCTCCCGGGCTTGTTAGGATCGTGGCGATGGAATCTGTGAAGGAGGCAAGGGGCCTGCACATCATCAGCTTTAACCTAGTGTTCCGGCCCAAAATCCACCCACTCAACCAAATAATACATTTTGTTACGAGAGATTTTCGAGTCCAGAATTTCAGAAACTTCATAGTGAGGTTCCCCACCAACCATGAGAGGAGGCGGGACAGCACGTTGAGGCCGCCAAGCGTTTTCTTCAGGTGCACACCGCAATAATCTAAGGTGAAACACAGAATGAATGGCATTCAAAGACTTTGGTAGAATCAATTCAGCTGATACCTCATTAATCATGTGTTTGATTTCAAACGGACCCACAAATTTCCACCCCAACTTCTGACTCAGTTGCAGCCCCTTAATGTTTTGAATAGACAAGTACACAAAGTCCCCGGGATTGGGATCCCACCCTTTATCCCGCTTCTTGTCTGCTTGCTCCTTATAGGTTTTCTTAGCCTCCTCAAGAGTTTTACATCTTGCATCCATTTGCACCAGTCACCAGCATCTCCGACTGGCAAATCCCCACCCGTGAGAAACAGAAGGGGGGGCCTCGTACCCATGCACCACCATGAAAGGCAAGACCCCCGTCAAGGAATGACACGAGTTATTGTAGCAGAATTTGGCTAGGGGCAACAATTCTTCCCAGTTGTCCTGTTGGAAGTTGGTGAAACACCGCAAATATTGCTCCAGTGTCTGGTTGACTCGTTCGGTCTGACCATCAGTCTCAGGGTGGTAGGCACTGCTCAGACCCCATTCCACCCCCAGAAGCCTCATCAGTTCCCCCCAAAAGTGTGAAACAAATTGTGAGCCCCGGTCAGAAATTACTTTCCGGGGTAAAGTGTGTAATTTAAAGACGTGGTGGAGGAATGCTTTAGCGAGCCGTTTCACTGAGGGATAGTTGTGAACGACACAAAATGCGCTTGTTTGGAAAACAAGTCTACTACCACCCAAATAACCATTTTCCCCTTGCTAGCAGGAAGGTCCATGATAAAATCCATGGAAATGACCTCGCAAGGCCGGGAGGGCATTGGGAGGGGTTGAAGCAACCCGGGAGGCTTCCCCAGTTGGGGTTTACTCATAAGGCAAGTTTGGCATGACTGGACGAACATGGAAAAATCTTTTCGCATGCCCGGCCACCAGAACTGTCTCTGAAGCAATTGCAATGACTTCACAAACCCAAAGTGTCCTGCAAGCTTAGTCCCATGGGCCATGCCCAAGATCTCCCCCTGTAACACCCCCGGCACAAGCAGTTTGTCTCCTTTAACCCAGCAGCTATTCCCCCTCTGCTCCAGCCCCCCTCCTTTTCGATTTCTTGGAGGTCAGCCTCCAACAACGCGGAGGCAAAGCAAGCGTCCCAAGAGTTCCCGTGGAAAGGAAGTGTTACTTTGGATTGGCTATGCATTGTGACCACCTCTCCTGCTTGCTTTCATGTTCGGGCAGGTGGGATAAAGCATCAGCCAATGAGTTCGCTTTTCCGGGGAAGTGGTGTAGGGTGAAGTTAAACTTCAAAAAGAAGTCTGCCCACTGGAGTTGTTTGGCGTTAAGATTCCGCGGGGTCCGGAGGAGCTCGAGGTTTTTGTGATCAATCCTAACCTACAACGGGACCCTTGCTCCCTGTAACCAATGCCACTAAGTGGATAGAACTAATTTGATTGCCCCCGCTTCCTTATCCCAAACTGACCAGTTTCATTCAGTCTCATTAAACTTTTTAGAAACGTAAGCCAGTGGGTGAAGTTTCCCATCCTCCCCCTCTTGCAAGATGGCGCCGCCCATAGCCACATCCGAAGCATCGACTTGTACTATGAATTTTCTCAGTTCGTTCGGGTGGGCTAACACCGGTTCAGACATGAACAATGCCTTGAGCTGCTCAAAGGCATGTTGGCACTCCGGGGTTCAGTCCAACTTAGCACCTGGGCGGGTACTGTCTGCCCCCTTCCCCTTCATTTTAAGCAAGTCTGTGAGGGGAAGGGATACCTGTGCAAAGTTCACCAAAAATGATCTGTAAAAATTGGCGAATCTGAGAAATGCTTATAATTGCCTGAGAGTTTTAGGGGCCTCCCACCCCACATGTCCTGTACCTTAGCTGGGTCCATTTCTATTTCCCGTTGGGATATTTGGTACCCCAGGAATGAGATCTCAGAACAATGGAATTCACACTTGGACAGTTTGGCAAACAGCTTGTGCTTATACAATGTTTGCAGGACATCCCGCATCAGTTTAACATGAGATTCCTTGTCAGGGGAGTACAATAAAATATCATCTAGGTAAACAAGGACCCCCTTAAACAGGTGCTTGTTTAACACTTTGTTAATAAGGTTCATGAAGACCCCTGGAGCTCCTTGAAGCCCAAATTGCATGACTAGGTACTCAAATTGTCCCAGAGGGGTGTTAAATGCCGTTTTATATTCGTCCCCCTCCCTGATGTGCACCCTGAAGTATGCATTGCGTAAATCAAGTCTGGAGAAAATTTTCCCCCCAGCCACCGCGGCCAGGAGGTCCTTGATCAATGGCAGGGGGTAAGCGTTAGTTGCCAACACTGCATTCAGCCCCCTATAGTCTGTACACAGCCGTAATCCACCATCTTTCTTTTTCCGGAACAGCACAGGGGCCACACAGGGGGAAGAGGCGGGACGTATGAATCCCCTTTCCAAATTCTTATCAATGAACTGCTGCAGTTCTACCTTTTCAGCTGGGCTCATTGAGTACAATTTCCCTTTGGGCAACTTCTGATTGGGTGACAGTTCAATAGCACAGTCAGAGTTCCTGTGTGGTGGTAATTCATCTGCCTCCTCCTCCCCAAACACAGCTGCCAAGTCTCGGTATTCACGGGTGATGCGGTTTAACTCTGCGTCTGCTAAACCCGCCGGCACCTGGTGCACTAACAAGGGCTTTCCCCAAGAATCATTCCACACGTTTAACTTGCATCGGGAGGAGTTGAAGTTTACAACCCCCTTTTCCCACAGGATGTGTGGGTCAAGGTCATAGAGCCAAGGGCTGCCTAGCACTAGAGGGAACCTCGCCACCGGGGTCACCACGAAAGGCCGTGTTTCCCAATGGTCGCCCACCCCCATGTGGAGTGGAACAGTCTCATATTTGCAGGGATCCTTCATGGTGGATCCGTCCATTTGGGTAAAGATTAACGGGTCGGCCAATTTGACTACCTTGGCCCCCAATCCCATAACCAGCGAGGTGTTTATGAGGTCTCGCCCACACCCCGAGTCAATTAGCCCCCTTACCCACCAATGGGTGTTAAGGTCGGGGCAGATCAAAGTCACAGTCACAAAAAAGAGGGAGGGGTAATTGCTCACTGGTCGTAGTGCCTGGGAATTGGGGACCTGCTGTTCAGTGCTGTTCTCAGCAGGTCCTCCCCGTTTCCCACTGGCTGGTATGGTTCCTCTCCCAATGACTCGGAGTCTTCATCTAGCAGGCTCGCCTGCAATGCTCTTGCCCCCTTGGGCTTCGCGGTCAGCTTCTTAGTTGGTGTATCGACCCTCTTTTTCTCCCCTTTGGGCTGGAAGGGCTGGGACCCGAGTCTGGACATGCCGCGGTGAAATGCCCGGACTTCCCACACTTGAGACACAGACCTTGCTTCAACCGCTGCTCCTGAGTAGCATCCTTCGGTCAAGGTATTGGGGTTGTTGTCTTGGTTCTCCCCTGAGGGGTGTGGGGTGAGGCAGCCTTTCCCACCGATGCAGCATCATCAATACGAATGGTGCGCAGTTGACTCTTGGTGTCTGCCGCCTCTTTCATCCATGCCAACAGGGAATGGTTCCTCCCCCTCCCCGGAGTATCATTCCCCATATCTCTGGATCCAGCCCCAACCGATAGTGTTGGGCCAGAACCCCATCAGGCCATTCCCTAATCTTAGCTGCGTGGTGGCAGAACTCTTCGGTTTACGCTCTCATCGACTTCTTTCCCTGCCGAAAGGTGCGTAGGAAGGCCTCGGCTGTCTCGCTAGCATTAGCGTCCTTATAGTGGTCATGCAGGGCCCACATGAAGGCTTCCACCTCGCGCAACTCTCACCCATCAGCATGGTGTAAGGTAACATACCAGTCTGCTGTGGTGTCCCGTAGTTTCAAAGCGATCGCGTCCACGATGCATTCTTCATTCCAGAAGAGGTGGCCCCAGTTCTCTACAAATTTCTCAGCTTACACCAGGAAGAAAGACATCTTCTCCTGTGTCCCATTGAAAGTTGCATCCAGCAACTCAGCCGGATTCGGGAATCTGTGGCCCCATTCCCACGGGGGGCCCCGTGGCCTAGGCCCAGCCAGTGCCCTGAGCTCTGCAGGGGCCAGCTGGTCAGGAACCTCCCCGGAGGTGGTACCACTGGGACTCCTGTTGGTGGGAGTCCAGCAGGGACCACCGGGGCTCCATCAGGTGGTTGCGGCTGCCAATGCTTGAACTCGTGTTGGATACCCTCTGCAATCATCCCCAGGATTCTTTGGAGGGACTCCTCCACCAGGTGAAGCAGCCGCTCCTGGCTTCGGTCTCGACTTCGCCATGGCTCCGTTGCCCCATCCCTCTCAAACGTGGGCTCCCGGGTTGCCTCTGCAGCGGTCACCATGCTCAGGCAATAGAGGGACTGCTTGTAGCAACTTTTCCTGTCCGCTCTCCAAGGGGTCAGGGACCAAGTCTCATAAGTTTCTGCAAGGGGTCTCCCCTATTCTCATCATCTGTGGGGCATCATAGTCACGCTAGCTGAGGCCCCCCCAAACCAATCCCCAAAGAGGTCTCCCTCCGGGTCCCACGAAAGTGGGGCAGTCGTGATGGGTGCCGAGGTGGTAGGCACCATTGAGGTGGGTACCATGTCTCCGGACATGGGTACCACCAGTGGGTCTTCTTCTCCACTCATCTTGGTTGTAAGAGATGTGGGGTTGTGGAAGCCTGAAAGTGAGGATCACTGATAATCTGTCAAGATCTCCAGACAGTCAGTCAAACACCAGGCTTCATAAGAAGACAGAGTTTATTAGGACTAAGGAGCTGCGGTGGCTCAAGTGGTTAAGACACTGAACTGCAGGCTGTGGAAGGTCAGTAGTTCAGCAGTTCAAGACCCAGGTGCCGCAAGACGGAGTGAGCTCCCGTCTCTGGTTCCAGCTTCTGCCAACCTAGCAGTTCGAAAGCAAGAAATTGCAAGTAGATAAATAGGTACCACTTCGGTGGGAAGGTAACAGCGTTCCGTGCGCCTTGGTGTTTAGTCATGCTGGCCACATGACCACGGAAACGTCTTCAGACAGCGCTGGCTCTTCGGCTTTGAAACGGAGATGAGCACCGCAACCCTAGAGTCGGATTCGACTGGCTTTCGAGCAAGGGAACCTTTACCTTTACCTAGAGCAACATGAACACCTTCATTGTCAGTGATACTGAGAGATAGCCCCCTTGAAATGCCCCCCCACTACAATGGTTACATTTCCCATGTGCGGTAAGAAGAAAATTAGCCACCAGATATGTCTGCAAGAGGCCAAAGAGGCCTGGGACCCAAGGCCAGCCGTTTTGATAAGACATAGCATAGACACAGTAAATTAGAGGCTCTGGAGACTTGGTGTTACTCCTGCATTCCAGAGCCATGAAAAATATCTCCTCTCTCCTCCCCCCCCCTGCAGTGATGGCAGGTTTACCTGACAGTGGGCCATCTCATGCCCCTTCTTCCCAACCATTCAATGACAGCCTACTTGCTAAGGCCCAGCTGAGAACTGATGGGTGTCCTCCTGGCCCAGTGAGTGGCCCAAAAAACCATTCTGTGGCTGCAGACAGTGACTCTTCATCTCGCCCCACAGCCTGCAGTACCTATAAGAGGAACCATATTAATAACTGAAACATAACCTTAAATTTTGCGATCCCGCATATAACCCCTGTAACAACGCGATTTCCAGCGACCTATCTGCTGAATCTCGCTATTGGAATATCCCATGGCTGCCACTGTTGAAGCTGCTCCAATCCGGAAGGACCCACCTAAACCCAATCGGGCCAGCTCTTTCCGGGTCAGGCCCCAAAATTGAAACTTGGTGAGGGGAGTGCCATCCATGTGATGAAATAAATGACCTATGCCCTCACCCCACATGGCTAAATAATGGCATAGAGCCCACACCGGGCATAGCTCCACCTCAGAACACTGGCCTAGCTCAGTGACAGAACCCCTGCCAACCTGGTCAATCTTTGACCACCAAAGCATGATCCGAACTTTGGCATCCAGCATGTGGATATCATGCTGGTCAAGTGCTAGGCCAGATACATCCCGGTAAGAGCCAGCCACCAACTCACTGATCCGCAGTGCCCCAAAAAAGGCAACCAGTGATGCTGCCTGGAACAGTGCGGCCTCATATCCATCATTGCAAAGTGTATGCACTGCTGGGGTCAACGGCTCCCTCCCTAGAGTCTACCACCTTGCCACCCTCCCTTGACCAGCCTTCAAGGATCTTCCCAATGTGGAAGTTGTCCGTCTTCTACTCAAATCCCAACAGTTTGCTGGCATAGACAAGAGATGACAGCTTGCCCCTAATACAATGTGCTGACAGGCCTTTACCTCTCAGTGACACATAAAACTACATAAGATGGGCCACCAGTATGGGCCAAATCTGTCTCAGACCGGCTTCCTTCCTAAAGGACAGAAACTGCTTATACGCTCTCTGGGTGGAAGGGGCAAGTGCTAAACTTATCACCCTGTCGGCCTCAGCCTGCCAGTCAGCCACACCTCTGCCAGCATCCGAACCGCGAACTGGTCAGCTTCTGGAGCCAGCTGATGGAATCTCTCCATATGTTTTCGGGAGAGAGCATAAACGACCCCATTACTGACCCCCGGGATGTGCCTGGCCTTGAACAAAATATTGTTCTGTAAACAACGGAGCGTGAAGGCTCTGACCAGGGCCATGACCCTGGGAGACTTGGATGTCAATGAGTTAATCCTGTCCACTATGGACAGATTGTCACACCAGAAGTGGACAGTATGGTTGGCAAGCTCCATTGACCAAATCCACACTGCTATGACAATCAGGAAAAAATCCAAGAAGGTGAGGTCCTTGACCCACCCTGCCTGGAACCATTCCTCAGGCCAGTCCTCAGCACACCAGTGTCCACAGAAATAGACTCCGAAGCCAGAGGAGCCTTCAGCATCCAATGTGACCTGCAGTTCAGCTTCAACTAGAAGGTCTTCCCACCAAAAGGAGACCCCATTATACGACTCCAAAAATTCCTTCCATACATGGAGATCGTCCCTTATCCCCCTGGTGACCCTGGTCATATGGTGCAGGAGATGGAGACCCTTCATGGACTAACACAGCCTCCTCACAAATGCCCAGCCAGGCGCCACAACTTTGCATGCAAAGTTGAGGTGGACGACCAGCTGCTGCAACTTGAGCAAGGTAATCTTTCCCATCACCCTGGCTGAGTCAACCCTAGCTTTCAGCGCATGCAATTTGTCCCCTGGTAATCTATAAAGCTGCCCCACTGTGTCAATCTCTATCCCCAGGAAGTTTGTGGTAGAATCCTCTGTTTTTTCCTGAGCAAGAGGAATGGGGGCTCCTCTGCCAGGCCCATGAAGCTTTTCAGTAAAAATTCACACTGCCCAGTATCTTTCCCTCCTGCCAACAGGAAGTCATCAAGATAGTGGGCAGTGCTGCATAGTCCTGTCCTGTAACACCAGGCCCATTCTAAAAAGGAAATGAACCTTTCGAACGCAGTGCAGGAAACTGAACAACCCATGGGAAGGGCCCTGTCCATGTAGCATTTGCCCTCAAAAGCAAAACCCAACAGGCCAGGTGGACAGGAAGGAGGCGGAAGGCTGACTTAATGTCACACTTTCCCAATTCTGCCCTCTGCCCACAGCAGTGCACCATTAACATGGCCTGATCAAATGAGGTATACCTAACTGAGCATAACTCCTCAGGTATCGCGTCATTCACCGACTCCCCACGTGGGTAGGACAGGTGGTGAATGAGGCGATACTCACCAGGCGCCTTCTTCAGCACAATTCCCAATGGGGAAACCCTCAAATTGTTAACTGGTGGGTAAGGAAATGGGCCAAGTACCCTGCCTTCCCTACACTCCTTATCAATTTTTTTGCTAACTATGTGCTCCATCACCTTAACTGATTTCAGGTTAGAAGCACTATATGACCTTCTCTTCCCTTGGTAAGGTATCCTAAAACCTACAGTAAAACCTTCCAAAAGGTAAACACCATCCCCTCGGTTGGGGTAATCCCTCAACCAATGCTCAAGCACCTCAACTTTAATTGGGCTTGGATCCTTTGTCAGGAGGGCGGTTGTAACCACCACCTCCTCCAAAATGCTTACCTCCCTTACCTCCTGACCTACCCTTTGTTTTGGGGCAGCCTGAGAGGGCATGGGGCCCCATGCATAACAAACATTCATGCCTAAAGGAGCATGACTTGTGGCTACATGCCCCATGGGAGGTGAACTCCCAGTAAAGCTGGCATCGCTGAAACACCTGCCCTGCCTGGGCGCAGGTACCTGCCTGACCTTGTGATTTATGGATGGAGTGGCCACTATCTGGCCTCTCATTGCCAAATCGCCAATCAGGAGACATGATCTGCAGCCATAAATGCGGATGAATCTGGTCCCATCTCATGGCCAGATTCATGGCTGTCCTCATCCTGAACTCCTCATTGTACTGCAGCCAGGCAGGGTTCGGGAAATCAATATAACCTTTATAAATGATGTCCATATACTGGAGCATTGTCAAAACCCTCCATGGCTGGTGCCTATCACAGCCACGTAAATTAAAAATCCTGGGTACCAGTTAGCCCAGATCCTGTCAACAGTGCGCCTCCTCAAGTGCTCCTTCTCCCACTCATCCAGATCCTCCTTATCTTTTTTCTCCAATTCCCTGTATAATACCTTGAAGACATCCACAAACTCTCCTTTAAGGATTTTTCTCCCTGGTGGCAATGGAGAGATGGTCTCCAAGAGGCAAGGCCAAGTCCCCAGCATCATGCGTCTGTTGCTGTCCCAGCTTCCTCCAGGGCAGTAAAACAGCCCCCAGACCTCCAGCGGCTTTGCCAGGAGGCCAGGAGCTCCATTTTAACTGGTTCATTAATGATTTGGAATGGGAAGCAAGCCGTGAAGTGGCTAAGTTTACAGATGACATTAAGTTGTTCAAGGTGGTGAAAACCAGGGAGGACTGTGAGACGCTTCAGAAGAATCTGTCAAGGCTGGATGAGTGGCACTGGGAAGTACTTTTCTCCCTTTCTCCCAGTACAAGAACTTGTGGCCCTCAATGAAACTGATGAGCAGTAGGTTTAGAACAGATAAAAGGTACTTCTTCACCCAAAGAGTAATTAACACATGAAATTCACTGCCGCAGGAAGTGGTGGTAGCTACAAGCATAGACAGCTTCAAGAGGGGATTAGATAAACATATGGAGCAGAGGTCCATCAGTGGCTATTAGCCACAAGGTATAGATGGAACACTATGTCTGGGCAATGATGCTCGGAGAACCATGGTGAGAGGGTTTCTGGAGTTCTGGTCCCACTGGTGGACCGCCTGATAACACCTGTGAAAAGTACTGAGACTTACTAGTGATTTCCACTCTCATACTTTATTTCCAGTGCAGAACAAGACAAACTTCCTGGCTCGCAGGCCGGTTTATATGTGCAAATAACCCCACACCTAAACACACTCCACACTCGTGATAGGCTCTATAAAGTGGCTAAGAGTTCTATAGGCTTATGTCTGGGAGTCTAGCCCTCTAAGTGTCTCAGACTAGGATCCGCTTGGCCATTGTCTCTGGCAGCGAAGCTCGGGCACTTCACCTGACCGCATGGGGACCTTGCCTCGCACGTGGTCGGACATGAATACATTACACCCTGGTTTTGGGGCACTGTACAACACAGAGTGTTGGACTGAATGTGCCATTGGCCTAATCCAACATGGTGTTGCTTATGTTCTTATAATATACTTTATGTGGGGTTACTCTTGAAGGTAACTTGGAAACTTCAGCTTGCACAAAATCTACCAGTCCACCAGCAGGAGAGCATAGGATATCACAGCAATTTTAGAACAGTGGCATTGGTTGCCTATGCTGTTTCCACACGCACCCCAGGACCTATTCATCTATTTATGGTGTAGCAGTTAATGTTAGCTTAAGATCTGGGAGATCTCAACCCCCGTCTCAGTCATGGAAGCTTGCTGAGTGACCTTTGGCCAGTTTCCTACTCTCAGCCTAACCTACCTGACAGGATTATGAAATAAAATGGAGAGGAGAGAAAAGTGGGGAATAAATGAAGTAAATAAGTTTATTTTTTAAAGCTTGGTCATTTTGTCATTTACTGAAAATTACATTATGCTCATGGATGGGTGAGATATTAATATTTTAAAGAAAGAAAGAAAGAAAGAAAGAAAGAAAGAAAGAAAGAAAGAAAGAAAGAAAGAAAGAAAGAAAGAAAGAAAGAAAGAAAGAAAGAAAGAAAGACAGCAAAAGTTTGATTCCTGTGCAAGTCAATT
The DNA here is from genome assembly GCA_029375565.1 of Gekko gecko. Taxonomy (NCBI): domain Eukaryota; kingdom Metazoa; phylum Chordata; class Lepidosauria; order Squamata; family Gekkonidae; genus Gekko; species Gekko gecko. The sequence goes on from JAPDNY010000001.1 coordinate 194,356,433, forward strand.
AAATCAGCAATACTGCAGAATTTTCAAGAACATTGTTTAGAAAGCCTCTGGGATCTGACTAATAGCAAAGTCAGCAGACCATATTTTAGGGAGATCAGCCCTGGGTGATGATGGGAGCTAAAGTTCACCAGGTCTGGGTCTGGTCAGAGCCTGGATGGGAGACTTCCTGGGGACTTGTAGTGGCAAAATATGCCCAGGCAAGCCCGATCTCATCAGATCTCAGACCCTAGGCAGGGCCAACCCTGGCAAGTACTTGGAAGGGAGACCTCCAAGGAATACCAGGGCTGGGATGCAGAGGCAGACAATAACAAGCCACCTCTCTGAAATGTCTGAGTCCCACTAAGGGTTGCCAGAAGTTGACCATGACTTCCAGTCTCTCTCTCTCTCTCTCTCTCTCTCTCTCTCTCTCTCTCTCTCTCTCTCTCTCTCTCCCACACACACACACACACACACACAAATTCTCACCAAAAAATTAAAAAAGAGAAGCAAGATATAAATAAAATAAACATGGGATAACTTGCATTCAAAGTGGCATTAGATGCGGGCACAGCAATCAGAGCATCCCATCCTATGCATCAGTTCCTTTGTTGCCAGTAATAAGCATAACTGTTTGATTAATTGCAAAATCCCTGTAGCTCAAATGTAATCTGCAAGATATGAGTAACCATTGACTTATGGTTGGCATTTCCAAGTTGGGAAATTCCTGGAGATTCGGGGGCAGAGGCTGGGAAGGGCAGGGTTTGGGGAGGGGAGGGACTATAAGACTGTGGATTTTGAAGATTTGATCTTAAACTGTAACAAGGTATTGTGATGGCTCTTTTAACGACACCTAAAGTTGGATATGTTGGGAAATTGCGATTTTACACAACCATTACAAGTTTTCTGGGAAAAACTTAAAGAGCAACTGATAGAAGTGTTGGCAGAAACTCTCCAGTAAACATTTGAAAAAATCTTGGGAAGCTACAACAAGGAGCAGAACAACCCACCAGAAGTGCCAGAACAGGAAGATAACAACAACGACAGTCGTCACTTAAAAAACAGGATTCCAGACAAGATGCTTTCCTGGAAGAATAGGTTGTCTCAAAAAGAGAGATAACAAGCTTTTACATAGACCAAACAAATAATACAATGGAAAGCCTCTCAAATCTTCAACCTCCAGAGATGGCTAAGGAGACTATAACTTTTCCAGAAGACAAAACAGAATTAATGGTTTTTTTATTTCCTGCCTTAATTAATTATAGAGAGGGGGGAAATGATCTTACCTTTAAAGGGAAAAGGTATAAGAGCATGATAGTGTTAAAAAATGTACAGAGAAAGCAGAAAAAGATTAAATATAAGTAAATTTTATAAGTAATAACTGTTTCACTGGTTGTAATTTACCTTATGTCCATCGATTTAATTGATTTACAGTAATATACACTATTAGCTACATGGAATGCAACATTATGAAAGGAGATTCTAAAGATGATTATAAGTAAATATTATAAGTAATGAGTGTTTAATTGGTTGTAACTTACCCTGATCTAATAATTGTACAATATAAATAAGATGAAAGATTTATAGTAATATGATCTAAATTTTATTATTAATAAAATGATTTGCTATAATGTGAAAGGAAGGAATTGTATGGATTTGATGAGAATTTTGGGGCATGAAATGGTTTTTTCTTTTTCTGTTTCTTTTTTTCTGGTTATAAAGGCTGATTAAGAATAGCACTGCATGGACAAATCTATATATAACAGCAAGATAATATAGGATAGTTAGCAAGATAGTATAGTTACATATATAGTTAATTATATAGTTTGTAAAGATGGTAAGATTTTATATTCTATTGTAGAATAAGACTATTTTTAGTAGATATTGTTGGCTTTTTTGGATATATGTTTGTAGAAGAGGAAATATTATGATAACATAAAATGTTGCCAGACATTATGGCTGAGTTCAGACTGGCAATTTGCCCCGGTAGGGACCCAGGCCAGCGACGATTCCATTCTGGAGTAAATTGGGCATTCACACAGGCACATCTGTCTGGCATCTCCCACCTGTAGCCAACCCATGCTGTTGCGCTTCACCGCCGGATTTAAAAGATACCTCATAAAACTGGTAGCAAATCCGAAAGCCCGTGTGTGTCACGTGTTTCTCCACTTTTGGGAAGTCTGAACGCGCAGCCGAAAAGCTGGGAGTAATGCACATTGGGCAGAAGGCAGCAGCGATATGATTGGCCATGCTCCACTCTACTGCCTGATGCGGTGCCAGCGCTGCGGGGTCCTCCCCCAATCGGCAAAATGCGCTTATGTGCATGAGCTCATGAGTGCATGAGCGCATGAGCACTCATGCAAACATACACTCATACACCCACAGCCGAATTAATGGGGAAATGTCGAATACAGCGTGCCCCCCTGCATGGCAGTCTGAACGCTCCCGCCCAGCTCTGCCCCGTATTTTCCGGCAGCGGCCTGGGCTGTGTGAACGGGAAAACCCGGAACAGTTTATTCCGGGGCTTTTTTGCCATGACTGGCTACCGGAGCAAACTGCAGTCTGAACTCAGCCTATAAATAAGCAGAAAAAGGAAATCTGTAAGCAAACATGATGTTATCTGTGAGATATTGGAATGGACTTTTTAAAAAATGTATTGCTCTCACTTTTTTCTTTTTGAAAACCCAATAAATTTTTAAATAAAGGAATGTGATGCTGTAAGCAGGGGTCTTTTTTGGGGGGAGCGCAGCTCCAGCAGCTCAGGAGCCAAGCCCTGCCCCCAGCCAGTGTCCCTGGAGTCATTCAGGCAGCCGAATGTCAATTTCAGCTCCATTATATCCTATGGGCCATTGAAGTCAATGGTGAAAACATAGGGTATATTCTGGGGGCTGGAGGGAAGTGGGTTTGAGGGAGAGGCTCCAAACTCACAGGGTAGCTGAGGGAGCCTCTCCCCAAGATACCCACCATGTTTCAAGAACATTGTATCAGGGAGGTCCCCCATTCTCTCCATTGTTCTCTATGGTGGGAAAAAGTTACTTTTTCCCCATGGAGCTGTTAGTAGCTCTGGGGGGGGGGAGGTTTGAGGGAGAGGCTCCAAACTTTCAGGGTAGCTTTAAGAGCCTCTCCCCACATACACCCCCATGTCTCAAAGCAATTGAACCAATGGGCCTAATTCTATGGGCACCCAAACAGGTTACCCCCATTACATCCATTGTTTCCAATGGGGAAACCCAGCCAGCAGCACTTAAGGCAGGTAAACAGAAAAGGGCAACTGCAATAATAAGAGGAGGACACTTTCCCTATGAAGAAAGGTTATCACGTTTGGGGATCTTAGCTTTGAGAAACAATGACTGAGGGGTGATGTGATAAGAGGTTTACAAGGCTATGCATGGGATAGAGCAGGTAGAGAAAGAAGTACTTTTCACCCTTTCTCACAAGACAAGAACTCAAGGGCACTCAATGAAATTGCTGAGCAGCCAGGTTAGAAGTTAGAAAATATTGCTGTTGCTTGGGGAGGGGGGGGTTTGTTTTTCTCCTGTCTGCTCCAGCCTCCATACATTTGTCAAATTCCATCTGGAAGCTGTTCATGCCAGCCACCACCACCACCTCCTGTAGCAGTGAATTCCATGTATTAATCACTGTTTGGGTGAAGAAGTACATCCTTTCATCTGCAGCTGCCCTTTTCTGCATTTTTCCCAGTGCTATAAATATTCTTTTTGAGATGTGTGTGGTGTGAGTGGTCCAATGAGGTTGCACCATCAATTTATACATGTATTCCTTCTCTTTCTTTCCCTCTTTCCTTCCTTCTTTCCTTCTCTCTACCCTCTCTCTTTCCTTCCCTCTTTCCTCCTTCTGTGGCCCAACTCTAGTGAGAAGGAGTTTAAACTTTAAACCCCTTCTCTCTTAGCTCCCCCACCCAGGCCAGCTAAGGAAGGGGAGGCTTTTGAAGATGCCTCCCCCCCTTTTTGCTTCCCCTTCTGACATCACTTCCAGTGATGTCAGGGGGCATGGCATATGCTAATAGCCTAATAGCTCATTAGCATACCATATGTTAATGAGCTCCTGCAGCTCTTTTTTCTATTAAAAGACCCCTGGCTGTAAGAGTCTACTTTCCAGCACAGCCATCTTCTCCAGGGGAACTGATCTCTGTGATCCAGAGATCAGCTGTAATTCTGGGAGATCTCCAAGCCCCACCTGGAGGTTGACAACATATTGACAGCAAGATCACAACTTCTCTCTACAGTAATACAGCACTCCACCTCCAGTGCTCCAGGTATCCATAAAGGGGTACACAGGGCTGCTGAAAGAGACTAGAGGGACAATGTTTGGAGTCGGTTGTGGGAACCTTATAATTCCAGTCTTGGCCCATCTACACTGGCTCCCAATCTGTTTTGGGGCACAATTCAAGGTGCTGGTGCTGACCTTTAAATCCCTATATGGTTTGGGACCAGCATACCTGAAGAACTGCCTTCTTTATGAACCTACCAAATCACTACGGTCATCCTCTGGAGCCCTACTTCACATGCCCCTGCCTTCTGAGATTAGACAAGTAGCAACACAGGTGAGTAGGCCCCAGAGGGCCACTTTGGGGGGGGCATTCCCGGAGGGGGCAGGGCATCCCAAAAGTGATGATGTCACATTGGGGACATCCCGATCCAAGCCCAACCCCCCAAGAATGATTCTTGGTGGCCATCTGTCAGAAGCCCTAACCTAGTCAGCAAAACACCATGCCTTGCGGTTCAAGCAAGAATAGCATTTATTATAGAGCTGCAATAGAAAGGTCACTGAAACAGGTACATTGTTCAGAATGACTTGGTTACAGAAAGCAAGTGGTTATATCGAGAAGGGGGTGAATGGGGACCCCCCCTTCTACCAGTCAGGGAATAACATGCGACTGGGAATCGAAAGTTACTACGCTAATGAAGTTCCCAACGCCCCCATTATTCTCAGGAAAGCCGGAGCTCTGAAAGCGATAGTAAAGCTCGCAGCTTGACTCCTCAAGGTCAGAATGTTCAGTCTGCGAGAGATAGGGGTTACCAGATGCACATTCCACTCTCACACCCTAGACATAAATCAACACCCCTCGGATTCCAACCTCCCGCCTGTCACGCCACTATGGCGCCCAGAGCCATCCTCCCCTCCCCTCCATCCATCATGGCAGGGCCACCTGACATGCAGCCCCCTTGAAAATAACTCTACCCCTTTGGCTTATGGGGGTACAGCTTGTGAAACGCCCGGATAAGCCGGGGGGCCAGAACATGTTCCGCCCGCACCCACTCCCTCTGCTCCAGCCCAAAGTCAATCCATTCAACAAGATAAAATAAGCGATTGCGAGAGATCTTAGAGTCCAAGATTTGCGATACTTCGTAGTGAGGTTCCCCCCCCACCAACAGCGGAGGCGGGGTTGGCCGTCGCGGTCTCCATTTGTTCTCCTCAGGTGCCTGGCGAAGAAGCCTTACATGAAAAACAGGATGAACAGACTTTAGAGATTTGGGCAACGCCAATTCGACAGTCACGTTGTTAATTACTCTCACAATCTCAAATGGTCCAACAAATTTCCAACCAAGTTTGCGACTCGGTTGAATGTGACGCAAGTGTTGTGTGGACAAATAAGCAAACTCCCCACACTTCGGAATCCAGGCAAGGTTGCGTTTCTTGTCGGCCTGGACTTTATAAGCATTTTTAGCTTCCTCTAGAGTCTTGGCTAACGAGGACCACGCCATCTGCAATTGTTTGCACCAGTCTCCAGCATCTCCCACCGGGAGGTCGGGAGAAGTCAGAAATGGCAGAGGCGGGGCGTCATATCCATGTACTGCCTTAAACGGGGACATCCCTGTCGATGAGTGCTGAGTATTGTTGTAACAGAACTCAGCCAAAGGCAAAAGAGAATGCCAATTGTCTTGTTGAAAGTTGGAAAAACACTGCAAATACTGTTCCAGAGTCTGATTCACACGTTCAGTCTGCCCATCGGATTCTGGATGATATGCACTGCTGACCCCCCGCTCCACCCCAAGCAGTGACATCAGCTCGCTCCAGAATCGTGAAACGAATTGCACCCCCTGTCAGAGATCACCTTGGCAGGCAAAGTGTGGAGCCTCACTACGTGTTGCAGGAACGCAGAGGCTAGTTTCTTGGCAGAGGGGATAGAGGCAAACGGAACGAAATGAGCCTGTTTCATAAACAGGTCCACGATCACCCATATGACAGTCTTTCCCCCGCTAGGGGGTAAGTCAGTAATAAAGTCCATAGAGATTACTTCCCACGGGCGAGCCGGCGTGGGGAGGGGTTGCAGAGCCCCCGGGGGTTTACCGGGTCGAGGTTTACTCATCAAGCACGTTTGGCAAGCCGACGTGAAAAGTGAAATGTCTTTTCTAAGCCCTGGCCACCAAAATTGTCTTTGCAGGAGTTGGAGGGATTTCACAAACCCCGTGTGTCCAGCCAGCTTCGACCCGTGCGCCCAGCTCATCACCTCCCCCCTAAGGGAGCGTGGGACAAATAGCTTGTCATTTTTAGTCCAGCAGCCATGTACATTTTGAGAGACTCCTTCTCCCCCCCCCACCTCCTCTCTATCAGCGTCCGACATAGCCGTAGAGAATTTCGTCACCCAGTCATTGGTAGGAGGGTCTGGAGACGGGGGGGAATGTTTGGCCTGCCTCCGAGTGGTTACTGCCCCTCCCAACTGGGAAGGCGTGAAGACCGAGTCATGAATCTCCTCCCTTTTGCTGTCGTGTTGAGAGGCGTGACAGTGCATCGGCCAGCGAGTTAGACGTTCCCGGGAAGTGGTGCAGTGTGAAATTGAACTTGGAGAAGAAATCAGCCCAACGCAGCTGTTTGGCGTTCAAGGAACGGGGGGAGCGGAGAAGCTCGAGGTTTTTGTGATCGGTCCAGACCTCGAACGGAACTCGCGCCCCCTCTAGCCAATGTCGCCAGGTAGCCAACGCCAAGTTGATTGATCCCGCTTCTTTTTCCCACACTGACCAATTCCGTTCAGTATCGTTAAATTTTCTGGAAACATAGGCAAGGGGGTGTAATTTACCATCCTCCCCCTCTTGGAGGATCGCCCCCCCCATAGCAACATCGGAAGCGTCTACTTGGACAATGAATTTTTTAAGTTCATTCGGGTGGGCTAACACAGGTTCCGACGTAAAAAGGGCTTTCAATTTGTCAAATGCCCTCGGGCACTGTGGCGACCACTCTAGTTTGGCCCCTGGTCGAGTGCATTCGGGTGGCTTCCCTTTGGTTTTCAATAAGTCAGTTAGGGGAAGGGCCACCTGGGCAAAGTTCGATAGGAACGATCTATAAAAGTTCGCGAATCTGAGGAACCCTTGGAGTTGCCTCCGTGTTTTGGGGACCTCCCACCCTATCACATCTTTGATTTTATCAGGGTCCATCTCAATCCCCTTTTGGGAGATGCGGTAGCCCAGAAAAGGGATCTCTGTTTTGTGAAATTCACACTTGGACAGTTTTGCAAACAATTTATGCTTGTGCAACATTTGTAACACTTCCCTCACCAGTTTCACATGGGATTTCAGGTCGGGGGAATATAAAAGAATGTCATCAAGGTAAACAAGGACCCCCTTAAACAAATACTTGTGGAGCACCTCATTAATCAAGTTCATGAAGACTCCCGGGGCTCCCTGGAGCCCGAACGGCATGACCAGGTATTCAAATTGGCCTAGAGGGGTGTTGAACGCCGTTTTAAATTCGTCCCCCTCCCGAATTTGGACCCTGAAGTAGGCATCACGGAGATCTAGCTTCGAGAAAACCTTCCCCCCAGCCACCGCAGCCAACAAGTCTTTTATCAGGGGCATGGGGTAGGCGTTTGTGTTGGAGACTGCATTCAAGCCACGATAGTCGGTGCACAGCCGCAACCCCCCATCCTTTTTCTTCCGGAAAAGCACAGGAGCCGCAAACGGGGAGGATGCTGGCCGTATAAAACCCCTACTCAGATTTTTGTCAATGAATTTCCTCAGTTCAACTTTTTCTGAGGGGCTCATAGAATACAGCTTCCCTTTCGGTAGTTTCTGGTTGGGCAAAATTTCGATCGCACAGTCTGAGTTCCTATGGGGGGGCAATTCGTCGGCTTCCTCCTCCCCAAAGACAGGGGCCAGGTCGTGATACTCTGGGGGAATGCCTTCCAGTTCGGCTTCCGCCACCCCCACCGTCACTAGGAGTTGCCCCCCCGTCATGGGGCCCCACTCATTCTTCCATAAGTGGGGCTGGCATTTGTCGGAGATGAAATTCACTTTTCCCTCCCCCCATAGAACGTGTGGATCGTGATCAAAGAACCACGCGCTTCCGAGTACTAGGGGAAAGCGGGCAGACGGGGTAACAACGAAAGGCCTTTCTTCCCAATGCTGCCCAATTCCCACCCTCAAGGGCACAGTCTCGTATTTACAGGGTTCTTTCATGGTGGAGCCATCCATCTGAGTAAATATCAAGGGGTCATTTAGTTTAATAACTTTCGCCCCCAGTCCCGTCACTAGTGTGGGATTGATGAGGTCTCTCCCACACCCAGAGTCAATGAGAGCCCGTACTCTCACATGGGTCAATAGACCCGGGCCCATTAAAGTCACTGTAAGAAAGAAAAGAGAGGGGGTTTGCTCACCGGGGTTTGCGCCTGGGAGTCCGGGACCTGCTGTTCAGCGCTGTTCACAGCAGGTCCGTCTCGTTTCCCTGCGGCGCAGCTTCGCCATCGGATGAGTCGGATGCCTCGCTGAGCGGTTTGGCTTGCAGGGCTTTCGCCCCCCTCGGCTTTGCCACCGGCTTCGGCGTGGAGGTGTCGAACTTCTTCTTGGCTCCCTTGGGCGCTCCTGACGATGCTGGTGCGGTCGGGCAGTTCGCAGCGAAGTGGCCCCCTTCTCCGCATTTGAGGCAAAGACCTTGCTTCATTCGAAGTTCCCTCGTGCCATCCCTCGGTTTTGGATTCGGGGTAGGGGTTTTCCCCCTCGCTGCCGGCGCAGGGCCGCTGTTGGCCATCACTGCGGCATCATCTAGTTTGATGGTTTTCAGCCGGTTCTCCATCGTGATGGCGGCTTGTATCCATCCTGAGAGGGTGTCTGGGTCCTGGGTTTTGGTGACTTCTCGTCGGATCTCCGCGTTGAGTCCCAACTTGTAGTAGTCTACGAGGGTCCCATCTTGTACCCCTCGGATTTTAGCCGCACACCTACGGAACTCCGCCGTGTAATCTCTCACCGATCTCGCGCGTTGCTTGAGGGCTCGGATCGCTGCCTTTGCCACTTTGTTAGAGTTCGCGTCCTCGAATTGTTCTTTCATGGCCCACATAAAAGAATCGATTTCTCTCAACTCACGCCCATCAGCCTGGTGAAGCCCCACATACCAGTCAGCGGCCGCTCCCTTCAGGTGGGCTGCTATGACATCGACCATACGCTCTTCGCACTGGAATAGGTGGCCCCAAGTCTCAATAAACCTCTCGGCTCGCACGAGGAAGAACGGAAACTTCTCGGGATCTCCGTCAAAATCTGCATCCAGTAGTTCCGCAGGTTTCGGTGGCAAAAACCCCCAAGGTCGAGGGGGTGGCTGCCCCAGCGGCCCCTGCAGCCCTGGCCCTGCGGGTTGGTCCGGAGGGCCGGCTGGTACATTCTGCTGGCCTTGATCCGGTGCCGGGCGTTGATCCTGGGGAGCTTGGTCTGGTGGCTCCTCTCACCTTTGTCGCTCACGCTCCTCCCAGATGCCCTCTGCGATCATCTGTGGGATGCGGGCGAGGGATTCATCTAGGAAGCGCATCAGGCGGTCTTGGCTCGGTTCCCCACTCCACCTCCGCCTCACCACGGCACCTTCCAGGATCTCGGAGTCTCGGCCGGTTTCCTCCAGGGCTCCCGCCGTAATCAGCCTACGGACCGATCTCTCAGGGTGGCCTCCCCCCACCGATGCTCGCGGGGTTCCAAACCATGTCTCGTGGGTTTCAGCCAGGGGTTTCACCCAGTCTCGTCTACGTCCGACTCGGGTGGTCACCCCTCCATAGGCCGCCCCATATGGATCCCCGTAGGGCCCTCCAAAGTCGTACTCCGGACCCCATTGTCCCGGCACGTATGTGTCAGGGGTCTCTCTGGGTACGTCCTTCCCGGGAGGTTTCTTCTCCTTTTTCTTTTCTTCTTCAATCGGGAGAGTGTCTTCTTCACCGCTACTCATTTTGGAGTTGCGGGTTTCTGACCAGTCCCGAAGTTGATGATGATTCTGAACAAACTGTCAGAAGCCCTAACCTAGTCAGCAAAACACCATGCCTTGCGGTTCAAGCAAGAATAGCATTTATTATAGAGCTGCAATAGAAAGGTCACTGAAACAGGTACATTGTTCAGAATGACTTGGTTACAGAAAGCAAGTGGTTATATCGAGAAGGGGGTGAATGGGGACCCCCCCTTCTACCAGTCAGGGAATAACATGCGACTGGGAATCGAAAGTTACTACGCTAATGAAGTTCCCAACGCCCCCATTATTCTCAGGAAAGCCGGAGCTCTGAAAGCGATAGTAAAGCTCGCAGCTTGACTCCTCAAGGTCAGAATGTTCAGTCTGCGAGAGATAGGGGTTACCAGATGCACATTCCACTCTCACACCCTAGACATAAATCAACACCCCTCGGATTCCAACCTCCCGCCTGTCACGCCACTATGGCGCCCAGAGCCATCCTCCCCTCCCCTCCATCCATCATGGCAGGGCCACCTGACACCATCCCTCTCCCAACCCCCCAGCTGGAGGGCACTTTAAATCTTGCAAGAGGGGAAGGAGAGTGGTGCCCCCTGGCCATGTGCCTGAACTCCAAGTGGCAATGCTGCTTTGAATTCAGGCACGGGAGGCCAGTCCCTGCCAGCCAGAAGCATTGCCACTAGGAGTTCAGGCACCCAGGCACCTTGCTAGCAGAAGCACTTAAGTGCTTCTGGCCGGGGGGGACTGGCCCCACCCATGTGCCCAATATTGCCGTTTGGAGATTGGGTGTGCAGCCCGCAGCCGCCTCTCTCCCTCCCCTCCACAAAATTTAAAGGGCCCTCCAGGTGTTAGCTGGAAGGCCCTTTAAATCTCTCAAGAGAGAAGGGAGAGGGGTGTCTCAGGTATTTAGGCTTGTGGGTGGGGCTTCCCCCACCGACCAGCTTGCTGGTGGCAGGTTGAAGCCCAAGAAATCCAGTAGACCCCCACTAGTTCAGGGGGTCCGGCAACCCTACAGATGAGGGCCTTCTCAATTGTTGTACCAGAACTCTGGAACTCTCACACCAGAGAGACTCATTAGTGCCCTTCTGTTGACCACTTCTGCCAGTGGGTGGAGAATTTTTTTGTTTTGCTCAGTGTTCCCTCAGTGGCCTTCCTTCCTGCTCAATGTTTTAATTGTTTTAATGCCTTTGTATGTATTTTAGGTCTGGTTTTGTTTTCATTGTGTGTTTCTGTTGGTTTAAATGGTTTTAAAACGTGGTTTTATTAGGTATATTTTAATTAGCTATCTAAGTGGCCTTTATGAGGGCAGAAAGGTGGGGTATAAATTTTGTAAAATAAAAATAACATCACTGGAACACACTTGTGTCATTTTCCTGTTGCTACTGCTCCTGACAGTGTAACACAGCAGCAACAGGTCTTCACGTGGCAAGTTTTCTCGCCCTTGTCCTCAGCAGTAGGCTCTACCCCCGGGGCTTTCCCAGTTTTTTTAAAAACTGGCAATTGAATATAGTTATAAAAATATTACACATTGTTGAATCAGGTGCTCTGAAGTCACAGCTTTATTTTTGTTTTTTTACAAAAATCTCTAACCCCTTTCATTGCAGAGATATGCCTTTCCCCTTATATCGCCTCAACAAAACTGAGGGGTGAGCTGGGGGTGGGGGGAACACTTCCCATCAGCATCAGATCTGCATCAAATAACTTATGTGGAATCAGCCATCATGAATGTGACCATGGTGCTGAAAAAAATTTTATGGTGTAAAAGATAAGAGACTTTGAATGAGGATACTATCCATTTGCAAATTATACTTTCTGAGTATGTTAGTGTTAAAATACATATTTTGTTCTCTTGAACCACCTCTCTTCATTTCAATAGGGGCTGCAAAGGAGAATGCCTATGTATACAGTGCTCCAAACTGTGCATACTGTTTCCCTAAATATAGTATTAGTCGTGATTTGCTGGTGTAGTTGTAGTATCTTTTGCTTCAGTAGGGGGAAATACCACATGAGAAAATAAATATATCTAATTCTCAACATCCAGAGACTGGAGCCATGGACAGACAAGACAGACACAAAAAGAGGAACTAGTATGGGGAAGGGGGATATGGGAGAAAGTGTAGTGCCCTTGCAAGTGCTAGCGAGTTCCCCACTGTGCAACTGGTTCTGGCCCAGCAGATGATACCATGCTAATAGACCCAGTGCAGTTGTTGTCATAGCATAACTAGGACCTGCCCTACCCAGTGGCCAGAACAGGGCAGTTTTATCAGGAATAGCCTGCCAGGGGAGAGAAGGAGGGAATAGTCTGCTCCCCAATCTTCAGGGGCACCGCTGAAACTGCACATAAGATTTGATCTCTGGTACGTTGCTTAGTGAACTTGACAACCACTTCTGCTGGCAGATTATTTTTCTTTGTAAAAGCGGAATAGGCTCTATAAACCGTATCCATCTCTTCTTTTAATTCTCTCGCTTCTCTGCCAGTTAAGGGTGCCAAGGCATTTGCCAGTATGGACCTGAGATCCTCTTTCTCTTCTTCTTTGATGCCCTGAAAGCGGAGAGTCAGATTAGATTTCTCCATCTGCAACGTTAAAATCCTTTTTTCTTGCATATCCTGATGCTTTTCTAGTTTGTTGACCCTTTTCTTTATTTTCCTGGCATCTTCCGTCGAGACCAGACACTTCTGTGCAATCTCCTCCATCCGTTTTGCTGTTTCCGTTAATTGTTTTTGTTGACTGTTGAGAACACCTTCCATGTTAGTCAAAGTTTCGCTAATTTTCTGCATTTGCTCCAGCAGAGGGTGCAGTAGCTTGCTTTTCTGTTGATTGACAGCAGGCTCGGGGGGGGGTTGCCCAGACCGGAAGTCCCTCCTCCCTTCTTTTCCGGCTTTTGTGGGACCTTTTTGAAAGCCGACATTTTCCCTGTTTGTTTACTTTATCAAAGTTCGTGCCGCGTCCCTCAGGAGACCAGCTTACTCTTGATCTTCAATGAAACCCCACAGGTACTTTCACCAACACTTTTTCCCCTTTACCCCCCTTCGCTTTTCCTTTGAAGTCTCGTTTCTCAAAGGGGGTGGGGATTCCTCCCTCCTCCCAGCCGCTTATCTGCTTACAGGGGGGATTCGCATTTTTCGCTTCAAAGTAAACCTCCAACTCACAATTCGATGCCTGTTCTTCTTATGTTAATTCACATCGCTTATCTTCACTCCTGGAAGTCGGTGGCGTTGCTAAGTCCCATACGGGCACAATGCAGCGGGGCCGATAGGGGCGGGGAGAAAGCCTCAATTTCCCGGCTGTCTGCCGGCAAAGAGGCTACTCCCCAAGCGCCCCTGGTTCGGAGCCTTTGCCTAAGGCTCACTAGGGTCTTTCGCATATGCGAAGACCCCCCCAACCGCGCGTGGGCTAACCATCTCCGGGAGCGTCCCGAGAGGTGGCCGCCATTCGCTCTGCTGAAAACCGAAACCGAAAAAAGAAATTTCTCCAGCTTTAATAACGCTTTCTTTTTACAGTGCATATATTTGATCAAAAGTCTCATTTCCCCCCATATCTACATTTTTATATGCTGTTTGTTCCTTCTCTCTTAACATGCAAATACATTTGTTTTGTTCAGTTCAGTCATTCCATTTACATAGTGTCTGCCTTGTTTCTCTTCCAATACAAGTCTGTTTTTTTGTCTTTATATTCAGGAACAAGTCAGGGACTTGTGTGGGTCACCTAATTTTGCTCATATCCCTCTCCCCACACTATTTCCTCTTTCCTTCCTCCTGGCTTCCACCATATTCTCTACCCTTTCCCCTTGTTCCCACCCACCCACCTTTCCTGCCCCAAAGTCTTCAGCTTTATTTATTATTTATTTAATTCATTTACACCTTGCCTGTTCCCCCAATGTAGACCCAAATCAGCTTAAATCTGTCTCCTACCATCCATTTTATCCTCACAGTTGTCCTGAAGGCTTACAGTGGGATAACTCCCACTGTCCACCTGCCATCCATGCTACTGTATGGTAGGGTAGCAGGAAAAAAATGGAGGAGGTTGTCACATCACTTCCAGTGAAAATCCTATAAATGGCATCATCACATTAACATGAAGCTTTAGGATCCCCCCCAAAACTCTATGGTAAAACTCTTCCCACCTTTTACTGAGAGGAACCAAGGCTTGAAGGCTGGCAATATTATGTTTCTTAGCAACTCCCATAATAGCCACTGATATCTCAGAGGGTATTTGTTTTTTAAAGCTACAGGCATTGCTTCTATAATTTTTGGGGAGTAACTTCCAGATGCATTTTCCTTTTAGATTTCATATTTTTCTGTAAATCAAGGGCTTTTCTCAGGTTTGTAGAAAGGTCTGGTTTGTTTGATTATGGTCTCAGCCTCTGGATATATGTAATTTTTAAAATAAAGCTTTTAAAATAAAAAGCTGTTTGCAGTTTTTATTGATCACAAGCAGGCATTTGGCTCCATTCCAAAGGAGAAACTATGGATTAAACTAGAAAACTCTTCAATTGATAAATTCATGTTGAGCATTCAAATACCCATTAAAATTAGCTATTGTAGTTGCTGAAAGAGGAGATTTGGAAGGTGGATCCTGTGGAGGGCAGCACTGGGTGGGGGAGATGGAAGGACTCAGCAGGGGATAATACCATAGGGTCTACCCTCCAAAGCAGCCATTTTCTCCAGGGAAACTGATCTCTGTCATCTGGAGATCAATTGTAACAGCCGGGTTGAAGAGAATTGTTTGATGGTCACTGGCCCACCTCATTAGCCAGCCAGCCATGAGAGGCATGTTAAATTTATTCTGACAGGAAAGTGGCCAAGCAGGAGAGGGGGTTAAGCTGAAAGTCCTTTGTTTTTTTACTCACAGAAGTAAGCTTGGTTGTTTGGTTGCCTACCAACAGCCACTGAGGAGACAGTCACAGTTAGTCCCACACAGGAGTCAAGAGAAGTGTCTTCCTCAGGAGAGAGTCTGGCTTTCCAGGAGCTGCAGCTCATTTCCTCTAGGCCAGACCCTCCTGGCACTGCTGCTGCTGCTGAAGGAAGGCAGAGAGCCTTTGAAAGGCACTGGGCAGCCTTCTCTGTGGTGCGGCCTGCTGAGCTATCACCCTGACGAAGTGCAGGCCTTGTGGCCAAGAGAGAGGGGCTGCAAGGGGCAGTGAAGGTGCTTCCCCTGATTGCTGCCACTTGCTAGGTCTACCTCCTTCTCCCTCATAGAGGGGTTGCTACTCTCTCAGTGGAGCATCCATCCCCTTCACTGGCTCCCTCTAGACTGAGGGCAAAATGCTGCCCGCTGGCTCAGTGGGCAGGGCCGAGCCAACGCGGTGAGCCAATGCAGCCATGGGACTGGGAGACTGTGAGAGTGGCAGCTGAGTGGGCCAAAGGCTGTGGAAGCGTGTCCAGGAGAGACACCAAAACTCTTTTATATATAAGGAGAGATAACAGCAATAATGGAGTAATGCAGTAATACATTATTCTTCTGAACAAATAGGCTTTATGTGCTTGTATGGTTGAACTTAAGCCTTGTTAGAATCAAAGGTGTGGCTAGCTAAACAAAACATAAGAGCTCAGGATTCAAAGGGTTCTGGTCTCTATGAGAGTGGATGCACAGAGAATGAGCTCCATGCGCCTTAGCTATTCCTAATCCTTTTTTTAATTGTTCCATCAGTCAAAGCTTTCTCCCATAGAGGCTTTTGCAAGGGGCTTTGCTGAAACTGGAATTGGGCGGCAGCCCCTCCAGGAAGTTTTTCAGCCAGCCCCAGAAGCAGAAAGGATAAAGGAAGCTAGAAGAGACAAGGTTCACTCGCCTGTTCCAGCACAAGTGGAGACCAAAAGAACCAAGGAGTCTAATCATATATCTCCAAAAGGATAAAGAAAAAGGACAAGAAACAAAGCTAAGTATTGCTACTTAATATCTTCTCTGGGAGTGATAGGCATAATAATAATAATAAAAAATTAGCTAGCAGGAAGCTGGATAGAGCGTGAGCTCTAAAGAGGGGCTAATGCCCAGCAGCGTTGTTGAAGCACACAGAACTTAGCACAGCGGCTAGGAAGAGTTAGCTCAGATATCTTTAGTTAAAATATATAAAGGCACTAAAAATACTGGAGGGGGTGTAATTAGGAAAAGAAGCTATATAACTTGAGTTTTTGTTTGTTTCTCTATGTTCGCTGCCAGAGACGGGTTCCTTTAACAGAGTCTATCAGTGACAAGGCAGTTTTTGGGGAGAATCCAGAAGTGGAGAAGTGGAGAAGAAGCCGGCCAACACATGTGCTGAGGAGTGGAGTGAAGTAGCACAGACTGGCAAACTGCAGAACAATGCGGATGAGCAATCTACAGAATGACGTGATGCAGAGTGACTAGGTGAAAGGAAGGCGGCATGCAACAGAGTAGAAGAAAAGTACAAGAGAAAGAGGAAGAGAGATGGATTTAAAGGGGCAGGACACAAAGCTTAAAAGAGACATAAGAAAGTTGATATTGTGAATGGTTAGTTGCAAGGAAAGAAGGGGAAAGTGAGATACAGTTAAGGTGCCACTAACAATAAGAGACTTTAATATAAATAGATTTAAGTAAGGTATAAAAGGTTGAGTTACTATAATAGTATTGACTGAATTTTAAACATTAATCATGGGAAAACTGATAAAAGTAAGGAAAATAATCCCTATGGCTTCTGGTTCAGCATCAGGCAGAAAAGGTTTTGTACCATCACCACGCTAGGTGGGAACAGCAGCGCAGTTAAAAATGAACATACCTCAATTAACAATGAATGAGTTAAAGAGTCTAATACAAGAGTCTATGGCACAATCATTACAAAATACTGTAGAAGTAACAATGCCAGACCTAATTAAGAAAGAAATGGAGCCAATTCATATAAAGATGGAGGAAATATCTAACCAAATAAAATCCGAAACATATGAAATGAAGAAGCAGATATTAGAAAATAAAAAGGAAATAACAAAAATTAAGAAATGTACAGATAAAGTGGAAGATAAGGTGCAAGATCTAGATTTAGACATACAGGAGTTGAAGATAAAGAGTGATAAAATGGAGGAAACATCAATTTAGAGATGGAGAAAGCAGGGCGAATTATAAGATGTCAAAATATATCAGAAGATGTAGGCAAAAATCTAAAAGATGAGCTGGCACAGAATTTTGCAGAGCAACTAAACGTAGGAACTAAGGAAGAAGTTTTGGGAGGAATAGAGGCAGCATATAGGAAAAACTCAGCTTATGCAAAAAGTAAGAAGATACTGCAGGAAGTGCATGTAAAATTCTACAGAAAAGAGATGAGAGACAGAGTCCTAAAAGCCTCAAACAATAACAAATTTTAAATTGAAGAAAAAGAGATCAGAATTTTAAAAGATATATCCTGGAGAGTGAGAGAAAAAAGGCAGAACTGTGGTGTTTTGGCTAACCTCTTAAGAAAAGAAGAAGTAATGTATAGGTGGTTAATCCCGGAAGGCCTATTATTTACATTTAAAGGGAAAAGGTATAGAATAGACTCTGTGTTCAAACTAGAACACTTCCTAGAATGAGAAGGCGAAGAACTGGGTTGGCAAAGAGAAGAACAAGAATATGAAGGAGAAGGCTTCCGGTCAGAGTAAAATGGTGAACTGATGCACCTTGCAATCGTGCAGGGTGGACGGTGGCTTCTTTGGACAGTTTGGGCATTTATATTGCCCAACGCAGCCTCCCCCAGGCAGGGGGTCGATAAGCAAGCAACGAGGTCCAAGTGAGAGTTGAGATTGGCGTGTATAAGTCTCGAAGGAGGCTTGTTTACGCTTTGATCCCCTCTCAGAAGCGGGCGTATGCAAGACAGCACTAAAGAAGCCAACCGGGCTGGGAATCCAGCTTAAATTCATCATTTCCTGACTTCTTAAGAAAAAGAGTGGAGATGAAAGCGAGAAGAAGCGATGTGAAGCCCCAAGATAAGCATGCAAGGTAACATAAACATTTTGCTTACCGGGATGGAGATCTAGCGAAATTTGAACAAGGTGGATAAGCGTAAAAGACATAATCTTGAATAATCGGGCCATTGAGGATTTATGAAGAGTTTGTCAAAGCGAGCAATTTGAGAAAAATAGACATTGTTTATCATTCCTGCGGTCAGAAAGAGTTGGAGTAGAGTTTAAGACTGAAACTAATGAGAACGATCGCGAGACTAAGGTGTTGCAACTGTGTCCAGCTAGTACTGTGTATAAAGGCTAGAGTGGCTTCCGGAGGACTGTAAAGACGGCGGAACGAAGTTTCCGGTAGGACGGTGTTTGAGGCGGACAGGAAACAGGAAGTTCAAGAAGAGCCTACTCTAGCCAAAAAAATCATAGAGTAATTGCGCCCGCCATTTTTAGGAGGACCGAATTTTAAAATTGAATTTTATTACCAGAATTGTTTTAAAAGAGCAGCGAAAAAGCAGCGATTTAAGAGAAGATATAAAGGGGATTCGGACTATACAGAGAAGAAGAATCTGGACTAATTTTAGAAACTTCAAAACGAATCCAAAATATCAACAAAGGGCAGCTTCATCTGTGAGTTCAAGTATGGCAGCGAAGGAAAAGAGAAAGTGGCAAGCTGCAATGGAGTCAATGGAAAGGAGAATGATGGAAGCGATTCAAGGATTGGTGAAACAGATAGAACAACAGTTAGAAAAGCAAATGGAAAAACAGCTGGAGCAGTTAGAAGACATTCAAGAAAAGAATGTGATGGCTCTCAAAGAGTTGGTGGTAGCAGAAATGGCTGTAATTACAAAAGAAGTGGCAGACACAAAGAGCCAAGTGCAAAGTCTGACATTAAAATCGACCGAATTGGAGCAAAAAACACAAGATATAGACAAAAAAATAGAAACAACTCTACAGGACAACCGTAAATTGGAGGCAATGATGGAATATAGAGCAATGTTAAACCATCTGAGACTAAGTGGGATCGAAGAAAAGACAGATGAAGATATACGTATGATAGTGATGACTGCTTTGATGGAGTATTTGGGAGAAGATCAAGGAGAACTGGATTCTGATTTTGATTTGATTTATAGAATAAATTCAGCATATGCCCAGAGAAAGAATTTGCCAAGAGATGTTATTGTACAATTTGTAAGAAGGAAGATGAAGGAGGATATTTACACAACCTTTGGAAATCGATGGCAAAAAGATAATAATAATGAGAGAACTCCCAAGAATGATTTTTCAAGAAAGAAAGAAATATAAAAAGTTGGTAGACAAATTGAAGCAGCTAACCATCAGGTTCAGATGGGAAATGCCATATGGTCTGTTGTTCACCTACAATTCGAAGAGACATATGATCAAGACTCTAGGAGACATGTATAGGTTCAAGGCAGAAAATTTAGAAGATTTTGGAGATATTTAAAGACAAGACATGATGGATTACAAATTGTTATCATGGAATGTAGATGGACTTAATTCACCCTCCAAAAGGAAGTTAGTAAATTATTGGTTGCAAAAACAAAAATCTAATATTATCTGCTTGCAAGAAACTCATATTAGAAAACGGGACAATAAGTATTTGGCTAACAGAAAATTAGGAGAAGAATTCTATTCATTGGCAGAAAAAGAAATAAGGGAGTTGTGACCTATGTAAATAAAGAATTGGATCCAAAACCAATTTTTAGTAATAAAGATGGGAGATACATTGGAGTTGAAATTACAATGCTTCAGAAAAAGACTCTGGTAGTTAACTTGTATGTGCCTAATGGAGCGAAAGAATTTTTTTAAAAGACTTGATGAAGGAATTAGACCAAGTGAACTATGAGCAGATAATTCTGGCAGGAGACTTTAACGGTACGGTTAATAATAAATTGGACAGAAAATCTGAAAAGAAGGACGAGAAGGTTGGGAAATTACCAGAAATTTTCTTTAAATTGATGGAACAAGAGAAATTAGAAGATATCTGGAGAAAATGGAATCCCAAAGTTAAAGACTTTACTTTCTATTCCAACCGACACAATTCCTTTTCCAGAATAGATATGATTTGGATGTCTGGTGACATGGCGTTGAAAACTCAGAAGGTGGAGATTTTGCCAAAGACTAATTCTGATCATAACCCGGTGATTTGGATGTTAAAAGAAAAAGTGAAACAGTTTCATTGGAGAATAAATGAAGACCTATTGGATAAGACGAAAGTAATTGAGATACTACGTAAGGAAATGCAGTCATTTTTTCAACTGAATTTGAATCAAAATGTTAAAATACAGATGGTCTGGGACGTATATAAGGCTGTGATGAGAGGATTACTTATATCGTTGAATGCGATGGATAAGAAACAGAATATAGAACAGCAAAAGGAGTTGCAAGAAAAAATTCAGCAAAAAGAAAAAGAATTGAAGAGGAGACCTGGAAAAAAAGAAAATTATTAAAGAAATTCAAATTTTACAAGAGCAATTGAATGTGATGCTCAATCGGGAACTTTATTGGAATTTAAAGAAATTACAACAAAAATCCTTTGAAGGAGCAAATAAACTAGGAAAATTTCTGGCATGGCAATTGAAAAATCAAAGAGAGAAAAGGTTAATAAACAAAATTATTGAAGAAGGTAAAGAAATTGTGGATATGAATGGTTTAAAAAGAGTTTTTTTCAAGTATTATGCAAAGTTATTTCAAAAAAAGAATATAGACTTTGAAAAAATTAAAAAATATTTGGACATGGTAGAAATTCCAGAGGTGGGAATAAAAAGTAAGGAAATGTTGAATGGCCCAATTCAAAAAGAAGAAGTTTACAAGGCAATAGAAGATGCCAAGTTAGGGAAAGCTCCATGTCTAGATGGATTTACAGTAAAATTTTACAAAAAACTAAAAGAGGAGCTAACCCCAATTTTGGAACTTTTAGCAAATGAGATACAGGTAACCAAAGTGATACCAGAGACGTGGAAGGAAGCCAATATATCACTCATACCAAAAGAAGGACAAGACTTAACAGATCTTAAGAATTACAGACCAATTTCTTTACTTAACAATGATTATAAGTTGTTTGCCAAAATAATTTCAGAAAGACTGAAGAATTATTTGAAAGATGTTATACATAAGAACATAAGAACATAAGAACATAAGAGAAGCCAATGTTGAATCAGGCCAATGGCCCATCTAGTCCAACACTCTGTCACACAGCGGCCAAAATATACCAGGTGCCATCAGGAGGTCCAGCAGTGGGGCCAGGGCACCAGAAGCCCTCCCACTGCTGCCCCCTCCAGCACCAAGAATAGAGTGCATCACCTGCCCCAGACTGAGAGTTCTCATTCTATACCCTGTGGCTAATAGCCACTGGTGGACTTCTGCTCCATATGTTTATCTAATTTCCTCTTGAAACTGTCCATGCTTGCAGCTGCCACGACCTCCTGTGGCAGTGAATTCCATATGTTAATCACTCTTTGGGTGAAGAAGTATTTCCTTTTATCTGTTCTAACCCGACTGCTCAGCAATTTCATAGAGTGCCCACGAGTTCTTGTATTGTGAGAAAGGGAGAAAAGTACTTCTTTCTCAACCTGCTCAATCCCATTCATAATCTTATAAACCTCGATCATGTCACCCCTCAGCCGTCGTTTCTCCAAGCTAAAGAGCCCCAAGCATTTTAACCTTTCTTCATAGGGAAGGTGTTCCAACCCTTTTATCATTCTAGTTGCCCTTCTCTGCACTTTTTCCAATGCTATAATATCCTTTTTGAGATGTGGTGACCAGAACTGTACACAGTATTCCAAATGAGGTCGCACCAATGATTTATACAGGGGCATGATGATACTGGCTGATTTGTTATCAATTCCCTTCCTAATAATCCCCAGCATAGCGTTGGCCTTCTTTATTGCAGCTACACATTGTGTAGACATTTTCAGCGAGTTATCCACTACGACTCCAAGATCTCTCTCTTGGTCAGTCTCTGCCAGATCAGACCCCATCAACGTGTATTTATATTTAGGATTTTTGGCTCCAATGTGCATCACTTTGCACTTGGCCACATTGAACCCCATTTGCCACGTTGACGCCCACTCACCCATCCTCAACAGATCCCTTTGGAGTGCCTCACAATCCTCCCTGGTTTTCACCACCCTGAACAACTTCGTGTCATCTGCAAATTTAGCCACATCACTGCTTACTCCCAATTCCAAATCGTTAATAAACAAGTTAAAAAGCATGGGACCGAGTACTGATCCCTGTGGTACCCCACTGCTTACCACCCTCCACTGAGAGAGTTTCCCATTTATACTCACTCTCTGTTTCCTATTTATAAGCCAGTTTTTGATCCACAAGAGGACTTGTCCTTTTATCCCATGACTATTGAGCTTACTTAGGAGCCTTTGATGAGGAACTGTATCAAAAGCTTTCCGGAAGTCAAGGTAAATAATATCTATTGGGTCCCCCTTGTCCACATGTTTGTTCACTCCCTCAAAAAACACTAACAGGTTAGTGAGACAAGATCTTCCCTTACAGAACCCATGCTGAGTCTGCCTCAATAGTTTTTGTTCATCAATGTGCCTACTAATTCTTTCCTTAATAACAGTTTCCACCAACTTACCCGGTATCGATGTCAGACTGACTGGCCTGTAATTTCCTGGATCTCCCCTGGAGCCCTTTTTAAAGATGGGAGTGACATTAGCTACCTTCCAGTCATCAGGAATGGAGGCAGATTTTAAAGAAAGATTAGATATTTTTGTCAGGAGATCCACAAGTTCACATTTGAGTTCTTTCAGAACTCTCGGATGAATTCCATCCGGGCCTGGTGATTTATTAGTTTTTAAATTGTCCATCAGTCGGAGGACTTCCTCTCTTGTCACCGCAATCTGATTCAGGTCTTTCAAACCCCCTCCCGAAATCAGTGCTTCTGGAGTGGGCAAATACTTCTCCTCTTCCACAGTGAAGACAGAGGCAAAAAATGCATTCAGCTTCTCAGCCATTTCCCTATCATCCTTCACTACTCCTTTTACCCCTTGGTCATCCAAGGGCCCCACTGCCTCCCTGGCTGGCTTCCTACTTCTAATGTATTTGAAGAAAGTTTTATTGTTGGTCTTTATGTTTTTGCGATATGCTCCTCATATTCCCTTTTTGCTTGCCTGATCACAGACTTGCATTTTATTTGCCATAGTCTGTGTTCCCTTTATCAACCTCACTAAGACTAGCTTTCCACCGCTTAAAGGAATCCTTCTTACCTTTTACAGCTTCCATTACTTTATTTGTTAACCATGCAGGCTTTTTTCTATACCTATTTGTACCTTTCCTAACCTGCGGTATATATTTTTTCTGAGCTTCTAGGATTGTCTTTTTAAATAGTCTCCAAGCTTCCCCAATGGTTTTGACCTTCTCCACTCTTCCTTTCAATTTCTTCCTCACATGTCCCCTCATACCAGAGAAGTTACCCCTTTTAAAGTTAAAAGTGGTTGCGTCAGTCTTTTTGGGCAACTCCCTATCTGTACAAATGTTAAACTCAATGACATTATGGTCACTGTTTCCAAGTGGTGCAGTCACTTTTACATCTCTCACCAGGTCTTGGGTGTTACTTAGGACCAAATCCAGGATCGCCTCTCCCCTGGTAGGATCTGTGACCATCTGTTCCACAGCACAGTCATTGAGAGTGTCTAAGAACGCAATCTCTTTTTCCCGACTAGAACTCATATTGACCCAATCAATGTGTGGGTAGTTAAAGTCGCCTATTACAACACAGTTATTTCGTCTAGCCGCTATCTTTAATTCATTCATCATTTTATAATCCTCCTCTATCTTTTGATCTGGTGGGCGATAACAAACTCCCACTGTTAAGCCTCCTTTTGGACCCACTATTTCAACCCATAGCATTTCCAGAAGGGAATCCAATTCTCTTACCCTCTCAATCTTACTGGATGGTATACCCTCTCTAACATACAGAGCCACCCCACCTCCAACCCTTTCCCCCTATCCTTCCGATATAATTTATAACCAGGAATCACCGTATCCCACTGATTTTCCTCATCCCACCAAGTTTCTGAAATACCCACAATGTCTATTTCCCCCCCAACACCAAGCATTCCAACTCCCCGATTTTACCTCGGAGACTTCTAGCATTTGTGTATAAACACTTATAGTTTCCCACGTTTGTTAAGCCCACAGCCTTCCTCTTGCTGCCTCGAGACCTTGCCAGGCAGTTCCTATCATTAGCCACAGTCTCAGTGGACAATTGTAATCCATTTCCTTGTGCAAAAGTAATAGCTACCCCTTCATCTCTTTGAGACGAGCCATCCCGAACCAGAGACTTTTCATCTCCTGTCGGCTTTCCCCCATTATTCAGTTTAAAAACTGCTCTGCCACCTTTTTGATTTTGAGCGCCAGCAGCCTGGTTCCTTCTCGGGACAAGTGGAGACCGTCCCTTTTGTACAGCTCCCTCTTGTCCCAAAAAGCATCCCAGTGCCTAACAAACTTGAACCCTTCCCCCCTACACCATTGTCTCATCCACGCATTGAGACTCCTGATCTGTGCCTGTCTCTCCGGCCCTGCGCGTGGAACAGGTAGCACTTCCGAGAAGGCTACCTTGGAGGTCCTGGCCTTGAGTTTCCTGCCCAGCAGCCTAAATTTCTCCTCCAGGACCTCACGACTGCATTTCCCCACATCGTTGGTGCCGACGTGCACCACGACCACTGGCTCCTCCCCAGCACTATCTACCAGCCTATCTAAAACACGCGTAATGTCCGCTACCTTCGCACCAGGCAGGCAAGTCACCATACGGTCAGTACACGGGTTCGCCACCCAGCTGTCTACCTGCCTAAGGATCGAATCACCAACTACCAAGAGCCCCCCTCCCACCCTTCCCAGGGACGGTTCCTTGGTACGAAAGGATACCCATTCACCAGCTGAAGAAGAGGTCCCTTCTGAGGGCACATTCCCCTTATCCTCAGCATGGTGCCCCTTTTCCCCTTGACCCTCATGCTCCCTGGCAGCAGCCGGGCTGCCAGATCCAGAGTGGGACATATCTAACAAGTCCCCGAGAGTCTTCCCTGTGCACCTAACTGACTGTCCCTGCTTCTCCAGGTCAGCCACCTTGGCCTCAAGGGAGCAGACTCGCTCCCTGAGAACCAGGAGCTCCTTGCACCGAGCACACACCCAAGACTTCTGACCAGTGGGCAGATAGTCATACATGTGACACTCCATGCAAAACACTGGATAGCCCCCAACCCCCTGCTGGCATTCTGGCTTCATAATTGTTTTTAAACAAATACTTTTCTATAACCCCCTTTTAAAACCCTTTGTATTTATATGGCTCCTGTTGTAGGAGTCTACTTACCTTACCTTACCAAGGAGCCAAGGTCCTGGCTTCCTGGCTCTTCCTGGGCTTCTTACAGAGCCCCTAGGCCAAGAGCCACAGGCAAAGAGCCCTCGCCCTTTTGCTCTCGCCCTTCGGCTCGTGCCTCTTGCAAACTTCCTGCCTTAAATGGAATTGTCTCCCAGGAGAGGGTGTGGCCAGCAGCTACTCAAAATCACCCAAGGCACTTAATGACGGTCAAACAAAGCCCCTTTCACACTCCAACTCCAGCAGCCAGGAGTCTGCTATTCAATCTCACCCAAGCACTTAATTACAGGCAAACAATGACCCTTTCACACCCTAACTCCAGCAGTCAGGAGTCTGTTACAACTCACCCACACACTCCCAAATACAGTCCCTGACACAGTACCTTTTCAGCTAAAGCACCTCAGCTGAAAGTTATAAATAAAAATACCACTCACCCCTCTGGCAGCTCAAACACCTTGCTCCTTCTCAGAGCTCAGCTGGGTCAGGGACTTATAACTGAAGAACAAGCTGGTTTCTTACCAAATAGACAAATTAGGGACAACTTAAGGACGGTGATAGATGCTATTGAATATTATGATAAACATCCAGAAAAGGAGGTTGCTTTCCTATTTGTAGATGCAGAGAAAGCCTTTGATAATTTAAACTGGGACTTTATGTTTCAACTGCTGGAAAGAATGGATATTGGGCAGCCCTTTTTAAATGTAATTAGGGCAATTTATTCAGAACAGAAAGCATCGTTAAATGTAAATAAAGAGATGACGGACTATTTCAAGGTTCAAAAAGGGACCAGGCAAGGTTGCCCGCTATCCCCCTTACTGTTCATTTGGGTTTTGGAAGTATTGTTGGTGAAGATAAGAGAAGATAAAGACATAAGGGGACTTACAATAGGGGGCTTTACATACAAGTATAGGGAATTTGCAGATGATGTAATGTTCTTCATTGAAGATCCATTAATTAATTTACCATTGTTGACGGAAAAGATCAAGGAATTTGGAGATTTGGTGGGATTTTATGTCAATAAGAACAAAACAAAGGTGTTATGTAAGAACATGACAAAAGAGAAACAGCAGGAACTGCAAGAAATTATACAATGTGAAGTGGTAAAAAAACCAAAATATTTAGGAATTGAGTTGACAATGAAAAATATAGATCT
Source organism: Gekko gecko (assembly GCA_029375565.1). Lineage (NCBI taxonomy): Eukaryota > Metazoa > Chordata > Lepidosauria > Squamata > Gekkonidae > Gekko > Gekko gecko. The sequence continues at coordinate 194,382,959 of JAPDNY010000001.1, forward strand.
TTTTAAGAATAACTATGAGAAGATTTGGTGTAAAATCCAACAAGATATAAAAAAATGCGACACTTTGAATCTGTCATTAATGGGAAGAATTTCGGTAGTCAAGATGAATATTTTACCGTGCTTAATGTTTTTATTTCAGACAATTCCGATAGTGAAGGATTGTAAAGTGTTGAATTCATGGCAGAAAGAAATTTCAAAATTTGTTTGGGCCAGAAGAAAACCGAGGATTAAAATGAAGATTTTATGTGATGCAAAGGAAAGAGGAGGATTCCAACTACCCAACTTTAGACTGTATCATGATGCGGTGTGTCTGACTTGGTTGGCTCAATGGGTTAATTTGGACAATAGAAAAATGTTGGCGTTGGAAGGACATGACCATAAATTTGGTTGGCACGCTTATTTATGGTATGAGAAATACAAAATGGATAATTTTTTTAAACGCCACTTCATAAGAAGATCACTGTTTATGACCTGGATGAGATATAAAATATTTTTTTTTAAGCAAGACCATTATGGATAGTACCAGCTGAAGTAATTAAACCATTTTCGAGGCACAAAGGAGAAGACTGGATACCTTATAGAGATATCTTGAAGGTAGAAGGGAGTAGTCTCGTGATGAGGGCTAGAGAAGAACTGGAATTTGAATATGATTGGTTAAATTACAGACAGATTTATGATTTATTTAAGGCTGACAAAAAGAGGTACAGCTTCAGGAAGGAGAATAATGAAATTGAAGCTGTGTGGGCAGAGGAGGGCGAAAAAGTGATTTCAAAAATTTATAAAGTTTTGAAGAGTTGCAGGCTGACAGTGTGGCGAGACACACGCACTCGAGCATGTGGCGATCTTCTGATCTTTAAAGGGGTCCTTTGATCATCAAAAGGACCCCCTGCTGTCCCGGGAAGGAACTGGCAGCTGCAAGGGGCTTTGATCTGAAACCCTGTGTGAGTTGCAACTCACGGGGTGGGCTGGATCACCCCCGATGCGGGATCAAAGTTCGGGCTCAGTTCGTCTGAGCAAAGCCAATGCTCCTGCACCGGATGAGGGGGAAGAGAAACCTTACCGACAGAGCGCTTCTGTGAGTATCCATGACAGAAACTGTACGGTTTGAAAGGGCAATTTAAAATAATTAGCCCTAAGAAGTAGCATAGTGGGGAGGGCTCTCCCCCCTGAAGAACAAACAGCTAGAAACTGAAAGGGAGCGTGGCGAGGTTGGAGTGGAAAGGGCGAGAGGGAAAGAGAATGCCATCCGAAAGCTACAGAGCTGAAGAGGCTAAGAAGGAAGCGATTGGGCTTTAAAATGGTTTAACCTGGCTCTCAGTGGGTTTTGAGAAGGAACTTGGGTCTTCCTTTAAGCCTCTTTTAAATACTGAAAATTGGGACGGGAAGCAGTTTGTGGGCAGTGAGAACTGGAGGGGTCCAGTGAGAGAGAGGCTTGGTGAAAATAAGAAGCTTTAAGGTGAAGACGGCTGGTGGGAGACCCCTTTGCAGCGTGCTCAAATTTTAACCCTAATAGGGGTAGGGTAGAAGAATCGGAGAAACAGAAAAGAGGAGGCCCGCTTCATCGCACGCTAATTTTTAACCCTTGAGGGCCAGGGTGGAAGAGTAAGAGAGTAAGCAAGTGAGGGAAGAGAGAATGTTTGCTATGTCCTCAATTTTTGCTGCGATTCTTATTGGTAAATGAGGTGGGTGTGAGAGAAGGATGGACTCTGTTTAAAGACCGCTGGATGAAAGAGCTTGGTTTGACAATAAGGAATTTGATTGTTGATTGACAGTGTGTCGGCTGGTCACTTCATTTGGCTTTAGTGGGCTATAGGGGGAGAATAAAGGAGGGGGAAGGCGGGCAAGACAGTCTTCCTGGGAAAATTGCCAACAGGAAATCTGTTTTGGTAAATAGACGGGAGGATAGTGAAAATAACTTCTGGGGACTTTGCCAACAAATAAGATAGCCTAAACATTGGTACCTGTTTTAATTTTCTCTGAGATAGAAGTTCTGGGAACGGGGCCAAAAGGCCTGAGCTGTTCCCAAACATCGGATAAGGGTAAAGAGTAAATAAAAAATTGTGAATATTCTCTGTGCACATTAAGAGTGGGGTTTGGAAGTGGTGAAAAATAGACAAATATGGCCAGTGGAGGACCAAGGAAACAGTCTCTGGTTTCTCCAGGGGCTACTAGCTCTGCTACAGGGAAGTTGGGGGGCACAGGCCAGAAAGAGCCCCAAAAAGAAATGCAAGCGGTGGTGCAAGCCACTATCCTGAGCACAATTAATGATGTCATAGAACCGATCAAGGTCAGCATGGAATAAATCCGGAACTCTGTCCCACAAGCTATTCAGGAAGTAAGAGATATGATCCCCCAAGCGGCGGTCCCAATCCAGAATGCGATGAAGGACATTACAGAGCAGTTCACCAAGAGTCTACAGCTGTTGCAGAAACAAATAGCTGATAATACTACAAAAATTGTGACACTAAGTAATACAGTGGAGGAAGTGGAGACAAAAACGAGACAAGTGGAAAGGAAGGTTCAAGAAAATGAAGAAAAACAATTGTTATTGGAGCAAGATGTGATGAGACTACAGGTGGAGAGGGCGGCATTTGTTCTGAGGTTTCAAAACATTCCGGAGGAAAAAGAGGAAGACCTGAATTTGAAGATGTTGGAACTTCTGGCTAATCATTTACAGTTCGAGGATATAAATGAAGTAGCAAAAGAGATTGATGTGGCTTTCAGAATGAATCCAGCCTATGCAAGAAGATTTAAAGTGCCCAGGGAGGTACAGGTGCAGTTCCACAAACGGGCTGTCAGAGATAAGATACTGAAAGAAGTAAATGCTGTCCCGTTGAGGATGGGACAAGAAGAAATTAAAGTTTTAAAAGAGATACCCTGGAGAGTGAGGGAGAAGAGAAGGGCGTACTCAGACTGTTGAGAGCCAATAACATCACCTACAGGTGGATTTTTCCAGAGGGGGCCTTCTTTAACTTTGAGGGAAAGAGATTCAGAATCACCTCTATTTTTAAGGCTAAAGATTTCTTAGAGACGTGTGGCGTAGAGATGTCAGATGACCAAGAAGAAAAAGAGGAGAGAGAAGAGGGAGAGGTGGAAAGGGAAGGGGAATCCCAACCCCAGGGAGCAACAGCATCAGCTCCCTCTGCCAAACCTCAAAGACCAAGAAGATTTAGAATGAGTTCTCCAATTGTGACAAGGCAAAAAACAAAAGGTGAAAAGGAACACAGACAGACACAGAACCTAGATGGATAAAAAGAAGTTGAAAATAATTTCGGTGAACGTCAATGGACCCCAGAAAAGAAGAAGGATATTTCATCAATTGAAGAAACATAAAGCAGATATAACATGTATTCAAGAAACCCATATTCAGAGGAATGATGAAAAACATCTGAATTATAAAGGGCTAGGCAAAGTATTTGTGGCAACGGATAAAGAAAAGAAGAAATGTGGAGTGGCCACCTACATTAAGGAGCACTTACAACCAGAGCTAATATTCACTTCAGAGGATGGGAGAATAGTGATGGTGGCAGTTCAAAGACAAAATAAAAAGGTTTTAATTATGAATATTTATGCTCCGAATCAAAATCAGGAAAAATTCTATGGTAAGCTTTTGACTTTGGTAGCTAAACAGGACTTTCAAGAGTTTTGTTTGATTGGCAATTTTAACACAGTTTTTGATAACAAATGGGATCGGAAGGCGAATAGCCAGAAGAAGAAGCTAAAAGGTAATGAATTTACTAATTCACTTTTGCAGATTATAGAGGAGTGGCGTTTAGTGGATGTCTGGAGAATAAGTAATCCTAAAAAGCAGCAATACACGTTCTATTCGGCAAGGCATGATTCCTGGTCTAGATTGGATATGTGTTGTATGTCATCCTCAATGGCGAGGAGCGGAAATTGAAGCAGGCATGTTTGCTGATCATAATCCGATAACGGTGGAACTACAGGGAATAAATTGCAGAAGTAGATGGACATAGAATCCCTTCTAACTTAAGGATAGCAAGGTGGTAAGAAGTTTGCAAACAGAATTCATGTTCTTCTTTAAGGAGAATATCACCCCAGGAATTGCGAGGCGGACAATATGGGATGCGTTTAAGGCCTTTGCCAGAGGACTTTTAATGAAGGAAGTGGCAAGGAAGAACAGGGAAAGAAACGAAGAATATTTTAACCTGAAGAGAGAAATACTGGAACAAGAGAAGCAGGAAATGGAGAGTGGAGGAGATTTGGACAGGAAAGCGAAAATTAAGCTTCTCACGCACAGGATGAATTGCTTATTGACAGCAGAACTGGCAAAGAAGGTAAGATATGCTAAACAAATCTATTTTGAGAATGCTAATAAACCTACTAGATGGCTGGCCTATCAAGTGAGAAAGCAGTCAGAAAGGACACTGATAAAATCATTGAGAGACAAAAACGGGGTGGAAAAAAATGGAATCGAAGATTTAAAGAAGATTGTGGAGGATTTTTATAAGAAACTTTATGCAAGTGAGAAAATAACTAGATAAAAAATATCCCTGTATTTGCAAGAGCGTACAATGCAAAGGTTTTCGGAGGGAGACCAGAAGATTTTAAATCAATCTATTACTATGATGGAGATGGTGGAGGCCCTGAAAAGGCAGAATAAAGGGAAATCACCAGGGACAGATGGTCTACCAGTGGAGTTTTACATAACCTTTGAAGAAATACTGCTTCCACAGCTGCATGAAGTCTATAAGAAAACTTGGGAAGGAGAGGAAGTCCCAGACACGTGGAGGGAAGCACTAATCTCTCTGATACACAAACAAGATACAGAAGGGAACGATGTTAAAAACTATAGACCGGTCTCCTTGTTAAATGTGGATTATAAACTATTTGCTTCTATCATGGCAGATAGATTGAAGTGTGTTTTGGAAAAAGTAATTCATAAAGATCAGTCTGGATTTCTGCTGAAAAGACAGATAAAACACAATGTAAGGCGGCTAGTAAATGTCTTGGAATATTATGAAGCTCATCCAGAAAAAGAGATGGCGGTGATTTTTGTAGATGCAGAGAAGGCCTTTGACAGCTTGGATTGGACATTTATAACAGAGACACTTAAAAAGGCCAGAGCTGGAGAACGATTCACTTAAGTGATTCAAGCAATTTATTCAAAGCAAAAAGCAGCTGTTATGGTAAATGGGGAATGGACTGAACAATTTCAGGTACAAAAGGGCACGAGGCAGGGCTGCCCTCTCTCACCATTGCTTTACATATTTGCTTTGGAAGTAGTGACAGAGGAGAGAAGACAAAATCCAGAAGTGAAGGGTCTAGAGGTGTACGGAGAACAATTTAAATTATTGGTTTATGCGGACGATCTGGCATTTATTTTGGAGGAACCCAGATCTTCAATTGTGGAACTAAATAAGTTTTTGAAAAACTATGGGCAAGTGGCAGGTTTGAAAATTAATTTAGCTAAAACCAAAATCTTAACTAAAAATATGACATTAGAGCAAAGAGAGTGTTTGCAAGAAGAATCGGGATAAAAACTCTGTGTGAAGGCAAAATATTTAGGAATCCAACTGAAGAACAGATGCAGTTCGCTGCAAGAAGATAATTATAGGGAATTATTAAGGGCAACGAAGCAAGACTTGGAAAAATGGATGAATTTAAAGCTATCCCTAATGGGAAGAATTGCTCTGATAAAGATGAACATTTTACCAAGATGGATCTTCTTGTTTCAAACGATTCCTGTGCTGAAAAACCTACGCAATATTGAAGGAGTTGGAGCAAATTACTACCAAGTTTGTGTGGCAAGGGAAGAGAGCAAGAATTAGGCTTAAGGTATTACAAGATTCAAAAGAAAGAGGTGGACTTGCCCTGCCTAATTGGACATTGTATTATAGAGCTGGGGCGTTGGCTTGGATTAAGGAATGGGTGATGTTGGAAGACAGAAGATTACTGAAACTGGAAGGCCACGATCTTCTGGAAGGTTGGCATGCTTTTCTGTGGGACGAGAAAGTGGCAGCACGCAAAAGCTTTAAACAGCACTGGATACAAGATGCACTTGGAAGAGTATGGGAGACCATCCGAAGGAGGTGGTTTTCCAAAACTTCTTTTTTTAAAAAACACTATTTATTATTGGATATATCAGCATGTTCAACATTATATCATATAAACACTACATATCCTTTTCTTTTCTCCCCTCCCTCCCCAGTACAAGGCTTCCTGCAATGCTCTTACCCCTTTAAAATTTGTATTCTCTAGTTACCAATCCATTTATATTTCTTGATCAAATAACGGTAACATTTTAACAATCAAAACATTTCCAACTTCTCCTTAATAGCTATCAAAGCAAATTAAACTACGTTTAACATCCCAGTTATTCTCAAGGTATTCTTGAAAGTCTTTCCAAAACTTCAAGGTTGGTGGCTCCAGTAGAAGCAGTGACTTTGCCTAGGCTATACTGTGAAGACCCCCCACAAAGGTATTTGAACATTATTAATGTGAAGGGGGAGTTGGAATTGGATGATGATAGCAGTTGGTGGCACAGAGTGCAGATCCAGTCAAGATATAAAAAAGATAAAAAAGTAGGGTTTGAGAAATCTTTAACAGATATGGAGAAAATTTTGTATGAACCAGAAGAGAAATTTATTTAAAAAATATATGCACTGTTGTTGGCTGATTATATGGCAGATGAAATGGTGAAAAATAACATGATTCAATGGGCAATGAACTTTGGTTATAATATTGAGCTGGAACAATGGGACCAAATATGGAAAATAAATGTAAAAATTACCAGGGCGGTCCCATATAGAGAACACATGTATAAAATGCTGTACAGGTGGTATATTATGCCAGATAAGCTGGCGAAGTATGATGAAAAATGTTCTAATAAGTGTTGGAAATGCAATGCTAAAGTTGGGTCCTTTTATCATATGTGGTAGACATGTGAAGTTACTAAAAAATATTGGATATGGGTGCATGGTATGATGCAGAGAATTATAAAAGGTACTCTTGTGTTTAAGCCAGAGGTGTTATTGCTGTGGGTGTTGTGTAGAGTTAGGGTTTGTATTGTGTATTGTATTGTATTGTCTATGATTGTATTTTGTGTTTTGTTTTGTTTTGTTGTTATGTCATTGTCTTAAAAATAATAAAATGCCTCTTTTAGGGGCGCTTTAAAAAATTATAAAGTTTTGTTAAAATGGTACACTGAGGATGAGATTGTTAAAGAACAGATGGTAAAATGGGCTATAAATATAAATAGAGAAATAGATATGTCAACTTGGGAGGGTCTGTGGAAAAAGTCAATTAAAATTTCAACATGTGTTAATGTGAAAGAAAACTGTTATAAAATGATGTATAGATGGTACATGACACCAAAAAAAAATTGCTAATATGAATGAGAATTTGTCTAACAAATGTTGGAAGTGTAAAAAAAAAGGAAGGCTCATTTTATCATATGTGGTGGACTTGTGATAAAGCGGCAGCTTATTGGACAGAAATTCATAATGAAATACAGAACATCCTAAAGTGTACTCTGAAAAAACAACCTGAAATGTTACTTTTAGGTCTCAAAATGGAAGAAGTGCATGTAACAAAAAGAACATTGTTATGGTATTTGATTACAACAGCAAGAATGACATTTGCCCAATGCTGGAAGCAAGAAAAAATACCAGAAAAATGGGACTGGATAAAGAAGATGCTTTTTATGGCAGAAATGGATAAACTGACAAAGAAGCTTAATGGTAAAGAAGACAAAGAATTTTTCATAGAATGGAAAGACTTTAAAGACTATATTGAAATGAATTGGGATATAAGAAATAAGTTACTCTGCTTTGATAACTATTAAGGATAGAAAAAAGAAAGAAATGACTGAATAATAGCTAAAATGTTACCTAAAGGTCAGATTGAATGAATTAATATGTTTTAAAAGAAGAATTTAATATGGGATAAGTTTTTATTGTTATTGAATATTAAATGAAACAGTTAACGGGGTGGAGCATTGCTGGAAGCCAAGAGGAGGGGAGGAAGGGGATAATTGAAAAGGATGTATTTAAAAGTAATATGAGTTATGTTGTTGTTCAGTCGCACAGTCGAGTCCGACTCTTCGCGACCCCATGGACCAGATTACGCCAGGCCCTCCTGTCTTCCGCTGTCCGCTGAAGTTTGCTCAATTTCATGTTCGTTGCATCGATGACACTGTCTAACCATCTCATTCTTTGCCGTCCCCTTCTTCTTTGACCTTCAATATTTCCCAGCATCAGGGTCTTCTCCAGTGAATGCTCCCTTCTCATTTGGTGGCCAAAGTATTTGAGCTTCAGCTTCAGGATCTGGCATTCCAGGGAACAGTCAGGGTTGATTTCTTTTAGGATTGACTGATTTGATCTCCTTGCAGTCCAAGGGACTCTCAAGAGTCTTCTCCAGCACCATAGTTCAAAAGAATCTATTCTTCGGCGCTCGGCCTTCCTTATAGTCCAACTCTCACAGCCATACATTACTACGGGGAATACCATTGCTTTGACCATGCGGACTTTTGTTGGCAAGGTGATGTCTCTGCTTTTTATCATGCTGTTTAGGTTTGCCATCGCTTTCCTCCCAAGGAGCAGGCGTCTTTTAATTTCATGGCTGCAGTCACCATCTGCAGTGATCTGGGATCCTAGGAACGTGAAGTCTGTCACTACTTTTACGACTTCCCCTTCTATTTGCCAAGGAGTGATGGGGCCAGATGCCATGATCTTAGTTTTTTTGATGTTGAGCTTCAAGCCCACTTTTGCACTCTCCTCTTTCACCCTGAGCAAGAGGCTCTTTAGATCCTCTTCACTTTCTGCCATCAGAGTGGTATCGTCTGCATATCTGAGGTTATTGATCTTTTCCCCAGCAATCTTAACTCCCGCTTGTGATTCATCCAGGCCAGCATTTCGCATGATGTACTCGGCATATAAATTAAATAAGCAAGGTGACAGTATACATCCTTGTCGTACTCCTTTTCCTATGCTAAACCAATCAGTTGTTCCATATCCGGTTCTAACTGTTGCTTCTTTACCCTTATACAGGTTTCTCAGGAGACATATGAGGTGGTCTGGTACTCCCATCTCTTTAAGAACCTGCCATAATTTATTGTGATCCACACAATCAAAGGCTTTAGCATAGTCAATGAAGCAGAAGTAGATGTTTTTCTGGTATTCTCTTGCTTTCTCCATAATCCAGCGAATGTTGGCAATTTGATCTCTAGTTCCTCTACCTCTTCTAAACCCAGCTTGTACTTCTGGCAGTTCTCTATCCACGTACTGTTGGAGCCTAGCTTGTAGGATTTTGAGCATGACCTTGCTAGCGTGTGAAATGAGTGCAATTGTGCGATAGTTTGAGCATTCCTTGACGTTGCCCTTCTTTGGGATTGGAATGTAAACTGACCTTTTCCAATCCTGTGGCCACTGTTGTGTTTTCCAAATTTGTTGGCAAATTGAGTGCAGCACTTTAACAGCATCTTCTTTTAAGACTTTGAATAACTCAGCTGGGATACCATCACCTCCACTAGCTTTGTTGTTAGTAATGCTTTCTAAGGTCCATTTAACTTCGCTTTCCAGGATGTCTGGCTCAAGGTCAGTGATTATACCATCGTGGTTGTCAAGGACATCGAGGTTATGAGTTATGGAGCGTGTTAATATATCCTACCAATAAAAGTTTTATTTAAAAAAAAGAATATGAAGGAGAAGAGGAACAAGAGGAAGAAGAAAAAGGTGATGACGAACTAGATGGCGAAGGAAGAACAACAGTACAAGGAAAAGGTGGGGGAAAAGGAAAAGGAAGGAGAAATCCAAGAGGTAGAAATACAGGGAGAACACAGTCCCAGGTGATGACTAGATTCCTGTATAGGAATCTTAACAGCAACAGAACAAACAAGGATAATGGGAAATAAAAAACTCAAGATCCTCTCAATAAATGTGAATAGCCTTAATGGCCCACAAAAAAGAAGAAGGATTTTTCATCAATTAGTTAAAACTCAGTCAGACATAATATGCCTTCAGGAAACTCACATAAAGACAGAAGACAAGAAGTACTTAGAATCTAAAAAAATGGGGAAATCCTTTATTGCTGCAGATAAAGTGAAGAAGAGAGGAGGAGTAATATATGGGAAAGATTACTTGCATCCAGAACTGCTTTATGCATCAGAAGATGAAAGAGTGGTAGTGATTGCAATCATGTGAAATGGAAAATATATACGTGCCCAATCAAAGTCAAGAAAAGTTTTTTACAGAGGTTAAGAAGATTTTAGAACTTAAGCCTTCCGAAGGCATATTGTGATTATAATGTGGTTTTTGACCCTAAAATAGATAGGAAAAAACTGGAAAAAAATGTGAAATCAGGACCTTCATTACCAAAATCGTTTCTAAAGCTAGCAGAAGAGTATAGCCTGATAGATGCCTGGAGGACCAGAAATATAGAGAAGAAAGAATATACTTGCTACTCTTCTAGACATAGCTCGTGGTCAAGAACTGATATGGTGTGGATATCGACTTATATGCTAAAAGACCTAGAGGAAGTAAATATACTAGCAAAAACTTATGCAGATCACAATCCATTAGTATAGGCTTTTCAAGGAATGCATAAATCATCAAGATGGAAATCTAATATGGGTCTTTTATGAGATAAGGATTTTGTTGCTAAGACAAAGGTAGAGATACAGGAATTTTTTAAAAGAAATAGGCAAGAAGAAACACCAATCAATGTAATATGGGACGCATTCAAGGCATTCTTGAGAGGATGGTGCATAAACCAAGATGCATGGAAAAAGAGACAAAAGAGACAAAAATCTGTAGTCTTAGAAGATAAAATAAAGACAGAAGAAGACAAGATGTTAAGGGCCACAGAGGTGGAAAAAATAAAACTAAAAATAAAATTGTTGCAGCACCAACTAAATATTTTGTTTCTGCAAGGAATAGCCCAAAATATAGACTTGATGAAACAATATTACTTGGAGAACGCTAATAAGCCCACTAGATGGCTAGGCTATAAATTAAGAAAAGAGAGAGAGAAACAACTAATTATGGCATTAAACAATGAAAAACAAGAGACTAAATATATAATCAACAATTTAAAAGAAATTATACAAAATTTTTATAGAAACTTATACTGGCAAGGAGTACAAAATACTTCTCAAATACAAGAATATTTAAAACTATACAATAATAAGAAATTTAATGAAGAACAGAAGAGTTTGTTAAATGTTAAATGAACCGATCTCAACGTTCGAAATTGTAGAAGCAATTAGGAGACAGAAAAAGAAAAAAACACCAGGCCCAGATGGACTTCCAGTGGAGATTTACCAGAAACTTGAGGATCAAATATTACTTCAATTTAAAGATGTGTTGCAAAATATTACAAGGAATTCAATATTACCGGATTCTTGGAATGAAGCGCTCATAACATTAATTCACAAACCTGATTCAGATGGAAAAGAAATACAAAATTATAGACCTATTTCTCTATTGAATGCGGATTACAAAATTTTTGAAATATACTGGCGACAAGGTTTAAAAAGGTATTATTGCAAATCATTCACCAGGATCAGGCCAGTTTTTTGCCCAAGAGACAGATGAAAAATAACATAAGAATAATTATTAATGTCTTGGAGTATTATGAAGAACATCCAGAGAAACAATTGGCGTTACTCTTTTTAGATGCTGAAAAAGCATTTGATAATGTTTCTTGGGAATTTTTAAGATTAAATTTTGAGGCATGGGACTGTGGAAACAACTTTTGGTCGATGGTATCCGCAATATACAGGAAACAGCAGGCCAAAATAATAATTATCACCAAGATGTCAAATAGTATTGAAATCCAAAAAGGCATGAGATAGGGATGTCCTCTATCTCCATTGTTGTTTATTTTTGCACTAGAAACCTTGAATGACAATATAAGACAAAATTCAAAAATAAGAGGCCTAAAAATAAAAGGTGAAGAGTATAAGTTGCAGGCATTCGCCGATGACCTAGTCTTTATCGCAGAAGAACCCCTAGCAACAATTCCCCAACTCCTGGAAGAAATACAAGAGTATGGGAGAATAGCAGGACTTAAGATTAACTTTAAGAAAACAAAAATGTTAATAAAAAACTGTACTGCAGACCAAATAGACAAAATCCAGGAAGCGGCCAATATAGAAGTCACTCAAAAAATAAAATATTTGGGCATAGTCCTGACCAATAGAAACAGCATGCTGATAGAAAACAACTACAAAAAGCTATTAGAAGAGATAAGGAACAACCTACATAAGTGGAAAGACTTACAACTCTCACTGATGGGGCGTATCGCAACAATAAAGATGAATATACTCCCACACTTTCTATTCCTAGCACAGAGTATACCAATCCTGAAGAGAAACCAATATTTTTTGGACCTGGACAAGATCGTTAGAAAATTTATTCAGTTTCCTAAAAAGGCTCGAATTAAGGGGAAAGTGCTGCTGGATAAAAAGGAGAGAGGAGGATTCGGATTTCCAAATTGGGAGCTATATTATTATGCAGTGGCCCTAGAATGGATTAGAGACTGGATATTACTTGAAAACTGAAGAATTCTACATATAGAAGGCCATGATCTTCACATGGGTTGGCATGCATACATTTGGTATGAGAAGGAGAAAATTCATGCAAATTTTTGCCACCATATTATAAGAGGATCATTGATAAAGGTCTGGGAAAAAATTAAAGGAAAATACTATACTAAAATTCCAAAATGGGTGTCGCCCTTAGAGGCATTCGTGAAACCATCACTTATGTAAGAAAACAAGTTAGGAACCTATGATACTCTGCTAGACCAAACAAATAATTTAAGAACAAAAGAAAATTTGAAACTAACCAATATAAACCTCTCCTGGTGGGAAGCTACGCAACTCCAATCAAGATTTATGAAGGATAAAAAAATTGGCTTTCATACAGAGAAAACAGACCTAGATAAGCTATGGCTCTCAACCAACGATAAACTGATACAGAAGCTGTATAATTATCTTATAGAGGACTACATGCAAGATGAGATAATAAAAACTCCAATGATATCATGGATGCGAGATATAGGACACAATATCCAAATAGATGACTGGCTAAGAATATGGAAGGCGGTTAAATTTGTAAGAGCAACTTCATATAAAGAAAACATCTACAAGCTTTTCCATAGATTATATTGGACTCCTGATAGGATTGTCAAAGGGCGTAAAGATGTCTCTAAAAACCGCTGGAGGTTTAAATCTAATATTGGTACTTTTTTCCACATGTGGTGGAAATGTGAAAAAATTCAAAAAATTTGGAAAAACATTAATAAGATAATACTAGAAATAATGAACTTCAACTTAGAGCTAATACCAGAAATGTATTTGTTAAATATTATACCCAAACTCTATGAGCAAAAAGATGCGTACTTACTGACATATATACTTATTTCTGCTAGAATATTGATTACCAGAAATTGGAAATCAGATAAAATACCATTAAGAGATGAATTAAGTAAAAAATTAATAGAAGTTGCAGAGATGGATAAACTTAGTATGTTATTGCAAGGAAGAGACAAGAAGTTGTTTCAGATAAAATGGATGAGAGTGTATAAATGGCTGGAGAACAATTGTGTGTAATTGACTCCAATGTTTGATGACTAATGTAAAAACATTATAATTGTATTGTAAAGTATAAAATCTATAAATAGTTAAAAAACATGAGAGCTCAGATTTTTTGCAAGTTTATCTCAGTATTAATATATTTCAAGCAGTCCACGGCTGAGTTCAGACTGGCAATTTGCCCCGGGAAGGGACCCAGGCCAACGATGATTCAATCCCGGAGTAAATGGGACGTTCACACAGGCACATCTGCCTGGCGTCCCCCACCCGTAGCCAATCGGTGCTGTTGCGCTTCACTGCTGGATTAAAAAAACACCTGATAAAAGCCGTAGCAAATCCGAAAGTCCACATGTGTCACGCGTTTCTCCGCTTCCGGGGAGTCTGAACGCAGCCGAAAAGCCGGGAGCAACCCACGTTGGGCATGAGGCAGCAGCGGTGTGATTGGCTGCGCTCCGCTCCACTGCACGATGCGGTGCCGGCGTTGCAGGGCAAAAAAAAAAATCTGCAAAATGCGCTTATGCGCATGAGCACATGAGCGCTCATGTGCTGTCAGGCACTTCGGCTAGTCAGTCAAACACCAGTCCTCATAGCAAAGGATAATGTTTATTGAACTGCAATACTAAAGCGCTAGAACATAAGCATTGTTAAGAATGACCTCTACAAAGAGAGCATCTAGGGTTATACTCTAAGGGGGGAAAAGCCCCCCTCTACCTTCTACCAATGGTTACAAAGCCCGCACGCGCGAAAGATCAAACAGGGGTGCTATGATACTACATTCCCACAAAGCCATAATTCCCAGGCCTAGCTGTTGTCTTAAGAAACCGAAAGGAGACATACAGCCTGGCATTCAAGGCCATTTGGCCTAGGCGAGATGAAGATTGCACCGTCTCCCAGGCAACCCCATCACCTCCCCACATACCAGAGAAAATACAGATACATGCATTGACAGCTTCCCCCTCCCCGCACCCCTATGGCAGGGATACCTGACATGCGCACATACACCCATACACCCACAGCCAAATTAATGGGGAAACGGCGAATATAGCACACCTCCGGCGTGGCAGTCTGAACGCTCCCGCGCGCCTCCGTCCCGTATCTTCCAGCAGCGGCCCCCGCTGTGTGGACGGGAAAACCCGGTATAGTTTAATCCGGGGTTTTTTTTGCTACGACTGGCTACTGGGGCAAACTGCCAGTCTGTACTCAGCCCTTGTAGGAAAGGCCTACCCCAAAATAGAATAATAAAGCTTTAAATCAGTTCAGACTTCAAGGGTGATGTTTGTTGCTGTTGTTGTTCAGTTGCACAGTCGAGTCCGACTCTTCACGAGGTGTGATAGTTTGGAGCATTTGAATGATCTGTGTTCACTTTTGTTATAGTCTGAATAATTGCAAATACAGAACTGGATGTAAGCAGCAGTGAGATTAGCTATTTGTCTGGGCCCTCAGTGTAGCAAAATACATACTGGTTCATCGGTGCTACCTTCTGAGGGTCAACAGCAGCATGAAAGAATTGTCTGTTTTTATGCTATGCCTCTTCCAGGGTAGGGCATAGAGTTTTGCATCACTTACAGATTCCACAAAATCTGAGAAGAACTGCTAAAATACTTTCCCTTATTTTTTTGGCATGAGGAAGGAATTTTAGAGTGTTTTTTTAAAAATCTCCCTCTTTGGGATGTTCAAAAAACACCATATCCATTTGTCATGCAGTTAAATTTGTTTATGTCAGCTTTATAGGCTAATGGGTATATAACTAAGCTCCTCCCTCTCCTCTCTCTCTTTCTCTCCCTCTTCTTTCACTGTGATTTTGTATTCAAAATTTATTGTTGGAATTTTGGTGGGACATGAAGAATGTGAAGTTATACTACATTACTTTTTAGTAGAGAAGTAGTGTGTGTGTGCGTGCACATGCATGTGTGTGTGCATGTGTATCAGTTCCTGTACATTCAAGTAAAAGCACAACTAAAAATCAAAAATGAAAACTATGTACATGTATTTCTGCTAGTGGAGTTTTGGGGGTTTTGCCTTGGGGCTGTTCTTAGGAAAGTAGACTTGGATGTACGCCAAAACCTTTTCATCATGACATAACTCAGGGTTTCTGTGTGAATGTAAATTTTCCAGTACTCACCGGCTAGACAGAAAGATGCAGTTAAATCAGTCAAGACATGTTTGATGCCTCTATAACTACAAAGGACAAGTTGTGGCTGTTGCGATATAATGCACATGTAGCAACACCTTTTAAGTTTTCCATCTGGATTCTTGGCATCGTTCTTTCTTCTGAAGCAAATCAAAATATTCACTTATTAATTCACCTGGGAGCTTAACTAGTCCTATCCTCAAATGATCAGAGTTTGTATAGTTTCCATTTAAAAAAAACCTACTTCCTCCTCATCTCATAAATGCTTGTGAAGTTTGAGAGGTCTTGCATCAGTTTGAGAGGAGTATCAGACTTGGCATTCATAAGATATCATTCCTTTGGACAATACAGTTTCTTTACATGTTCCATTATATCAAAGGCCAGTCTTACAGGGACAAAACTTCCAAGCTGATGAAACAGCCTGCCACTTTTTTGCAGAACGTCAGTGGGTGGAGTCGAACAATACACTGGCAGGGGCAGAGTAATAAGGAGGTGCATGGATAGAAAACTGAGACAGGAAGTCATGAGAAAGGAGGAGGCAGCAATGTGCAAGGTCATCAGGGGTCTTTTCGTAGAAAAAGAGCTGCAGGCTCATTAGCATATGGTATGCTAATGAGCTACTAGGCCATTAGCATATGCAATGCCCCCTGACATCAGTGGAAGTGATGTCAGAAGGGGAAGCAAAAGGAGGGAGGCATCTTCAAAAGCCTCCCCTCCCCTTCCCCAGCTGGCCTGGGTGGGGGAGTGAAGAGAGAAGGGGGTTAAACTTTAAGTTGGGCCACAGAAGGAGGAAAGAGGGAAGGAAAGAGAGAGAGTAGAGAGAAGGAAAGAAGGAAAGAAAGAGAAGGAAAGAAGGAGGGAAAGAAAGAGAGTAGGGAAGAAGGAGGGTAACAGGGAAAGGAGGAAAAAAGAGAAGAGAAGAAGGTGGGAAAGAAAGAAAGAGAGAAGGGAAGAAGGAGGGAAAGAGGAAAAGAAAGAAGGAAAGGAGGGAATGAAAGAAATTCGGCGGCAATTCAGCCCCTTTATATCCTATGGGCCATTGAAGTCAATGGTGAAAACATAGGGTATATTCTGGGGGCTGGAGGGGAGGGGTTTGAGGAAGAGGCTCCAAACTCACAGGGTAGCTGATGGAGCCTCTTCCCAAGATTCCCTCCAAGTTTCAAGAACATTGGACCAGGGGGTCCAATTCTATGGGCCCCCAAACAGATTGCCCCCATTCCCTCCATTGTTCTCTATGGTGGGGAAAAAGTTACTTTTCCCCCACAGTGCTGTTAGTAGCTCTGGGGGCAGAAGGGGTTTGAGGGGGAGGCTCCAAATTTTTAGGGTAGCTTTGGAAGCCTCTCCCCACATACACCCCCACATCTCAGAGCAATTGGACCAATGGGCCTAATTCTGTGGGCACCCAAACAGATTACCCCATTATCTCCATTGTTTCCAATGGGGAAACCCAGCCAACAGCACTTAAGGCAGGCAAGCAGGCAGCACCAGCAGTCAGACTCTCCCAGAGAATCTCAGGGAAAGTGAACTGTCTTGGGAGGTGCTTGTTTGCCATGAGAACAAGTGGCACACTCCAGAACAAGTGGCACTGTGGCAGTGCAAGCATGCCACAGTGCCACATAGAAACCCCAAAAGACCAAAAGGAACATCATTTATACATGCATAAATTGATGGTGCAACCTCATGGGATCATCATGTGTTGGTAGCAGTTTTACAGCATACTTTATATTTAGAAGTGGATTGGCCCTATTACTTAGTGGGAAATTTCTAGGTCAACATGTATAAATTGATGGTGGAACCTCATGGGATCATCAAGTGTTGGTAGCAGCCGGCTGATGGTCTTTTTAATAAATGTACAGTAACTTATTCAGTTACTTTATTATTTAATAAAAGTACAATATTTAATAAATGTACAATAACTTTATTCAGGAGAAATTAATGAAGGAAAACAAGGCCTACCAAAGTCCCTCATAGCAGTTCCTCTAACCAGCTTATGAGTAAAACCTGCTGGAACTGCTCCAGATTCTAGTACCCTGGAACCCATATAGAACATGAAATGGAATCCATAGATTCCTGAAATAATATAGAAGTATATTGGGATTCTTCAATGAAAACAGAGGTACTAATGGGCAAACTTCCCTGCAAGATACTTTGCCTGTTATATTGAATCTTTTCCCACAAATTATAACCACAGGAGATCCAGTGGTGCTGAGATTGTGTTAGGTCAGTGTTCAGTTCACCTGGAGAAACAGTGGAATATGCAGCAGAGGCTCCTTGTCAGACAGGTCAGTGTTGAAAGAGTTCACTCAGGGTAGAGATTTTGAAATGCCACCACTTAATGTGACATTCCTTAGAGTCCTCCCAGTTGTGGGACTGCCCTTTATTAACAGTTGGCAGGGCATGTGAGGTGGACCTTACATTCCTCAGTTACTCAACACAAGAATTTTGCTTGCTTTTCTGTTTAGATTGGGGAGTTAACAGCTGCTATTAACATTTTAAATATGGGACAATAGTCACCCCACATGCAACGTGAGGTCATTATTTTGAACAAAAAGGAGACTTTCAAAAGCATGGGTCTGAAGAAAATTATAATAAAATGTCCAAGAATTTTCAGCATTTTAAAAATGTCTAGCCTTGTAAACAAATAACCTTCTGCCATTCTGCTTACTTCCAGTTTGTCCCACATGCCTTTTCTGAAAACAATTACAAGATATAAAGCGGTGCTGGGAAACAACTGGAAATAAATTATGCTTCTCTATAAATATTAGAAAAATAACAAGTGAATGAGGAATCTTCTCTCTGCTATAAAAACTCAAAACCACACAAGATGGTGGAAGAGCTATTCTGACTACCTTAAAAAGTAACCACTGTAGTACAGGGGATGATGGCTTGAACTCCATGGCCCACAGCATTTACTAGAACTCAGATGGTTCTGCATTTGTCTCATTGGGAGAACTGTGTAGGTATGGTTGCTAACCTCCAGGTGGGGACTAGCGTTCTTCCAAAATCATAAGTGATCTCTAGACTGCAGAGTGGTTACCAGTGAGACGGCTGCTAGGACGTTTTTTGACATCGGTCCGCAGGCTGGGAAGCAGAGTAGAGTGGAACATAGGGTTTAGGATAATTGCCGATGTTAGGAAGCTAGGGGAGAGGATCTTGATCTGCTAATAGAATTTGTATATATGTTATACTAGGGAGCAAAGCCCTAGAAAGGAAGGGAGGGAGGTGGAAGGGAGAGAGGATTGGAGGAAGGAAGGAAGGAAGGAAGGAAGGAAGGAAGGAAGGAAGGAAGGAAGGAAGGAAGGAAGGAAGGAAGGAAGGAAGGAAGGAAGGAATAGGGGGAAGAGTGAAAGAAAGGAGAGAGGAAGAAAGGAAAAGGGGGAAAGGAGGGGAAGAGGGGCAGAAGAGGGGCAGAAAAGGGCTTCTCTGGGCCCAGAGAAGGCCTTTTCTGACCCCCACACACCACACACCATCCCCTGGGCCTTCAATGGGGGCAGTAGGCAGTAGGCAGTGTGTGGGGGAAAAGGGCTTCTCTGGGCCTACTGCCCCCATAGAAGGCCCAGAGGATGATGTGTGGGGGACATAAAATGGCTTCTCTGGGCCTACTGCCCCCATAGAAGGCCCAGGGGATGGTGTGTGGGGGACAGAAAATGGCTTCTCTGGGCCTACTGTCCCCATAGAAGGCCCAGGGGATGGCATGTGAGGGATGGAAAAGGCATTCTCTGGGCCTAGTGCCCCATAGAAGGACCAGGGGATGGCGTGTGGGGGACGGAAAAGGCCTTTTCTGGGCCCACTGCCCCCATAGAAGGCCCAGGGGATGGCGTGTGGGGGACGGAAAAGGCCTTCTCTGTGCCTACTGCCCCATAGAAGGCCCAGGGGATGGCGTGTGGGGGGCGGGAACAGGCCTTCTCTGGGCCTAGTGCCCCATAGAAGGCCCAGGGGATGGCGTGTGAGGGGCGGAACAGGCCTTCTCTGGGCCTAGTGCCCCCATAGAAGGCCCAGGGGATGGTGTGGGGAGGCGGAAAAGGCCTGCTCTGGGTCTAGTGCCCCCATAGAAGGCCCAGGGGATGGCGTGTGAGGGGCGGAACAGGCCTTCTCTGGGCCTAGTGCCTCCATAGAAGGCCCAGGGGATGGTGTGGGGAGGCGGAAAAGGCCTGCTCTGGGTCTAGTGCCCCCATAGAAGGACCAGGGGATGGTGTGGGGAGGCGGAAAAGGCCTGCTCTGGGTCTAGTGCCCCCATAGAAGGACCAGGGGATGGCATGTGGGGGACGGAAAAGGCCTGCTCTGGGTCTAGTGCTCCCATAGAAGGCCCAGGGGATGGCGTGTGGGGGCGGAAAATGCCTTCTCTGAGCCTAGTGCTCCCATAGAAGGCCCAGGGGATGGCGTGTGGGGGCAGAAAAGGCCTTCTCTGGGCCTACTGCCCCCATAGAAGGCCCAGGGGGTGGCGTGTGGGGGGCGGAAAAGGCCTTCTCTGGGCCTAGTGCCCCATAGAAGGCCCAGGGGGTGGCGTGTGGGGGACGGAAAAGGCCTTCTCTGGGCCTAGTGCCCCATAGAAGGCCCAGGGGATGGCGTGTGTGTGGGGGGAAAGGCCTTCTCTGGGCCTAGTGTCCCATAGAAGGCCCAGGGGATGGCGTGGGGGGCGGAAAAGGCCTCTGGGCCTATGCTCTAGAAGGCCCAGGGGATGGCGTGGGGAGAAAGGCCTCTGGGCCTAGCCCTCATAGAAGGCCCAGGGGATGGCGTGGGGGGCGGAAAAGGCTTTCTCTGGGCCTACTGCCCCCATAGAAGGCTCAGGGGGATGGCTTGTGGGGGACGGAACAGGCCTTCTCTGGGCCTAGTGCCCCATAGAAGGCCCAGGGGGATGGCGTGTGGGGGATGGAAAAGGCCTTCTCTGGGCCTAGTCCCCTCATAGAAGGCCCAGGGGATGGTGTGGGGGGGTAGAAAAGGGCTTTTCTCACTTGCCTCAGCCTTGAGGGCCTGTCCCTGTGCTCACACTCCAGACAGTCCTCTCCTGTTGGAGGACTGGAGCAGACTGAGCTGAAAACACTGACCGGGGCTGACGTGGGCGGGACTTTGTGAAGGAGCCGGTCAGCCCTTCCCAGTGTCTTCTGACTGCCAGTTCTTGAGCCGAATCAAATATGGCAAACATAGAAAGTTGTGGAACCAAAATTCAAATATATATAAGGACAGGATTGCTAGATTTTTAGATAGGTAGCCTATATAAACCCTGTTAGTGAGTAGGTTTAGCTGTGCCAGGTAGTATTTTCATAGGTTGTCCAATATCAGAATTTGTTTGTAGTAGAGTAGGTAACTGATGTTATGCTGAATTGCCAGACAGTTAGTTAGCTTATTACCCTGTTAGAGATTAGGTGCATCATCAGGGTAGTATTGTGTTGGGCTTAGTGCAATTTTAGGTTGTGTTTTGTAGCAGATTATGTAGGTTATGTTAGTCGTCAGCAGAGGAGTTCATCTGTTTACAGCTTGTGAGGGCTAACATTGGCTGGCTGTCAGCAGTTTGAGGTTTCTACATAAACCACTGTGGTAGCAATGCCTGTTCGGCAAATTCCAGTGCTCTTGGGGCGGGGAAAGTTTAGCGGTGGGCCTAGGCAGAGTTTTAATGGAAGGGCACAGAGAAGTAAGATGGCTCGGCGCCCTTCCAGCCTTCAGCCCATCCCGAGGATGGTTGGCAGTGGGGCCAGGATGGAATGCCCCCCTCCATCATTGGTGTTGTGCAACACCAGGTCTATCAACAATAAGGCCACTGTCCTTCGGAACTTTATGTTGGAACAACAGGTTGATCTGGCATGTGTGACCGAGACCTGGGTGCAGGATGGGGAGACTGTGTTGCTTTCCCAGCTTACCCCACCAGGTTTCTCGGTCCTTCACCAATTGTAAACTAAGGGGCGGGGGGGAGTGGCTATTTTCATTCAGGAGGTTTACTCCTTCAGGGCACTCCCTCCCGTTGAGGGCTTAGAAAGTGTCGGGTTGATGCTGGAGGCTAAGGAGAGTTTGGCGATCTGGCTGGTGTACCGACTGCCTAATGCACTGGCCAGTAGCCTGTTGTCCCAGCTGGAGGCCATATCAGGCTGGGCGTTGGAGCACCCTAGGCTGGTAGTCTTGGGTGACTTCAACATCCATGCCAATGACGGGGCCTCCAGCTGGGCTATGGACCTAGTGTTGTCCATGGTGGCGCTGGGACTCTCTCAATTTGTATCGGCCCCCATGCATCGGGCCGGTCACATGCTCGATTTGATCTTTGCAGCTGGGGTGACAGTGGACCAGATCACTGCAGAAGCAGTGCCATGGTCGGACCACTATGCCCTGAAGGCCCTGACCCTGTTTAGATGGCGAGCAGATTTTGGCTCACTCGCAGAGCCAAATGGACCCTGTGCGGCTCGTTGGATGAGCTCGTGGAGGACTGGCATGACCGGCTCTCTGCGGCCATCAATGAGATCGCTCCCAGGCATCCTCTCTTCACTCATGCTAGGCGCATGCCCTGGTATACCCAGGAGCTGCGGCAGCTGAAGCGAGAGCTGAGACAACTAGAGAGACAGTGGTGCCACACCCGCGATGAAGCATCAAGAACATCTTATAGGATGTTTATGAGATCCTATGAGATGGCAGTCAAGGCCGCAAAGAGAGCTTTCTATGTGGCCATGATTGTATCTGCGAGCTCACGCCCGGCCCAATTGTTTAGAATGATTTGGTCTTTAACAGCTCTGCCACAGGGCAGAAAAAATGCTAGGGAATTGGACATTGGCTGTGAGGCGTTTGCGAGCTATTTCGCAGATAAAGTCGTGGTGCTCCGCCGTGATCTCCCCACCACATTGGAAACAGTGAGTGAACTCGAGGCCCCTTGCACGTCTTCGGTGCCAGGTTTAGAGTGTTTTAGCCTACTCAGCCTGGAGGAAGTTGACAGACTGCTCGTATCTGTGCGCCCAACCACATGCAGCCTCGATCCATGCCCCTCCTGGCTCATTAAAGCGGGCCACAAGGGGTTGCGAGGTGCCCTAAGGGAGATTATTAACATGTCCCTTTCAGAGGGACGGTTCCCTGGGGCACTCAAGGAAGTGATGGTCTGCCCTCTCTCGAAAAAACCATCTTTGGACCCGGCTGAATTGGCCAACTATCGGCCGGTGTTCAATTTGCCCTATTTGGGCAAACTTATTGAGAGGGCAGTGGCATTACAGTTGCAGAGCTTTCTGGATGATGCTTCTATCCTAGATCCCTTCCAGTCTGGTTTCCACCTGGGTCATGGGACGGAGTCAGTGCTGATTGCTCTTGGTGATGATCTCCGAAGGCATCCGGATCAGGGCAGTGTGGCGGCACTGTTGTTGTTCGATCTGTTGGCCACATTTGACACGGTTGACCACATGTTGCTGACCCACTGCCTCGCTGATGTGGGGATTCAGAGGCTTGCCCTTCAATGGCTTACCTCTTTTCTCCAAGGTCGGGGACAAAGGGTGGCAATAGGGGATCAGCAGTCCCAGAGACACCCTCTGGAATGTGGGGTGCCTCAAGGGGCTGTGCTGTCCACGATATTGTTTAATAGCTACATGTGCCACCTTGCCCAGATTGCCTGGAGATTTGGGCTTGGGTGTCATCAATATGCAGATGACACCCAGCTCTATCTGATGCTGGGGGGCCGGTTGGACTCCACTCCTGATGACCTTCATTGGGTGTTGCAAGACATGGCTGGTTGGCTCAGACTGAGTCGGCTGAAACTAAACCAGGTGAAGACGGAGGTCCTGGGCCTGAGTCAGGTTGGTTCAGGGTTGGGGCTCCCTCTCCTTACCTTTGATGGGGTGCCTTTGGTGCCTGTGTCAGTGGTTAGGAGTTTGGGAGTGCTCCTGGACTCCTCTTTAACTATGAAGGCCTAGATGGCGGCCACTGCCAAGTTGGCCTTTTACCATCTCAGGTTGGCTCGGCAGTTGGTTCCCTTCCTCAACCACAAGAACCTGGCCACAGTGATCCATGCAATGGTCACCTCGAGGCTAGACTACTGTAATGCCCTCTTCATGGGGCTGCCTAAGTCACAAACCTGGAAGCTGCAGCTAGTGCAGAATGCCACGGCAAGGCTGTTGATGAGCATCCCTAAGTGGGAGCACATCTGGCTGGTGCTGAAAGCACTGCACTGGCTGCCAATAGGGTATCGGATTCACTTCAAAGTGCTGGTTCTTACTTTTAAAGCCCTATATGGTCAGGGTCCAACATACCTAAGGGACCTCCTTTCCCCACATGTTCCCCCAAAGGCACTATGGTCGGGGTCGAGACATCTCCTGGTGGTCCCAGGTCCAAAGGACACCAGGCTTGCTGGGACCAGGTCCAGGGCTTTTCAGTGGCGGCTCCTACCTGGTGGAATGAGCTCCTGGAGGAGACCTGGGCCCTGTGGGACCTTGTGCAGTTCTGCAGGGCCTTCAAGATGGAGCTCTTCCACGAGGCCTTCGAGTAGGAGCTGCTGCCATTGCACCTGCGCTACCATCGCACTACACTGGCCTTGGCAACTGTCCTACGGTTGTTTGCATGGTATCAATGCTGCTGAATGAGTCCATCTTCCTTATGAGCATCACACCATCGTGTACTGAAGATTCTGAATATCGAGAGCACATCTATTCTTGTATTTTGTTTCTGTATGTTATGGATTTTACTTGTTTTAATTGTTTTATCTTGGCATAATTGCCCTTTGTGAGCCACCCTGAGCCCATTTTGGGGGAAGGCGGCCTACAAATTTGAACAAATAAATAAATAAATAAATAAGAGTTCAGTTTCCCCTGAGAAAATGACTGCTTTAGACAGAGGAATCTATCATATGGAATCACATCCCCACTGAGCTACCTTCCTTTCCCAAACTCTGCCTTTTCAGGAACAGCCTCCAAATCTACAGGAATTTCCCAAGCTGGAATTGGCAACCTGTCATACTGGCCTCAGTCAACAGGGTAAATAACAGCTCAGGGCTAGAACAGTTAAATCCCTCTGCCTTCATACAATGGTCCCACTCTGAAATGTGCCTGGAACCAGAGGAATACCCACTGCTGGATCCTGGTCTAAAGGCTCTGGTTTCCTGCGTGAAATGTAGCACCTTTTATGAGCATCAGCTCATGCACCAGTTATGTGTTGGAATAGACAAGGGGTGATTTCCCACTAAAGCTGCCGCGGGGTTGTGCCGCCGTTTGCCCCGAGATTTTTAGTCAATTTCACACCCGAAGCCGCGGGGCTGCATTTTGACCCGCGGCTTCGCCCGATTTCCCCGCAGTTTCGTAATCCTCAAAAAACAGGATTACGAAACTGCAGAAAGGAAGGTATGTTGGCGTGGAAATATGGATGAACAGAAAAAAGACATTGCTTGTAAATATATATGCACCCAATGGTGCAAAAGAGACTTTTTTTAATGACTTGACTAAAGAGTTGGAGTGTTTAAATTATGATCAAATTGTTCTTGCTGGAGATTTCAATGGTACAGTGAATAATACATTGGATAGAAAATCTAAAGCAAGTGGAGAGACAGTTGGAAAGTTACCAAAAAATTTCTTTCAATTGATGAAGCAAGAGAAACTGGAAGACGTTTGGAGGAAGTGGAATCCTAAGACTAAGGACTACACGTTTTATTCGAATAGACATAACTCCTTTTCTCGAATAGACATGATTTGGATGTCAGAGGAGATGGCGCAAAAAACTTATAAAATACAAATTTTACCGAAAACTAACTCTGATCATAATCCCTTACTTTGGATATCTAAAGCAAAATCTAAACAGTTATATTGGAGAATTAATGAAGATTTATTGGATCAAAAACAAATTAATGAAATCTTAAAGAAGGAAACGAAAAGTTTTTTTGAACTGAATTTGAATAAAGGTACGGACATACAAGTTGTATGGGATGCATACAAAGCAGTAATGAGAGGTATGCTTATCTCTCTGAACTCCAAGGACAAAAAGCAAAAGATCCAACAACAGAAAGACCTTCATGAAAAAATTCGACAAAAAGAAAAGGAATTAAAGAAAAGACCAGGGAAGAAGAAGATTATTAAAGAGATCCACTTTCTGCAAGATCAGCTGAATGTTCTACTAAACAGAGAATTATATTGGAATTTGAAGAAATTACAGCAAAAAGCATTTGAGGGTGCAAACAAACCAGGAAAGTTTTTAGCATGGCAATTGAAAAATAGAAAAGAAAGGAATTTTATATCTAAGATTATTGAAGATGGAAAGGATGTTATGAGCTTGAATGGTATAAAAAGGGCTTTTTTTAAATATTACGCCAAATTATTCAAAAAGAAAGGAATTGATCAACAGAGAATCAAGAAATATTTGGAGACGATTGAAGTTCCAGAGCTGGGAAAACAAATTAAGGAATTATTAAATGGTTTAGTAACGAAAGAAGAAGTGACAATGGCGATAGAAGATGCAAAGTTGGGCAAAGCTCCAGGACCAGATGGCTTTACAGCAAAGTTTTATAAGAAATTTAAAGAGGAGCTAACCCCTATTTTAGTACTTCTGTCGAATGAGATAAGAAAGACCAAACGGATCCCAGATTCATGGAAAGAAGCAAACATTTCATTGATACCTAAAGAAGGTTTGGATTTGACTCAAGTAAAGAATTATAGGCCAATATCGCTATTAAATAACGATTACAAATTATTTGCAAAAATAATTTCAGAGAGACTGAAAAAATATCTGAAAGATACAATAGCGGAAGAACAAGCTGGATTTTTACCAAACAGACAAATCAGAGACAATTTAAGAGTGGTGATAGATGCAATTGAATATTATGACAAGCATCCTGAAAAAGAAGTTGGATTCCTCTTCCTAGATGCGGAAAAAGCTTTTGACAATTTAAATTGGGAGTTCATGCTGCAAGTTATTGAAAAAATGGACATTGGACAGTCCTTTTTAAACATGATTGTGGCAATATATTCAGAACAAAAAGCGGCTTTGAATATAAATAAAGAAAAGACGGACTTCTTCCAAGTCCAAAAGGGAACACGTCAAGGCTGCCCGTTATCCCCGTTGTTGTTTATTTGGATATTGGAAATATTATTGACAGCGATAAGAAAAGATAACAGTATTGAAGGACTTACAGTGAAAGGTTTTGTCTATAAATACAGGGCATTTGCAGATGATGTAATGTTTATGATCCAAGACCCAATTGAGAAAATACCACAACTGATGGAAAAAATTGAAGAATTTGGTTCAGTTGCGGGATTTTATGTTAATAAAAGTAAAACCAAAGTGATGTGCAAAAATATGACGAAACAAAGACAAACAGAACTTCAAGAGAAAATTCAATGTGAAGTAGTTACAAAGACTAAATATCTTGGAATTGAATTAACCATGAAAAATATTGACTTGTTTAAAAACAATTATGAAAAGGTGTGGCACAAGATTCAGCAAGATATGAAGAAATGGGACACTTTGAATTTATCATTGATGGGAAGAATCGCGACTGTAAAAATGAATATCTTGCCGCGTTTGATGTTTCTATTTCAGACTATTCCAATACTAAAACAAAGGAAAGTACTGGATTCGTGGCAGAAAGAATTATCCAAATTCGTATGGGCAGGAAGAAAGCCAAGGATTAAAATGAAAATTTTATGTGACGCAAGAGAGAGAGGAGGCCTACAACTACCAAATCTAAGACTGTATTATGATGCCGTCTGTTTAACATGGTTGGAACAGTGGATTAATCTGGAGAACAAGAAGTTATTGGCCCTGGAAGGGCATGATAACAAATTTGGATGGCATGCATATTTATGGTATGGAAAAGTAAAAATGGATAAATTTTTTAAACACCACTTTGTAAGACAATCACTGTTCGAGACATGGATGAGATACAGAAAATTCTTCTCAGAAGAAAGACCACTTTGGATTGTACCAGCTGAAGTGATTAATCCATATTCAAGAAATCAAGGGCTAGATTGGCTACCTTATAAAAATCTTTTAAAATCTGAAGGGAAAAATTTTGTGTTAAAAGACAGATTTGATGTTGAATTTGAATATGATTGGTTGAAGTATAGACAGATTTATGATTTATTTAAGACCGATAAAAAAGAACATGGTTTTAGAGAAAAGAATATTGAGATTGAAACTGTATGGCTTGAGAAAGGAAAAAAATGATTTCTAAACTGTACAAGGTGCTATTGAAATGGTATACTGAGGATGAAGTTGTAAAAGAGCAAATGATAAAATGGGCTGTAAATGTTAATAATGAGATATTAATGACATCTTGGGAATACTTGTGGAAAAAGTCAATGAAAATTTCAACTTGTGTAAATGTTAAAGAGAATTGTTATAAAATGATGTACAGATGGTATATGACGCCTAAAAAAATTGCTATTATAAATGAAAGTATGTCTAACAAATGTTGGAAATGTAAGAAACATGAAGGGTCTTTTTACCATATGTGGTGGACATGTGATAAAGCAGTAAAGTATTGGACAGAGATCCACAATGAGATACAAAAAATTTTGAATTGTACTTTTAAGAAAGACCCACAGATGTTATTGTTAGGTCTTAAAATGGAAGAAATAAATGTAGCCAAGAGAACACTACTATGGTACTTGACTACAGCAGCAAGACTGACTTTTGCTCAATGTTGGAAACAAGATAAAGTACCTGAAACATGGGAATGGATTAAAAGACGTTGTTTTTGGCAGAAATGGACAAATTAACAAGAAAGTTAAACAACGAAGAAGATGAAACTTTCTTTGAAGACTGGAAAGACTTTCAAAAATACTTGTTGAAAAATTGGGACATTAAACGTGGTTTGATCTGCTTTGATAGTTATTAAGAGGAAAATGAAATAGAATTAGACTTTTGAATTGTTACCGTTTGTAAGAGAAAATAAGTTTAGAAGTAACTGTACTAGAACAAGAGAGATATTAATGGGGTTGGAGCAGTGCGGGAAGCCTTGTTTGGGGGGGAGAAGGGAAATTAGAAAAATGGATATGTAGGTTGGTTGAAAATGTATGAACATGTGATATATCCAATAATAAACTGTATTTACTAAAAAAAACAATTATCTGTGCCTCTGCTGCCCTGGGGTCCACAGGCAACTGCTGATATGCTTGTGCCAGGTCTAGGTTTGCAAACAGCTCAGAACAGACAATTAAAACATAGAGCAACAGGCTCTTATTTAAACTGTGTGGGCTAGCATAGCCATGCCCATAGTCAGGTTAACAACCAATAGTAATTCAGAGATAACATCCAATCACTTTGCTTCCCTCCAGCACGATCCTTGTCCCCTGATTGGCCTGCTACACAGAGTAGCCAATTAGGCATTGCCATTTAGGATACCAGCATGTCAATGGGGATGCAATCCAAGCTCAGGACATAACAGTGAGCTTCCCTGGCAGACTGGTGATTTAAACTTGAAGCTCTGCCTGTCATAGGGTGGTTGGTGTTGAACAGTAACAAGCAACCAGGCCTAGGTGAGTCATGCAAGTCAGACAGTATCCAGTCACGCAGTGGTTATTGCCAGGCCTGGCCTCAATGAATCCCAAAGGCCCAAATAGCCATAGAAAGGGTCCTGCCCCTCCCCCTGCTTTTTAGTATGAGAAACCAACCCTAGAATTCTGTGGTCACCTAGCAACAGCCACTGAGCGACTCTGTTTCTTAAAACAGTAAGGTGCTCCTTTTATCATTTTGAGGCTTTCAGGGGGGGCCCCCAATGGTTTTGGTGTTTGTTTTTTAGATTTCATATCTTCCCACAAAGCTAGGGTGTTTTCAGGTTTATAGAAAGACCTGTCTATAAGGTCTGTTCACAGCTCCAGGAATCAAAGTTAAGTATCCTTAGATCTTGTTGACTTCACTGTTAGAATATACAAATGTAGGCCCATGATACTTACAGGGAGGATTGCCTCACCTCCCCCCACACACATACACTTTCTTGCTGGGCCTGCACCCAGTGCAACTGCCAGGCTTGTGCCTCTACTACCGGCAGGCCTGGCACAACTTCTGAGATGAGCTGCGCTGCCAGCAATAGCATACCTGGTGCCGCTCCCAGGCTGCAGTGGAGGCATGGCCAACATGTCTCCTGGGTTGTGCTGGCGGTGGCCAGCTCATAGGATGCATGGCCACCACTGGGCCATTGCTGCCACTGGACCCAGAGTAAAGTCCTTAGTTGCACAGCTGCCGCCAGGCTCACATAGAGTCCCAAGCTGCATAATGTCCACCACCACCGGACACAGCATGGAGCCCTGGGCTGCATAGCCAGTGCAGCCAACAGATGCAGTGTGGAGCCTTGGGCTGTATAGTTGCTGCTGGAGCCCACATGGTTCCCTAGCACCATGGCCACTGAAGGTAAGTCTGCACTTGCACAGAGAATGCTCCTTTGCTTTTTTTGGGGGGAGGGGGGATTTAAAACCTCTGTTTGTTTGTTTTTAATTTTCAGATTTTTCTGTAAACTTGGGGAATTCCCCAAATTTGCTGGAAAATCTGTTTAGCCTCCATGTGGCCCGAATCCATGTATTTAGCTGTCCACAGATGGGGGCCACATGTGGCTAATAGTAGAGCTTCAAGTTTAAATCACCAGTCTGCCAGGGAAGCTCACTGTTATGTGGGGGCCCACAAGCAACTTGTGGGAGCAATTATCCCATTTCTCCCACCTTTGCTTCCTCCCCTGTTCCTCTACTTCTCTGTATCTGACTCTTTCTCTGTTGTGTCCGCAGACCACTACAGGCCATCTGTGAAGGAGCCTGAGCTTGAGTCCCCGAGAACAATGGGACTGGGGCTCCTGGCTCCAGCTTAGGGGAACCAATGGGAATGGCAGCGGGAATTCAAACCCACCAAGGCACCAGGGGGTGTTCCCCTTCGCTTGTATATAGTTGGCCACCTGGCCAGGTAACATTGTCTTGTTGTTGTATAATAGCGAACCATGCTGATCACTACATCGTTGTCTGTGGTTTCATTATGCATCTAACCCACTATACAACATTCCTACCACCTGTTCTCTTACTGTTTCTCTCCTTCATGTCTGTAATTTCTTGTCTCTTTCTGCTCCCCCACCCCATCACTCTCTCCTTCAGCCCTACCACTCTCCCAGTTGTCAACTTGCTCTCCCACACACAGCAGAATCACAATGGATCTCCCAACTACAAAGTCCAGTACCCCTTAGGGCTGCAGCTCCAGGTTGCGAAATCCCTGGAGATTTGATGGTGGAGCCTTGACAGGGTGAGGTTTGGGAAGGGAAGTGACTTCAGAAGGGTATAATATTTTGGCTCCACCCTCCAAAAGCAGCAATTTTCTCCAGGGGAACTGATCTCTGTTGTCTGTAGATCAGTTGTAATTACAGGTGATCTCCAGCTCTCACTTGGAAGCTGGCAGCACTAGTTCCCCTAGAAGAAATGACTGCTTTGGAGGGTGGAGGCTATGGCATTATACTGGTCTGAAGTCCCTCTGCTCCTCAAACCCTACCTTCCTTAGACTCCACCCCTCAAATCTCCAGGAATTTCCCAACCTGGAGTTTGCAGCCCTAACTCCTTCCCACTCAACAGACAGTTACCTTTATTTGCCCCTCTGTCTTCAGCTTTCCATTGCCTCTGTCCCTTCAGCCTCTATCTAGGAAAACTCTGGTCTTTTTCCACAGTGGGAACCAAGGCAGCTTACATTATTCTCTCCTCTCCTCCCTCCTGGCCACTGGTGGGGGTTGGGGGTTGGATTGTTAGATCCAGGTTGGGAGGCTCCTGGAGATTTGAATAGGGAACCTGGGGAGGATAGGGATCTCAGTGGGGTATGCCACAGAGTCCACCCTCCAAAGCATCCATTTTCTCCAGAGGAACTGCTCTACTCTAGAGATTAGCTGTAATTCTGGGGATCCCCGGGTCCTATCTGGAGGTTGGCATCCCTACTCTCCTCCTTTTTATCTGTACAACAACTTTGTGAGCTAGTTTAGGCTAAAAGTATGTGGCTGATCCAAAATCACTCAGTCAGCTTCCACAGCAAGATGGAGATCTGAACCTGGGTCTCCCAGACCCTGCACAGAATCTTTAACCTCTACACCACACTGGTTTTCATAGGGTGGTTGCTGTTGAACAATAGCAAGCAGCCAGGCCTAGGTGTGTCATGCAAGTTGGGTGGTGCCTAGAGATGTAAAATTTCCAGAAATTTTGAAGCTCAGAAAAAAACTCAGGTTTTTTCCAGGGGGAAATGGACATTTTTGGAAAAATTGAAAAAAAAATGCTACATTAGCACTTCTTTTTTCTTTTCCAGATTGAAAGTTATTCTGTTACTTTAGGAACATAAAATATGACTATGGCCAATTTTACTTGGCATGAAATTATCACAACTAGCATATTAAAAATATAGTGTATCCAAACAATTTTTACAAAGAATTTACTTTTTAAATAATATTTATTTGTAATTGTAACAAATTGAGCAAGTAAAGAACCAGATTAGTCATAATTAAATTATTATTTACACAAAGGCTTATAAAGATAAATTAATGTAGCTAAATGATTCAGTTTTCTGGAATCAGAGAAATGAAAACTCTTACCTTTTTAAATTAAATATATACTTTCAGGTCCTTTTTGTTGCTCCGTATTTTCTTCCAATGCTTTGAGGCCTAGTGAAGCCTGAGTGCCAGTATACCCACCCACATGCAAATACAAAACTGAAACCTTTTTCTTTTCTTGTGACAATAGCACCTCCTAAAGGAAGAGATGCATCTTGTTCTTGCACTGGAGAGTTCAGTTTGTAACCTAGGACTTGCTTGTCCTCAGTGCACAGAAATTAGATTAATCTTGTACCATACATTTTTTAAAAAAAATGATTTGGAAAATTTTTGAACTTAAATTTTGTCTTAAAATATTTTATTCATCATGTTAAAATAAAACGTTCCATAAACAGTTTTCTTCTTTTCTTTTTTCAATTTTTCCAATTTTTTGGAGAAAAAAAAGGCTTCAGGAAAAAAATGGGTTTTTTTCCTGAATTTTTCCAGGTTTCTTTCAGGCCTTCACATCTCTAGTGGTGCCAAGTCACGTAGAGGCTGCTGTCAGGTCTAGGGCTTCCAGTGTCCAGGTGGGATCTTGAGATGTCCTAGAATTACAATTTAACTCCAGAAGACAGAGATCCTTCAACAACTGCATTGAAGGTGGACTCTGTGGCATTATATTCAGCTGAGACACCCCCCCAAACCCTGCTCTCCTCAGACTCCACCACAAAATCGCCAGGAATTTTCCAACCTAGAGCTGGCAACCCTAGATGTCTGGGCCCAGTGAAGCCTCTCACAATGTCCAAAATAGACTGGAAAGGGCCCTATCTCCCCCCCTCCTTTTTACTCACAAGAACCCAGCCTGGAACACTATGGTGCCTAGTCACTGAGGTAATCCATTTTTTAAAGCTACAGGCACTCCTTTTGATATTTGTCACATGGTAACTACAGAGAGGACATGGATAGGCCAGGCTAGCTTGATCTTATCAGATCTCGGAAACTGAGCCAGGTCAGCCCTAGCTAGTATTTGGATGGGAGACCTCCAAGGAATACAGGGTCATGACATGGAGGAAGGCAATGGCAACCATCTCTGAATGTCTCTTGCCTTGAAAACCCTACTGGGTTGCCATAAGTCAGCTGTGACTTGACAACAAAAAAAAACCCCAAAAATCTGGGAAGGGGCTCCTGCCTCCTCCCCCCACTGCTTTCCCAACCGAAAATGTCTGTGAGGGGCATTATTTGCCCTGTTGTAGAGCTGCATGTGCAAGCATTCAGGACACATCCAGCTTCCTGACAGGGCTAATAATGCCTCACCAAGCCATTTCAGCTCTGGAAAACAGTACAGGGAAGACAAGGAGCTTCTCCTTCCCTTGCACTGCCATCCTAAGCTGAACTGGGCCCTATGGCCCTTTTACACTGAGCTGCAACATGGCTGCCAGTTCCCGTTGGGAAATGATGTAAAACGTAATGTCTAGTTTGGCCCTCATTCTTCATCATTATCCGATAGGTATCCGTGCATACACAAGCATCTTCACACAGCAAGTAAAATGTCTGTACAATCTGGAGGAAAAATTGCATTTCCCTCAGGGGAAAAAAAAGATTGCATTCTAAGTGCTCACAAATGTACTATCTGGCAACCAAAGCACTACTTTGAAGACAGACATCTGGATCCTACACAACTAATGAGTAACAACTGTGCCTACTTGGCATGAAAATACACTGGTGTGTAAGAGCTCTGACAGAATGTGACCAAAGCGACACAGTGAACCTCCTGTTGTGTTCCACAATGAGAAGCAAAGGTGAGACAATATCAATCACTTTTGTGGCATCTTATGGAGCTCCTGAAAGAAGAATTTTGTTTTAGTTTACCAGTCATAACTGATTATGCCACTGTTTTGATAACATAGACTTTTTCAAGGAAAGTCTTTCTCGACACCTGCTACCTGAGACCCTTCAAGTAGAAGATGGCAAGGACTGGACCCAAGTCCTTTTGCGTGCTCTACTTTTGAGCTATGGCTCACCCCCTAATTAAGAACTTTCTTTCAGTGTTAATATGTTCTTACGGCATAAACATCATCCCAAGACCTTCCTGTTTCATTTAGGAAGAGAGCACTCTGTGATCTCAAAGGGAATGCACGGGAGAATGTGGAAAGTTCTCTTATTAGTGATAATAGGTGATAGCCTTATCTTAATTTAGAGTCTCACATGCACTAATTATAGACACAAGGAGCTCCTCTAAATGTGGCACCATGTGCCTTAATCTTTCCCATAAGACCATTTGCATCAATCATAATCACTGAATTGAGTCGTTAGACTAGAATGCTGTCAGGATCTGTTCAGACTTGAACCAGGAATATTCTAGTCTGCAGGGTAGGGTCACTTATGGCAAATGATGTAAAGCAGCAGAATGGAGGACAAACCTATCAACCTTGTATTTAAGAGAAGCCAATGTTGAATCAGGCCAATGGCCCATCTAGTCCAACACTCTGTCACACACTGGACAAAAATACCAGGTGCCATCAGGAGATCCAGCAGTGGGGCCAGGACACTAGAAGCCCTCCCACTGCTGCCTCCTCCAGCACCAAGAATAGAGTGCATCACCTGCCCCAGACTGAGAGTTCCTATCTATAGTAAAGTAAAGTAAAGGTTCCCTTGCTCGAAAGCCAGTCGAATCCGACTCTAGGGTTGCGGTGCTCATCTCCGTTTCAAAGCCGAAGAGCCAGCGCTGTCCGAAGACATTTCCGTGGTCATGTGGCCGGCATGACTAAACACCAAAGTGCACAGAACGCTGTTACCTTCCCACTGAAGTGGTACCTATTTATCTACTTGCACTTTCTTGCTTTCGAACTGCTAGGTTGGCAGGAGCTGGAACTAGAGACAGGAGCTCACCCCGTCATGCGGCACCTGGGTCTCGAACTGCTGAACTACTGACCTTCCACAGCCTGCAGTTCAGCGTCTTAACCACTTGAGCCACCGCAGCTCCTATCTATACCTTGTGGCTAATAGCCACTGATGGATCTCTGCTCCATATGTTTATCTAATTCCCTCTTGAAACTGTCCATGCTTGTAGCTGCCACCACCTCCTGTGGCAGTGAATTCCATATGTTAATCACTCTTTGGGTGAAGAAGTATTTCCTTTTATCTGTTCTAACCTGACTGCTCAGCAATTTCATTGAGTGCCCACGAGTTCTTATATTATGAGAAAGGGAGAAAAGTACTTCTTTCTCAACCTGCTCTATCCCATGCATAATCTTATAAACCTCAATCATGTCACTCCTCAACCATCGTTTCTCCAAGCTGGAGAGCCCCAAGTGTTTTAACCTTTCTTCATAGGGAAGGTGTTCCAACTCTTTTATCATTCTAGTTGCCCTTCTCTGAATTTTTTCCAATGCTATAATATCCTTTTTGAGGTGTGGCGACCAGAACTGTACACAGTATTCCAAATGAGGTTGCACCAATGATTTATACAGAGGCATTATGATACTGGCTGGTTTGTTTTCAATTCCCTTCCTAATAATCCCCAGCATAGTGTTGGCCTTCTTTATTACAGTTACACACTGTCTAGACATTTTCATTGAGTTATCTACTATGACTCCAAGATCTCTCTCTTGGTCAGTCTCTGCCAGTTCAGACCCCATCAAAATGTATTTATATTTAGGATTTTTGGCTCCAATGTGCATCACTTTGCACTTGGCCACATTGAACCCCATTTGCCACATTGACGCCCACTCACTCATCCTTGACAGATCCCTTTGGAGTGCCTCACAATCCTCCCTGGTTGTCACCACCCTGAACAACTTCGTGTTATCTGCAAATTTAGCCACTTCATGGCTTACTCCCAATTCCAAATCATTAATAAACAAGTTAAAAAGCATCGGATCGAGTACTGATCCCTGTGGTACCCCACTGCTTACCATCCTCCACTTGAGAAAGTTTCCATTTATACTCACTCTCTGTTTCCTATTTATAAGCCAGTTTTTGATCCACAAGAGGACTTGTCCTTTTATCCCATGACTATTGAGCTTACTTAGGAGCCTTTGATGAGGAACTGTATCAAAAGCTTTCTGGAAGTCAAGGTAAATAACATCTATTGGGTCCCCCTTGTCCACATATTTGTTCACTTCCTCAAAAAACACTAACAGGTTAGTGAGAAAAGATCTTCCCTTACAGAACCCATGCTGAGTCTGCCTCAATAGTTTTTGTTCATCAATGTGCCTACTAATTCTCTCCTTAATAACAGTTTCCACCAACTTACCCAGTATCAATGTCGGACTGACTGGCCTGTAATTTCCTGGATCTCCCCTGGAGCCCTTTTTAAAGATGGGAGTGACATTAGCTACTTTCCAGTCCTCAGGAATGGAGGCAGATTTTAAAGAAAGATCACATATTAATGTAAGGAGATCCACAAGTTCACATTTGAGTTCTTTCAGAACTCTCAGATGAATGCCATCCAGGACTGGTGATTTATTAGTTTTTAGATTGTCCATCAGTCGTAGGACTTCCTCTCTTGTCACCTCAATCTGATTCAGGTCTTTCAAACCCCCTCCCGAAATCGGTGCTTCTAGAGTGGGCAAACACTTCTCCTCTTCCACAGTGAAGACAGAGGCAAAAAATCCATTCAGCTTCTCAGCCATTTCCCTATCATCCTTCACTACTCCTTTTACCCCTTGGTCATCCAAGGGCCCCACTGCCTCCCTGGCTGGCTTCCTACTTCTAATGTATTTGAAGAAAGTTTTAGTGTTCGCCTTTATGTTTTTTGCGATATGCTCCTCATATTCCCTTTTTGCTTGCCTGATCACAGACTTGCATTTTAATTGCCACAGCCTGTGTTCCCTTTTATCAGCCTCACTGAGACTAGCTTTCCACCACTTAAAGAAATCCTTCCTACCTTTTACAGCTTCCATTACTTTGTCCGTTAACCATGCAGGTTTTTTTCTATACCTATTTGTGCCTTTCCTAACCTGCGGTATATACTTTTTCTGAGCTTCTAGGATTGTCTTTTTAAATAGTCTCCAAGATTCCCCAGTGGTTTTGACCTTTTCCACTTTTCCTTTCAATTTCTTCCTCACATGTCCCCTCATACCAGAGAAGTTACCCCTTTTAAAGTTAAAAGTGGTTGTGTCAGTCTTTTTGAGCAACTCCCTATTTGTACAAATGTTAAACTCAATAACATTATGGTCACTGTTCCCAAGTGGTGCAATCACTTTTACATCTCTCACCAGGTCTTGGGTGTTACTTAGGACTAAATCCAGGATCGCCTCTCCCCTGGTAGGATCTGTGACCATCCGTTCCATAGCGCAGTCATTGAGAGTGTCTAAAAACTCAATCTCTTTTTCCTGACTGGAACTCATATTGACCCAATCAATGTGTGGGTAGTTAAAGTCGCCTATTACGACATAGTTATTCTGTCTATCCGCTATCTTTAATTCATTCATCATTTTATAATCCTCCTCTACCTTTTGATCTGGTGGGGAGTGAGAGAACAAAGCTAACGCTGGTGGTAGCTGCTGCTGAAATATTTTAATCTGCACAGCCAATCCAATTTGCAATGGCCTATCAGTAGCTGTGCTGGAGAAGAGGTCCACTGGCTCCATGCACTTTCTGGAAGCACTTGGTGGGTGCCAGGTAAGGTGCTGGCAAGCACCATGGTACTCATGAACACTATGTTGGTGATCTCTACTCTAGCCTGTTTGACTCCTTTGCTTGTTTCTGTGTCTTTTTTGTACCCTACTTTTTTGGACAGGTACCGCAGCTTGGACTTGAACTACTGTAGTGGTCGGTTTGCAAATGTGATGGTGTGTGAAACAGGCCTTACAAAGGAGATTCTAGACAGCAGAGGGTAATTAGTTTTTTTCCATTCTTTTTTTTTATAAGTATTTTATTGGTTTTGCATTACTACAGGATAATGGGGAAGGTTACGAAATCCCTACTTCTAAAACCTGTGGGAAATAGGGAAGGAAAACTAATACAACAACCTCTACTAGGATGGGGGAAGGAAGCTAAACCCTAACTCTAAACAAACTACTGGATATAGGGAGGGGAAGACTAACACGGTGACACAATCCAGTTACATATATGTCATTGTCACCTAATGTTTTTTTTTTGTTGTTGTTGTTGTTCAGTCGCACAGTCGAGTCTGACTCTTCGCAACCCCATGGACCAGATCACGCCAGGCCCTCCTGTCTTCCGCTGCCCTCTGAAGTTTGCTCAATTTCATGTTCGTTGCATCGATGACACTGTCTAACCATTTCTTCCTTTACCGTCCCCTAAACAGCACCTGTTACAAAGTTATTATTGCTTATAAAAATTTAACAAAAAATGATAAAGAGTTGCATAAACTGACTGGTTAGCAAAAACTGCGTTATCAACAATTATCTTAGGTTCTTTTCTTCTTGCGTTTCTTTTTTCCTTGGGGTTTGGGAGTGGCTGCTCCTTTCTCTGACTTCAATGTACCTGAAGAACTAAAGAGTTTTGGACTACTACTTGCTTAATCCTGTGAGTAGGATTCTTCTTCCTCCTCATCCTTTTTAGGTTTCTTATCTTTGTTGTGTTGCTTTAAACTACAATATTGATCCACAGACTTTTTGGCCTTAGGAACAGTGTCGATATTATACTTTCTGACTTCATATTTGAAACTCAGTCCTTCGGGAAATAACCACCTGTAGAGAGAGAGTAAGCTCCCTGTAGAGTTTCCTCCGCTTTCTAACTTTAAAGGGGATATCCTTCAAGATTTTTATCTCTTCATTCTTTATTTTTAAGGGGTTCCCCTGTGTGAATTTCAGCACCAGATCTCTGGTAGACCTTCCCATGAATTTCAAACGTATTTCTCACGGGACTTTATTTTTTTTAATAAAGTCTGGATAACTCCTGTAAGCCCAG
Source organism: Gekko gecko (assembly GCA_029375565.1). NCBI lineage: Eukaryota > Metazoa > Chordata > Lepidosauria > Squamata > Gekkonidae > Gekko > Gekko gecko. Next base: position 194,421,947 of record JAPDNY010000001.1, read on the forward strand.
TCCATCTCCTTCAGTGAATCTTCCTGTTTGTAATCCATTATTGGAGCCAAAGTCTCTGCTAAGAGAGCCTTTTTCATTCTTTTCTTCTGGGATCCCTTGGAAATGTAGGATGTACATGGATCTTTCCAGCTCGAACTGTATTAGTTGAGTTTTATTGGAGGATTTCTCTTTTTCTGCTTCATCCGCTCTTTTATTGATACTCTCATTCTGTTTTTCCATTTTTTTTAACGTCTTTTCAGTTACTGAAGTCCTTCTGTCCATTTGAGTCATCTGCTTTTGCATATTATCCATTTTAACGTTGAGGCTAGTCATCTGCTCCATTAGGGGTTGCAGTGCATTTGCCAACAGTGTAGACATATCTACAGCTACTTCCTGGTTGTGGGAGGGAGTCGTTGGTAGGCTATTTCTGGTTGATTTTTTTTCTCCAGACCCAGCTTCCGCCCTATCCCAGTCATAATATCAACAAGAAGTAAGTTTCCCAAAACAAAGTAAAAGTTAGCAGAACTTAATCCGCTTTTCATTATTATGCAGCTTTTGTTTTTTCTAATCCTCTAATGTGTTTAGCTTAATTCAAAGTTTTTTAGTTCTGTTTTAAAACCGACTTGCTTTAGATGGGGGGGGTGAATTCTTGAGCTTCTCCCTCCCCCCTGCCGCTTTGCCCTTAGGTGCTTCTAATTGTTGCCAAGGCTCTTTTGTTTGCTTAAATCACCTGAGCATTGCTTAACTCATGCATTGAAGCCTTGGAAGTCTTTTAGAAGCCTTTCAAAACTTTTGATCATGTCCACTGGTCCAGTAGTCATCTCTCGGTGCCATCCTGGCTCTGCGGTGACAGGACCTTTTGGAGATAAAGGTGAGCCTCAGTTCCTTGACCTTTGCCCTGGAAGAGGCTCTCCTCAGCTCTCTAGGCTGAGGGTCTCCTACAGAGACCCCAGGAGGGTCCAGGATGCACTCGGACCCTCCCCGTCAGCTGAGTCTCGGCACAACCCCATCAGAGCAAGATGGGAATGTGACCGAGCAGTGAGATGTTTCAGTTTTTTCTCCATTCTTGATTGTGGTTTCCCTTCCACACCATGTGTGCATTGAAGCCCCCCCACACACACACTGTGTTCTTATGTGACCCTCAGGAATCTCTGCCCACCCTGTTTCACTTTTCTTCACTTTGAGGAGCTATCTCCTTCCCTCCCCCTGTCCAAAAGGCAAGCTGAGGTGTGATGGATTCTCTTCTTAAAAAAACAAACTCACTCCATGAGGTTACCTAATGCTACATAGGAATAACACAATACCTTTTTAAAAAATTCAAAAAAACCTCCATGTATCTATAGAGGCAACTTTGGACATTCTCTCCCCCTGTTGAAAAGGTATGTGATTCTTGGGGTTTCGGTTTCAGCGTTGCGAATGGCGGCTGCCTCTCGGGATGCTCCTGGAGGTGGTTAGCCCACGCGCAGTCAGGGGGGGTCTTCGCTTGTGCGAAAGACCCTAGTGAGCCTTAGGCAAAGGCTCCGAACCGGGGGCGCTTGGGGAGTAGCCTCTTTGCTGGCAGACAGCCAGGAAATTGAGGCTTTCTCCCCGCCCCAATCGGCCCCGCTGCGTCGTGCCCGTAATGGGACTTAGCAGCGCCTCCGAATTCCACCAGGAGTGAGGAACAGCGGCATGAATTAAAGTAAAAAGAAGAAACGGCAGCGAACCATGAGTTGGAGGTCTAAATTTGAAGTGAAAACCCTAGCCCTTCCCCCGTAAGCGAATAAGCGTCTGGGAGGAGGGGGAATCCCCCCCCCACTGAGAAGCGGGACTTATATACGAAAGCTAAGGGGGACGGAAGGGAAGAAGGGTTGGTGAAATTACCTTTGGGGTGCTATTGAAGCTAAAGACTTAGCGGATCTCCTGAGCGGCGAGTCACGAACTTTGATAAAGTAAACAAATAAAAGAAATGTTGGCCATGAAGAAGGTCCCTTTGAAACCGGAAAAGAAGGGAGGCGGGACTTCCGGTCCGGGTAATCCCCCTCCAGAGCCTGCTGTCAGTCAACAGACAAGCGAGCTACTGCACCCTCTGCTGGTCCAAATACAGAAAATCAGCGAAACCTTAACTAACATGGAAGGTGTTCTCAACAGTCAACAAAAGCAATTAACAGAAACGTCAAAGAAAATGGAGGAGATCGCACAGAAGTGTTTGGTCTCAACGGAAGACATCGGAAAAGTAAAGAAAAGGGTCAATAAGTCAGAAAAACATCAGGATGTGCAAGAAAAAAGAATTTTGATGTTGCAAATGGAGAAATCGAATCTGACCCTTCGTTTTCAGGGCATTAAAGAAGAAGAGAAGGAAGATCTCAGATCTATACTAGCGAATGCCTTGGCACCCGTAACTGGCAGAGATCAGCGAGAAATAAAAGAAGAGATGGATAAGGTCTATAGGGCCTACTCCACTTTTACAAAGAAAAATAATCTGCCATCAGAAGTGGTTGTCAAGTTCGTTAAGCAGAGTACTAGAGATCAAATTCTGCGTGCAGTCTCAGCGGTGCCCTTGAAAATTGGGGAGCAGACTATCAGAATATTGAAAGATGTGCCTTATGAAATCCGGATGAAAAGGAAAGCTTACAAAGGATTGACCACTTTTCTACAAAGACATCAGATTATATACAGATGGACATTCCCTGAAGGCCTAGTGTTCAAGTATAAGGATAAAAGAGAAAAGATTGACTCCATTTTCAAAGCACAAGAATTTCTGAAGAGACATGCCAGTTCAGAGGAAGAGGCAGCACTCGCAACTTGGACAGACTTGAGTAGTGAGGATGACAGCGGCCCAGAGGAGGGAGGTGCCGGAGCGGGAGACGTGAAAACCAAAGAGGGCCCATCCTACAACTTGAGGGATACCAAAAGAAGACAACCTAAGAAATAACTGTTCGAGAAGCGTCAGAAAGGAGTTGATTAACAACTAACCCCAAAGGACATTACTAACCTCATTAACAGAGTTACTTTGGACTTTTGTTAGATGAAAAGAAGACTTCCCAATCACGGGGATTGCCAAAAACTGTATTTATACTGACTTAAACTAACCTTTATTAACAGAATACTCACTCCGCTCTTTTCTTAATCCCTCTATATACCCTACCTCTTTCCATTTATAAAAAGAATAAACTCCTCTCCTTTTTAGGAGGGTTTTGCTAAAAAAAGAAAAAAAAAAGAAAAGGTATGTGATTCTTTTCTGTTATACTACTTTCTGCAAGGTACTTGTGCTGGCACTCATCAACAAATGGAAAGAGTAATTAACTAGCCCGTGACCTGCCCGGGAAACACTATTTTTTTACAGGTTTAAAATAAAGCAGTCTGTTTTGTATGTGTGGAAGGAATAGGCCAGGAGGTGTCAAACTCATTTGTTATGAGGGCCAGATCTGACATAAATGTCATTTTGTTGGGCTGGGCCATGTGTTCCATAAAATGTAATGCCAGGAACTGGTGATATAAACTTTATAAAGGACAGCAGCTGGTAAGTTCTGAGTTGTTGTATCCTTATTGCAAGGCCCCATGGGCTGGGAGGGGTGTGCAAAGGAAAACCCATATGGACGGACTGGAGAGCCAGCAGTGCAGCACTGAGCAGATGCTCCCATGCTGCTTGACTGCTGCAGACAAGGTTGTTCTGCCATACTGCAGCATGCAGCCACAATCAGAGTGGCTCTGCCCACTCTCCCCAGAGCAGTCTCTTATTCCTTCCCTTGCACTAGTTGCTCATGGGCCACATAAGAGCCCTGGACAGGCCACTTCTGGCCCCTGGGCCTGATGCTTGACACCTCAGAATAGGCTGTTAATGATATGTGTACAAATAGAGGATGACATCATGTGGAAACATGGAAAAAGTGCACCAATTGGGTCATTGGAACTTGGGAAATCCTTTGTTTGAAAACAGTCCAGGTTTTTAACAGTGCCCTTTTGGACAATGCCTTGTGTTCCTGACCAATGCCTCCTGGAGGTCTCCAGCAATGCAGAGTTTGCCTCGGTCATGGTTGTGTAAGGCCTGCCACTGGTGAAAGGTGTTTTTGACTTGCCACACAAAGGCATTTACAAAAGAAAAATTAAACAGCTATGGAAAATAACAGACAGTTTTATTTTAGAACACATGCACAATACTCATCGGAATTTGTTGCTTTGTTTTTCCAAAATGTATTAGAGCTTGCTCAAAAAATCCTGATTTGGTACAAATCACACTGCTGATTTTACCTCAGCATTTCTGACCATATTACCTCAATAGCCCACAGAAGCACATTTTGCTGTTTCTTATTCCAGACAGAAGTGAAAACATGTTGTTTCTCAGATGAACACAGCAGATAATAGAGCTTCTTTTTCTTTGAGGCAAACTTTATTTTTACAAACCCAATGAGGTGTCGCTATCACTGCTTCCCTTATGAAAGGACAGGCAAGTATATCAGCTCAGCATGATCCTTCGCATCAGTCCAAAAACAGCATAATCTGTTTGTCAGGGACCGAAACAAAACATGGGTTTGGCCTAATTTCAAACTTGAATGGCACAGATGTGAAAGTTTGACTCAAAACTTGAATCATTTTGTTTGTTTGTTTGCATTCTTCTTGAGTGAGATGGTGGTGTTGGAAGAATGTACATGACCAACAAAAAACAAATGGGGCAGACAACTGGGAGAGAATAAATTAACAGTGCCATCCTCAGCAGAGTTATCCTTTTCTAAACCCATTGCCTTCAATGGACTTAGGAGAATGGAACTCTGTTTAGGAGAGTCTGCCAGACTGATAGTGGGCTGTAGGTTTCTGTCTAGTGACTTATACTCTACTAGGAATGAAACCAGGGTTATAAATCAAGTGTGTCTTCCTCACTGCTTTTTCTCTTTCACATAGCTGCTAGCAGCCTCAGGAGAGAAAGAAGACGAGAACTTGAGTAATAAGTGTTGGAAATGTAAAAAAACAGAGGGTTCTTTTTACCATATGTGGTGGTCATGTGATAAAGCAAAGGTATACTGGTCAAATGTACATTGTGAGATGCAGAAGATATTAAAAATTCCTATTAGGAAAAGTCCGGAGCTTCTTCTCTTAGGTTTGACAATGGAAAAAATTCCACAAGAAAAAAGGACATTATTATGGTATATGATTACATCGGCGAGAATGGCCTTTGCTCAACAATGGAAAGCGGAGAAGGTGCCAGATATACAAGACTGGTTAAGAAAACTGCTGTTTCTAACCGAAATGGACAAAATGACGAAAAAACTAAATGGACAAATGGCAGAACAATATCTAAAAGACTGGGAAGGCCTGAAATTCTACATGGAAATTGAATATAGAATGAAAGGGAAAATGTACAATCTTGATTCGTATTGACATTGGGGAATTTCAGACAGAGGATATAATCCGGAAGAGAAACGGTTCCCAAACGGTTTCTGGTCTGGCATTTCAGACAGAACCGTTTTAGAACCGGTTCTCTACCAGAATATATTTGTAATTTCACACAGAAACGCTTCTGTCCCGTTCAGGAAACGGGGCTGAAGCGTTTTACCTGTCAACCGCTTCCAAGTAGTTGTCGGTTTCTTCTCCCGGACCCGATACGCTTCTTTCCCGCCTTTTTTCGCGATCGCCGGCTTTTTTTTTTCCGAACGTTTGCTTTAGAGCGCTATAGCGCTATAACGATGTAACGGAACCATAAAACAGCGCCATAGCGATCCCATAGGAATGCCTGGACTCCACTGGGAGACTTGCGATGGCTACATCTGCCACCTGGAGACAAGCACCCCATTGGATAGAGGCTTCCGGCGGGACATCGGGGCACCACTGATTGGAGAGAGAGATGTTGCCAACCCTGCCATGCCCAAAGAAGTGTTAGGGAAGGGGATGGGTTGTCAGGTTGCCACCTGGAGACAAGCACCCCATTGGATAGAGGCTTCCGGCGGGACATCAGGGCACCACTGATTGGAGAGAGAGATGTTGCCAACCCTGCCATGCCCAAAGAAGTGTTAGGGAAGGGGATGGGTTGTCAGGTTGCCACCTGGAGACAAGCACCCCATTGGATAGAGGCTTCTGGCAGGACATCAGGGCACCACTGATTGGAGATGTTGCCAACCCAGCCTGATGAGCCCCCATCCATGCCAAGAGGCAATTGGCTGGCGCACAGCTGGACCCAGGTATAAAGGGCAGGGAGGCAAACCCCTCATCTCTGTGGGTTGAAGTTGGTGAGTGGCAGGCTTGGTGGGATAGAGTGCTTTTGTGTGACTGTGAGAGACTGATCTATTGGAAGGAGGATGAGTGTGACAAGGGGGTAGCTTGGACAGAGCAGGAGGTTCTTGACCTCCTTGTATTGTGGGGGGATGAAAGGATACAGGATGTCCTGAAACTTAACCAGAGGAATCATTCTGTATTCCAAAAATTTCTTTGGAAATGGCCAAACGTGGCCATGACCGGACGGCAGAGGAATGCCGGAATAAAACAAAAGCTATGAGGATGAGGTACAGGCAGGTTCTGGATGAGAATTCCAGGCCTGGTAATAGGAGAAGGTCCTGTCCCTATTTTTGGGAGCTTCACCAAATCCTCAAAGGTGAAGGATTGCTGAGGCCAAGGGGGGAGGTGGCAAGTGCCATCACCTTCCAGGACGAGGTGCCAGGACATTCACAGGACCTCTTTTGCCCAGAGACCGTGGATCTGGAGGACATCAGACCTGGTAAGTCATGTATATAAGGGATGGGGGGGGTGAGTTCACTGTCGAAGATGATGCACAGATGACTGTAGTATGCATGTACAGATCTTCCTTGCTTGATTGCTGGGTGGACCTTTCAGTGAAGTGGAATGAAAGTTGTTGCTTCCCTAGTTTTGTCTCGGTCTCTCTGTGGCTTGCAAGAATTCTGAACTGGGGGCTTATTAAAATGGACCTTGTTTATGGGTGCTGTCTACCTTACAGGGATGTCGTTGTCTTCTCCAACTGTATTCTTGCAGTGATAGAAAGGCAGGAACCGTTTGGTTTTTGGTTGCCCAAAAACTCTGTACTGTACCAATTCACCTATGCCAACAGGCACTGCCACAATTGTATTTGATGGGAGGCAAGGCAGCATGTTAGAATTCAGACATGCTTCAAGTTAGAGGACTATGAAGGACAGACAGAAGATTATGCATAGATATAAACTTTTTTGGTCCTAAAGGTGCCACTGGAGTCAGTGTATGCCTATTACACTGTTATTGGTATATAGCTGGTGTGGTCAGGGATTAACCTGGTTATGTAATCATTTGCATTTTGTTACTTTCATAGATGATCCCTTGGAGGAGGCAGAGGAGGCAGAGGAAACAGTGGCAGAGGAGTTCATTGGTGAGTCTTGATTTAATCCTATATGTCAGCAAGAAATCTGCTCTCTCAATTGCCCTCCCTTGAAGTAAAAGGTGCACATTGCACTTTTATTTTATTGGAATTCTAACTGATTCTAACTACAGGTGTAATGCAAACCTGGGGGACAGGGTGGGTATATAATTCCAACAGAATAAATCACTGTTGTGTTGCTGCAGAACACTGCTTGCCAGGGACATTCACAAATAGGAATTTTCACTTTGCTGTTATATTTTATTTCCCAACAGTTCCAAACACCATCCCTGATGAGGAGGAGCAGACAGGACCCTCTCATCATGGCAACTCTTCTCCACCAGAACATCATGCCATCCTGGAAGAACCCAGGCAGCTCACAAGAGCACGGAGGAAGCGACAATATGGGCTGTATGCTGTGGCAGATAAAATAATGGAACAATCAGACAGGCAGCATGCTGCGCAGTTACAACAAATGGACAGCCACCATGCTGAGCATATGGAGGCGAGGAGGCAGGAGTTGCTGGAGAGCAGGGAGGACAGGGAGTTGCTCCGTGAAGCCATCTCACAGCACAATGAGGTGCTAAGGAACTGCTCCCAGACTCTCTCAAGGCTCATGGATCTGCTGGAGAGGGAGCTGCAGAACAGGCAGACCTCAGCTCCTGAGAACCGTGGGGGTGGAAGGGGGAAAAGAAAAAGTGCGGGGTGTCCAAGGGAGAGACTTTCACCCTAATATTACTAATCTGTTCTGTTCAGAAAGTTTAGTGTTGAGTTGCTTGGTTTATACTAACAGTTCATACTAACTCAGTTCCTAAGGGTGGTTGGGTGGGTATGGGAATCCTAACTTTTCACTATCTGTTCTGAAATAAAAGTTTGCCTTCTTGTTTTGCACTCATAAGACTCTCCTGTGTGGTCTCAATTCTGCCCTGGTATGTGGGGTTTTTTCCCTGCCCTAATATGTTAACAATCTGGGGTTCTCTGGTCATCCCTGCCCAAAGTAATGGGGCGGGGGGGGCAATGATCCCTCTAAGCTCTGGAGTCCTGTGAGCAGAAATCCTACTTTGTGAGCTTACTGGCATCACAGTTGTGAGTGAGCAGTTTGGCTACTGCATAAATCGGTTTGCTCTGGACCCCTCCTTCCTGAGCTATGGCAAAAACCTGTGAGCTCAAAGGTAAAAAAACTGTGAGCTAGCGCACACTAAGTCAGCTTAGAGGGAACACTGGTGGGGGATGGGGTGGGGTTATCTAAGAAATCACAGCAGAGAGAGACATATCAAGGGATATATCATTTGCTGACCACTTTTTTAAAAAAAACATTCACCTATTGGAACAAGAAATATCAAAATGTCAAAATCAGATCTATATACAACATGAACTATCAAAAGGTTGCCTGGTCATTCCTGGCTACACCACTGCATTTAGGTGGGGAGGTTTATCAGACTGTATAGTTAAAGGTTTAGAATCAATTCCTGTCCTAAGTGAGACATAACTTGAGGAGCCCTCAATGGTTTTGCATGGAAATACTAACTAAATCATGTGTACATCTGATGAGAGTCATGGGGTGGGGGGGGGGCTGCCAGCTCCTAGTTGGGTAACTCCAGGAGATATTGGGAATGAGCCTGGGGAGAACAGGGATTTCAATGGAGTCCTCCATTGCTCCCTCTAAGCCATGGTGACCTGTGAGCAAAAAATCAGCTTTGTGAGCTTATTGGCATTAAAGTTGCAAGTGAGCAATTGGGCTGCTGAATAAATTAAGTTTGCTCTGAAGCCATCCTTCCTGAGCTGAGGCAGAAATGTGCCAGCCAGAGGCTTACAAAACTGTTAGCTAGCTCACACTAACTCAGCTTAGAGTGGACACTGGCTGAGGTGACTACTGGGGGACTCTGTAGGGTTTTCAAGGAAAGAAACAGACAGAGGTGGTTTGGCATTGCCTGCCTCTACACAGCACCCCTGGACTTCCTGGCTGGTCTAACCAGCCCTGACCCAGCCAAGCCTCTGAGATCGGGCTGGTCCGGGATCCCAGGGTCTTATGCACTGCCAATCCCACCCACGCCGCACCTAGTATTACCAGTCATGTCAATCCCTAAATGCTTGTCATCAGAAGGAGGATCCTCTTTGCTAATCTGGAAGGACTTGGGGCTTGAAAAAGCAAAAGCAGGCTGTCCACTTTTCAAGAAATGCTCTCCAACCGTGCGTTCCCGCACTTTCACTCTCTGATTTTAAATCCTCCAATAAAACCGCGCGATTCCACACATGACCTATAAGAGCGCTATGACGCTATCACGAAACATCGCGATAGCGAAAAAACGCGGTAGCGAAACCCACGTTCTTTAATTTTAAATCTTTAATTCTTTGAAGAACCATGGCAGCCCGCCGAAGGAGAGGCGCTTTTTGGAGCGATGAGGAGGTCGAGACAATACTCCAGATCCTTATAGATGGTCACCTGGGCTCCAGAATCATGCACAGCACCCACGAGGAGAACATCAGGCTGTTCTCGAGGGTGTCTGTGACACTGGAGGCCAGGGGTACCACAGAACGGCACTTCAGTGCCGTTCGAAATTCAAGAGGGTCAAGGGGGACTTTTATAGTGCCCTAGAGGCCTGGAGGGGCTTCCCCCAACTAGAGCCAGGCCACCGTACTTCGCGCTCCTGGCTGAACTTTGGGACCAGGCAGACCGGCCTCACTGGTCCCATAGAAGGCACGCTTGTAAGTATGCCCCCCCCAAATGTATCTCCTGTCCTTTCCCCATTCCCTAAAATGCAAGAGTGCCTTAAGGGGGGGGGATCCAGAACCCTTGATCCCATGTAGTTTGCAGGGGGGATAATCTGCTGAAGAATTGGTGCTGGAGCCTGGGCAGACCAGGGACATCACTGGGAGTCCATCCAGTGAACATATGTAAATGCCTGCATTTCCCTTGATCTTGCACAATTAGTAAACAAACAATAAAAGTGCAGTGCTAATCTTGAGTCCAGTGGGACCTTTCAGACCCAGAAAGATTTAGTTGAGGTAGAAGCTTTTGTGTGCATGCACACTTCCTCAGATACAGTGAAGTGTGCATGCACACAAAAGCTTCTACCTCAACTAAATCTTTCTGGGTCTGAAAGGTCCCACTGGACTCAAGAATAGTTTTGCTGCTTCAGAACAGGCACCCCACCTGAATTGAAATGACATGTATGAAAAATTTCCAAAACCAGATGGCAACCCTAGTAAGTAGTGAACTATAAAGGGCTGGAAACTATAAGGTTTAACTATAAGAACTGGTGGTTCAATTCATTTGCATATACCGTTTCTGTAATCCTCTGTAGCAGCCCGTAGGGGCCGGCCTCAGGAGCAGCAGGCACCAGAGGAGGAAGAGGAGGAGGAGGCAGCAGCTGCAGAGCCCCCCCCCTCCCCCTCCAGGACAGGATGAGCCTGTGGCTGAAGGTACACAAAGGTGGATGGGACAGCTGGGGAAAATAATACTGGTCACTCAATTCACTGCTCTGAACTGGTCTTCCATGCAGATGTACAAGAGCAGCCAGGGCAACCTGAGGAGGAGCCTGCGCAGGGAGCTGCAGCGCTTGGTAAGCATCCATCAGCAGTACAGGTGACCAGTCCTGAGGAGGGCTGGAGTTTCTCAACAGCAAGAAGGAGGGGGAAAGCAAATCCCACCCTGAGGCCCACAGCCCCCAAGAGGTAGAGAGGGATTGTGTGTAGGGACAGAGGAGTTGTGATTTCATCCTGTTTATTTTCTGTGCCCGGTTGTGCCAAACTTGTATATAGTTAAAATAAACCTTTTTTTAGTTACAAGACCTGATGTGCCCTGACCACGTGGTCCTCCCTACTCTGCACATTACCAGAAGCAAAAGGGAGGCCAGGGAACCAAAATGGGCTCAAACCAGAGGGGTTGCCAACTCTCCAGGGGGTGCCCAAAGATTGTGGTACCCGCTTTCCCAGGTTGGGGGATCAGTCAGAGGGGTCTCACTGTCCCTCTAGGAAGACGGTGTGAATTCAGTGAGCAGTGGCACCAAATTACGAAGGGAAATAGCCCCACCAGGCAGTGTGGGCAGGCGAAAACATGGACTTGTGAGCTACAGACCGGCTGCTCAGTCTCCCAGGGCTGAGGGCGGGTCCCCATTTCTTCACAAATGAGGGGAAGGTGGCATGGCAGGCTAGGACAGCCTGTTCAGTCCATGCTGAAAGTTCCAGGTTCAGTCCTAAGGTGTCAGGTGATACTACCCAAGCCTGTGCACCATGAGAATCTCTTCCATTCTAAGAGGATGGAAGCAAATTGGAAGCACCAAAGAAGCTCCCTGTGTTCATGTATCTATTGATCACCTCTGTATTTTCAAAAGGGGGAGAACGGCCACCGGGGCATTTGCAGGTGGAGGCGGTCCTGGAGCCCTTCCGCATGGAAGTGCGGGCCAGCTGTGAGTAACAGATGCATGTTTTCTTTAAAGAGGGTACGGTGGGTGGTGATGCTCTGTATTCTTGGTGCTTGGGAGGGGGTCAACAGTGGGAGGGCTTCGAGAGGCACGCATGCGCTAAACCAAGTCGGACGCTGAAACTCCGAGCTCCCCCGTAAACTAAGGAATTTACAGCTCAAAGGATTGTAAACAGCCAAATACTGGCATATAACCAGGTGGGAAGATAAGAAGGATCCAAACAGCAGCAGAGTCTGGAAACAGCAAGTAAAAAAACCCTTTATTTACAACCACTCAGTGAGATAACGCTCACACAGCAAGAGCCTAGCTCATTAAGCCTTAATTAAACAGCTAAGGATGGCAAAAAATATCAAGGAACTGTCAGAACAGATAGCAAACCTCCAGAAGATATTCCTAGCATCTCAGGAAAAAATTAGCGAAGAAATTAAGGCTGTACGAGTAGATATGGCTAAGATAGGGAAAGAAATTGCCGACATAAAGCAAACAGCAAATTTTGCCAGAGAAAAGGCTCTGGCTAATGAACAGAGGATTGGCTCCCTAACAAAGCAGATAAATGACCTCTCAGACAGGAATAGGAGAGCAAACTTGATTTTGACAGGAATCTCTGAAGAGGTTTCTAACAGGAACCTGGAAGGCGTAGTTTCAGAATGGCTGACAACTAATGGAATCAGGATTCAGTCAGAAGACGTCGAAAGAGCTCACCGCCTGCAAAGAAAAGGCAAGGGAGGAGCCCCTCGTGACGTTATTATCAAGTTCTCCAGAGAAAAAATACAACAACAAATATATAAGGAGCTAAAAAAGAGGAAGGACTTGAGCTTCAGGGGCAGGAAAGTTTGGGTGAGACAGGATTTTTGCCAGGAGACACTTAGGCAAAAGAACTTAATGCGCCCCTATGCCCAAAAACTATATGCAAACAATGTAAAATTTACCTGGGGCTATCCTGCTTCAATCATAATATTCCAAGAAGGGAAGAGGCTCATGGCACGGAACGCCCTTGAGGCCAAAGAACTCCTTAAACAACTCAGAATAAACGCTGAAGACATAAGGGAAGAGGAAATGGAAGAAGAGCCAGAGGGGAAGCAGACCCAGAAGAAGGAACTGCAGAGAGAGGAGAAAAGCGCCTCAGGACAGACTCACTAGAAGAAGACACCTAAAGGGAAGTATTCAAGTATAAGTTGAGCTAATGTTAATATTACAAGTATAAGGGGGAGGAGGGGATGTGTGCACCTCATGAAGTGGAGAGGGGGGAAGGTTTCTTATCCCCACAAGTCTACTCTACCACAGGGATGGGAGGGAAGGGGGAGGGGTAGTTTAAGAATATGCTTAAAAATCCCAGGGCCACGGGAACTCAAAGTCCAGAATCATAAAGAATATGGATAGAACAATAAGATTACTTACACTGAATGTCAATGGATTAACGTCAAACCTTAAAAGGTACAGGATAGCTAAGCTGGCAAAAGATCAAAAGATTGATGTTTTATGCCTCCAGGAAACACATAAGAAAAAAAAAGATAGCAAGCCGTTGCTAAACGATCCGACTTGGGAGATACTAGCAGAGGCCAGAGGTGATGCCAAGGGTAAAGGAGTAGCAGTACTGATTCATAAGAAATTTAAACTAGAGGTTATGGAAAAAAAAGAGGATAGGAATGGTAGATATCTGTTAGTAAAGTTTAAAATGGATGATAAGAAGTATACCATAGTAAATATATATGCCCCAAATAAAGGACAAAAGAAATTCCTGGGTAAAATATTTAAAAAAACAAAACAATTTTCCGAAGGAGAAGTGATTATAACAGGTGACCTAAATATAGACATAACAAAAGATAAATCATTCAAGTTAGGAAATTGGGGCCTGATAGAGGCACATGAGTCTGTGGGGAACCGGCCTAAACCCACACATATATCTAGTAGGCATAAAACAGTATCATGTATAGACTACATAATTTTAGAAAAGAATAGTAATATGATTATCAAAGGAATTACAACCCACCCAATATGGATATCTGACCATGCTCCAATAAGCGTTGAAATAGAATTCACTCAGCAACCAACAACCAGAACATGGAGATATAATAACTTAATAATGGTCACAGAAAGGGATAGACAATACATGTCTGAGCAGATAAAGCTATATTTTGAGGAAAATAGAGGAACAGTACCCACCAATATTCTATGGGATGCTGCAAAGGCAGTCATAAGGGGGCACTGTATAAAGAAAGAGAAGAATATAAAAAGGAGTGGCATCTAGGAAGACAGGCCAAAATCCAAGAAATGGAGAGGCTACAAAGTAAACTAATGCAAAAATACAATCCTATGATACAGAACCAAATATTAACAATTAAAAAACAATTGGAGGCCTTAGACTCAGCAACAATATGGAAAAGGAAGCCATGGTGAGAAATGAATTCCAAAGAAATAGCATAAATTCAGCAAAAAGACTAGCAAATTACCTGAAAAATAGGAAGGAAAGACAAAGGGTGAAAAGTATAAAGGTAAATGGTCAAAAATCTCAACATCCCATTGAAATAAGGGAGGCGTTCGAGTCTTTCTATAAAAAATTATATAAGAAAAGGGACACAACAGACTTTGTAGAGGAAGTTAACATAACACTGAAGGAGGATGAGCAAGCCAAATTACAAGAGGAAATTACAATACAAGAGATAAAGGATGTAATTAAAGAATTGAGAAAGGGAAAATCCCCTGGGCTAGATGGGTTCACAAGTGAATTTTATAAGGAAATGATAGACATTCTTGCCCCAGAACTCCAAATGATCTTCAACGAAATCTTGAGGGGGGAAGGGCCCCAGATTCATGGAGACAAACAGAAATAATAGTAATTTTGAAACCAAATAAAGACCCTGAAGAGGTAGGTTCATACAGACCTATAAGCCTCCTTAACCAAGACTACAAGATCTTCGCAAAAATGCTGGCAAATAGATTAAAGAAGTTTAGTCCCAAAATAATAAAAGAAGACCAACATGGATTTATAAAGGATAGGAACATAGCCCACCCTATTAGGAATATAATAAACGTATTACAACACGGTCAAAAAAAAAAAAGTTAGGTCTTTTAAAATTGGATGTCTATAAAGCCTTTGACACCCTATCTCAGGAATACTTGTGGCAGATTATGAAAAAGCATGAGATAGGAGATAATTATATAAGAGCAATTAAGGAGTTATATAGAGAGGGAACAGCAGTGGTAAAGGTCAATAATGCCAAATCACAAACTTTTCAGATCCAGAGAGGGGTCCGACAGGGGTGCCCGCTCTCACCGGTCTTATTCATTATAGCAATAGAACAACTAGCTGAAAGGATAAGAAACTGTGTAAGGATAGAAGGTTATAAGGTAAAGAAGGAAGAAATAAAAATTAATTTATTTGCAGATGATATTATAGTAGTTATGACAAATCCCAAAGAAGCGATAAAAGAAGTAAAAATTATCTTAGAGGACTTCGAATGCTGTTCAGGGTTAAAGGTTAATATGGCTAAATCAGAAATCATGTACCTCAATGTGAACAAAGAGGAAAGAAAAGAAATAAACAAAATTACAAATATTGGAATGGGCACCAAAAAGTTCAAATACTTAGGTATAGTGTTACAAAAGAAGATCGATAGAATATCGGAGGTGAATTATAGCACGATATGGAAGAAAATAAAGAATGAAATGAGAAAGTGGAAAAATAAAACTCTTGGTATATCTACTAGAATTAGGAGTGTTAAAATGTTCTGGTTACCTAAACTAACATACTTATTCCAGACGATACCATTAGAGGCCCATAACAAAAGGTTAGAACAATGGAATAGGGCAATTAGAGAGTGGATATTTGGCAGTAAAAAGTGTAGAATTCAAAAAGGTTGATACACGGTCTCAAGGAGGAGTTGGGTTGGGGAGTCCCAGAGCTGAATAGATATTATGAAGCCTTTCAAATAAAGTCGCTATTAGAGATAGGTGAAGGAGAGGAGCAAAAATGGGTTAGATTTGAAAATGAGATAAACAACAATATAGGAAGATTCGGGATTTTCTCTAAAGCCACAAAAAAAGATCTCAAATTGATTAAAGGCCCCAGACATTCAGCATTAGAATCTTGGAGCAAGTGGCAAGCGAAATGGCTAAGAAGAAACTCAAGATGGACACCACTAGAATTAATATACAGCGAAATAAAAGAGAATAAATGGTGGGAATATCTTAAAACTAAAGGGTATTATAGGTTGGAAGACATGTTTAGAGGACGTAACTTAAAACCGGTGCACGAGATAGTGGAAGAGGTAGGTAACCAACACTGGTTAAAAATAACAGGCCTATATAGTATGGTTAATAAGATCAAGGAAAAAGAGAAAATATGGATAGAGGAACCGATAGAAGAACTATACAAAGGGATGCAAAAATCAAAACAAGGATTAGCAGGGAAAATCTATAGGAAAATGATATCAAATACAGACACGACAATATCTTACCTACAGAACACTTGGACCAAAGAAGGTCAGGTATCAGAAAACTTGGCAAGCAAAATAATGGAAGGAATAGAGGGAATTAAAGTGATCAAATTTAATGAAATGGAGCATAAATTCTTTACAAAATGGTACAAAACACCAGCGCAAATAGCAAACATGATCCCAGGAATGAGCCCCATGTGCTGGCATTGCAAACTGGCTAAAGGATGGTTTTCCCATATGTGGTGGGAATGCCCAGAGGTCAGTGTCTTTTGGACAAAAATATTGCAAATTATAAGGAGAACATGCAAAGTTTCACTGTCCATTAACTTTAATTTAATGTTAATGGGCATAATAGGGAACCCAGGAGTAAGTAAAGAGAACCAAGCTATATTCA
The DNA here is from genome assembly GCA_029375565.1 of Gekko gecko. Classification (NCBI taxonomy): domain Eukaryota; kingdom Metazoa; phylum Chordata; class Lepidosauria; order Squamata; family Gekkonidae; genus Gekko; species Gekko gecko. The sequence goes on from JAPDNY010000001.1 coordinate 194,438,492, forward strand.
AAGCAATGATACTAGCAGGAAAAGCAGTGATTGCTCTGGGTTGGAAGGACAAGAGTAAATGGACAGTAGAAATCTGGCATAATTATTTGTTTGATTTCATACAGTCAGACATAATAGAGAAACTGAACTGGAAGACCAAATGGGCAGACAGGACTACAGCAATCAGCACGAAATGGAAGACCTACCTGGAGTGGCTACCAACAGAAGGAAGAAAGGACATTCAGTGCAAGATTCGGACCTTGTGCCCGTGGCTGGGATCAAAGGACTAAAGCATTGGAAAAGCAGAGGGGGAGGAGGGAGGGAGAAGGGATAAAAAACCGTTACGAAATGTACGGGATAAAAGATAATATGTAATACTTACCAAAAACTATATAAAAACTATATTAAAAAAAAAAAAACAGTGGGAGGGCTTCTAGTGTCCTGGCCCCACTGCTGGACCTCCTGCTGGCACCTGGATATTTTTGGCCACTGTGTGACAGAGTGTTGGACTAGATGGGCCATTGGCCTGATTCAACATTGACTTCTCTTGTGTTCTCTTATGGGTGGAATACCGTAAAGTCCAGCAATATAAACTAACCACTGTGCCTTTCCCCAACAGTGGATGCCATACACCATCGGCTAGAGGCCGTGGAGGGTGCTGCCAGGCCTCCTGTGAGCCCATCAGTGGTGGGGCTCTTAGAAGCTATCCGCACAGAAATGCGGGCCAGCTGTAACAGATGCATGTTTTCTTTAAAGAGGGTACGGCGGGTGGAATACCGTAAAGTCCAGCACTATAAACTAACCACTGTGCCTTTCCCCAACAGTGGATGCCATACACCAGCGCCTTGAGGCCGTGGAGGGTGCTGTCAGGCCTCCTGTGAACCCACCAGAGGGGGATGCTGGTGGCCACTGATATTTGTATATAGTTTATTATTCTGTACATAGTTCATTTTCCAACCATTTATATTTCTTGTTGTATTCTGTTGTCATTTTGTTCTACCTACTAAAACTTTTTACAAAAGGTGAATCATGGTTGTCAGTAAGTGATATATCCCCCTTGATATGTTTTAACCTCTGCTGTGCAATGATACCTCTTGCATCTCTGCTGTGATTTCCTAGGAGGAGTGTAGTGTGATAAACCCCCCCAACCCCCTGCCCCATTACTTTGGGCAGGAATGACCAGAGAACACCAGATTGTTAGCAAACCAGGGCAGCAAACCAGGGCAGAGTTGAGACCACACAGGAGAATCTGAGTCTTATGATTGCGAAACAAAAAGGCAAAACTTTTATTTCAGAACAGATAGATAGTGACAAATTAGGATTCCCATACCCACCCAAACCCACCATAAGGAACTGTCTTAGTGTGCAAAAGGAAGCTGCACTTTATTCAGTGTTACAAACCACAGACATCAATGCAGCCCGCACCCTTTGACCCCGTGCTGTGTGTCTGCGATCAGACAGTAGATCAGGGGGGAACAGGTAGTACTTGAATGTCCCCTGAGCCCAGGGGCTCAGCAAAGTGTCCCTTTTCTTCACAAATGTTATGGAGAACCACACATGCTGCAGTGATGGGGGTGAAGTCCTTCTCCTGGAGACGTAATCTTTTACTGAGGCATCTCCATCTAGATTTCAGTCTTCCAAATGCATGCTCCACCACAATACGTGCCCTGGACAGCCGCTTATTAAAAAGTTTCTCCATCCGGTCAGTGGGGGTTCTGAATGGTGTCATAAGCCACCCTCTGATGGGATAAGCCCCATCAGCCAGCATCAGTGGGGGGATAGTCACTCCATTCACAGTGATGGTGGGGTTCCCTGGGACAAACACCCCACCATCCATCGCCCTGCAGAGCTTAGATGCCCTGAAAACACTGGCATCATGTCTCTTGCCTGACCTGCCAATCTCAGCATCAATAAAACGGCCTGTGCTGTCCACCGCTCCCTGAAGCAGAATGGAGTGACCGCCTTTCCTGTTTATGTAAATGTGTGCCCGATGAGCTGGGGGAGCCACCGGTATGTGGGTCCCATCGAGTGCACCGATGCAATTTGGAAACCCCAGTCTGGAGAATCCATCCATTATCTGTATGGGAAGAACAGCAATGATATCTGCAATAAGTTTTCAATTTAATACCAGGAATACTAGCTACCTGCTACTTGTGACAATACCTTCAGTACAGACATAGAAACGGGGAACAAACAAAGGCCACTAGGTATATGACACATATCCACATTGCAGTAGCACAAATGCCATTACAGAATAGTGAGAGTAAGTATCAATGGAAACAGCAGGGAGTTACTTAGGGCTAATTAATCTGTGGAACCCAAATCACAGTTTTGTTCTTCCAGAACTATAAGACCATCACTCACTAGTACAGTTAGTCCCTCTCTCCCACCCCTTGGTTTATTACTGAACCTACAGATGACCCTTGGCAAGCATCTGTGCAAAAAGAACCCCACTGAACTCCTCCTGAAAATAAAGAATCCATACTCACCGATCCAACCTCATTGCCAACGCAGACCTTCTTTTTGAAGAGCTCCTCCAAAATTGCTAGGCACACCTCCTTCACAATAAGGAATCCGGTTGACAGGCCCACACCGAACTGCTGTTTGAGGTTCCGGAAGTATTCCTGATTGGCCAGGTACCATAAGGCGATGCCCAGCCTTTTCTCCACTGGTATGGAGACTCGAATGTGCGTGTTCTGCCGCTCCAGGCGGTGCCTCAGGGTGCCAGCCAGTTCAAAAAGGTTGCCCTAGACATCCGGAAATTCTTGAGCCAATCTTCATCAATCCATCTGCCCATCACATCGCTGTCCCACCAGTCCGCACTCCTCTCTTTCACCCACCAACGTCGAGGGACTGTATGGGCAGCAATGACAGGTGCCCATGCCCTGATAGATGCCCTCCGGTTGTACCTGAAGGGTGCATGGGTCATGGCAGGCATGTCAGTTCTCCTCCCCCTCCTCCTGGAGAGATGGAGGTAGTGCATAAGCACCTCATTCAAAGCTGCTGTGCTGCTGATCATCATCTGCAACACCTCCAGGATCAGTTGCAACAAGGTAGTTATGGAGACCATGACTATGAGCTCAGTAATCTCTCTCACAGTCACACAAAAGCACTCTATCCCACCAAGCCTGCCACTCACCAACTTCAACCCACAGAGATGAGGGGTTTGCCTCCCTGCCCTTTATACCTGGGTCCAGCTGTGCACCAGCCAATTGCCTCTTGGCATGGATGGGGGCTCATCAGGCTGGGTTGGCATGGATGGGGGCTCATCAGGCTCTCTCCAATCAGTGGTGCCCCGATGTCCCGCCGGAAGCCTCTATCCAATGGGGTGCTTGTCTCCAGGTGGCAGATGTAGCTATCGCAAGTCTCCCAGTGGAGTCCAGGCATTCCTATGGGATCGCTATGGCACTGTTTCACGGTTTCGTTACATCGTTATAGCGCTATAGCGCTCTAAAGCGAACGTTTGGGGGGAAAAAAACCGCGGCGGGAAACGGCGGGAAAACAAAGCGGTGCAGTCTGAATTGCCAACCCGCTTCTGATTCGGCTCCTTTCCGGTAAGGTCAAGCCATGTGTGAAATGGCAGCCCTGTACCGGTTTACTTCAAGACGAATCAGAAACGGCTTCAATCCGGCAGAATCTCGGTAATGTGAAATTCCCTATTGAATGAGAAAGGAAACAAATATCAGATTGTATTGTACCTTTTGGAAACTAGGTTTGAAAGAGTCAGGTTTTTACATATTCGAATTGTGTTACCTGGTTTGTCAATTGATACAAGTTTAAAATTGATTACCTTTTAATTCTTTTTTATTATTATTAGCAGTGTTGGAAGCCTATTGGGGTGGGGTGGGGGGATGGGATGTAATTTTTTTAAATTATATTGGTAACGATGTTTAACAATGTTGAATGTATCCCAATAAAAAATTTGTTTCACAAAAGGAGAGAAAGAAGACGGGTACCAATCCAGTACACTAACAGCACTTTGGAAAAGGAAGCTGTTTCTTTCAGGAAGTGACTTGGAGAAAATGTTAACCTCCAAGACCTGTTCCTTTGTCTTGTTCCAAATCCAGCCTCCCTGTAGCTGTCATTTAATATTTTTAAAAGAGCAAGAAGATCCCATCACAGGTTTAAGTTGACTTGGTCTCATCAGGTCAAATACCTGCAAGGTTTATTGTGAGCCGATGTCTATACAATTATTAATTATCAAATCTATTTTAAATTATTGAATTAAAATATGTCAAATCATAATGTCAAAGTCAACTATCATACTGAAATTTTAATACTTGTAACAAAGTATATGAGATGTATATAAAATGCAAAAAAAAATCTAGGTCCTTATTAGGAACATAAGAGATCAACAGCTGGACCAAACCAGAAGTCTTCCTGGTTTACCACACTGCTTCCATCTGCAGTTGCAAGCAGCATGCCCCTGGGGAATTCACAAGAACAGCATTGTGATGATAGATCATCTCAAGTTATTAGGTTCCAGACTAATGCTCCCTATAAGCTGTGGAGTCTTGTGAGCAAAAATTCTACTTTGTGAGCTACTGGCATTAAAGTTGTGAGTGAGTGATTTGGCTACTGCATAAATTAGTTTGCTTTGGAGCCATCTTTCCTGAGCTAAGACAAAAATGTGTGAGCCAGAGACTAAAAAACTGTGAGGTAGCTCACACTAACTCAGCTTAGAGGAAACATTGCATTCCAGCCTCTAGTAATCAGAGGTTTATTGCTTTGAAACATGGAGGTTCCAAAGACTTGCATTTAAGCAAACTGTTTACATGGTAGTTATGTGCTTTAATTACTTTGGGAAGACATTTTTACAGCTATAAGTGACCTATGAGAAAGCTTCCTGGTCTTTAGACTATATTATGGGAAGCGGTCGGAGAAAATGGCGAATTGACACACTTTGCGAGTTGTGCGAAGTGTACTGCGGCATCTGACGACAGTCTGGGCTTTATCTGGCCCAGCGCAGCACTCTCCAGGCGGGGGAGTGGCAAGCAAGCAGCGAAGCCTGAGGGGGGGTTGAGATCGGTGTGGATAAGCTTCGGAGGAAGCTTGTTTACACTTTGATCTCCCTCCGTGAAGAGGGCAGTTGCAAATCAACTCTACAGATGCCAGCCGGGCTGAGAATTCAGCATAAATTCGCCATCTACCGATCTCTTTACCATCTAATTAACATCGTTTACAGAAGAAGCACCGCGAAACCCCGAAACTACAAGCAAGGTAACAAACAAACGATTAAGCGCTTACCGGTTTAAAGGAGACTGTGATATTGAGACGTATGGATAAGCGTTGAAACTGTTAAGGAACTATTTCGCTTGAATTAAAAGTAAAAAGGAAGCTTTCCGTTAGAGAAAAAGGCTGAAAAGAGACTTTGTTTTGCATTCCTGTGGTCAGCCAAGTCTAAACGCTACGTAGTAGAAACGAAACTAACTGTGACTCTGTGATACAGGAAGTGGGCTAGAGTGGAGGCTTTTAGAGGCTGCTGTGTTTGAAGCGGAGGGACATTTTAGTGTGCGGCACCATCTTTACCGGAAGTTGGATTACAGAGACGGACAGGTGAGCAGGAAGTTTGAAAGGAGCCTACTCTAGCCGAAAAACCATAGAGAAATTGCGCCCGACATTTTGGGGAGGACTAAAATTTAAAATGTTATTTTCAAGCCGAAAAAGCGCTTAAATAAGTTCTAAAGGTGGCGATTTGGCTTGAAGATTGCTAATACAAAGTCTGATTAACATTGAAGTGGCCTCCAAGACGGATTTGAGAACAAGACCTAGAGCTGCTTCATCACCCAGTCCAAGAATGACTGCTAAGGAAAAAAAGAGTGGCAAGCAGCTATAGAAGCGATGGAGAAACGGATGACGGAGAATCTTGGAAAACAAATAGAATCACAGTTGCAACAACAATTGGAGCAAATAGAGCAAGTGCAAATTCAAGTACAGAAAAAAATATGGAAGAACTGAAAGAACTGGTACTTGCAGAAGTGTCAGGGATTAAAAAGGATACAGAAGAACTTAAAAAGGAAGTCAAAAGTCTGGTGACAAAATCTGAAGATATGGAACAAAAGGTTAAAAAAACCTTGTCAGAGAATGCAAGGTTGGAGACCATGATGGATTACAGGGCTACCCAGAATCACTTGAGATTGAGAGGGATAGAAGAGGAGGAAGATCAAGATCTACGGGCCCTAGTAATTAAGACATTGACAACTTACATAGGGGAAGATGAAGGAGATTTGGATGCAGACTTTGACTTGATTTACAGAGTAAATTCAGCTTATGCTAAAAGAAAGCAATTACCCAGAGATGTAATTGTTCAATTTGTGACAACAAAGATGAAGGAAGACGTTTTCAAGAAACAATTTTCACAACCGTTGGAAATTAATGGAAAGAAAATAATAATCTTGAGAGAAATTCCGAGATCAATTCTACAAGATAGAAAGAAATTCAAGAAATTGACAGACAGGCTAAAGGAAATGAATATTAGGTTCAGATGGGAGATTCCATATGGACTTACATTCATGTACAACTCGGTGAGATCAACTCTTAAATCTGAAGGAGACTTATATAGATTTAAAGCGAACAATTTGGACGATTTTAAAGATATTTAATTTAACATTATTATGGATTACAAATTTTTATCTTGGAACGTAAATGGATTAAATTCACCAGGTAAAAGAAGACTGGTGAATCATTGGCTGGAAAAACAAAAATGTAATATAATTTGTTTACAAGAAACACACATAAGAAAACAAGATGATAAATATCTGACTAATAAAAAATTGGGAGAAGAATTTCATTCCTCAGCAGTTAATAAGAAAAAAGGAACAGTGATTTACATTTCAAAAGATTTGGATCCTAAACAAATTTTTTCCGACAAAGAAGGGAGATATGTTGGCGTGGAAATTTTTATGGACAGAAAAAAGACATTGCTTGTTAATATATATGCACCCAATGGTGCAAAAGAGACTTTTTTAACGATTTGGCTAAAGAGCTGGAGTGTTTGAACTATGACCAAATTGTCCTTGCGGGAGACTTTAATGGTACAGTGAACAACACATTGGATAGAAAGTCCAAAGCAAGTGGTGAAATAGCTGGAAAGTTACCAAAAAATTTTTTTCAATTGATGAAACAAGAGAAATTAGAAGATGTTTGGAGGAAGTGGAATCCTAAGACTAAGGACTACACGTTTTATTCGAATAGACATAACTCCTTTTCTCGAATTGACATGATTTGGATGTCAGAGGAGATGGCGCAAAAAACTTATAAAATACAAATTTTACCGAAAACTAATTCTGATCACAATCCCCTACTTTGGATATCTAAAGCAAAACCTAAACAACTATTTTGGAGAATTAATGAAGATTTACTGGATCAAAAACAAATTAATGAAATTTTAAAAAAGGAAACGAAAAGTTTTTTTGAATTGAATTTGAATAAAGGAACGGATATACAAGTTGTATGGGATACATACAAAGCAGTAATGAGAGGTATGCTTATCTCTCTGAACTCCAAAGACAAAAAGCAAAAGATTCAGCAACAGAAAGACCTTCATGAAAAAATTCGACAAAAAGAAAGGGAATTAAAAAAAGACCAGGGAAGAAGAAGATTATTAAGGAAATCCACTTCTTGCAAGATCAGCTGAATGTTCTTTTAAATAGAGAATTATATTGGAATCTGAAAAAATTACAGCAAAAAGCATTTGAGGGTGCAAACAAACCAGGAAAGTTTTTAGCATGGCAATTGAAAAATAGAAAAGAAAGAAACTTTATATCTAAGATTGTTGAAGATGGAAAGGATGTGATGAATCTGAATGGTATAAAAAGAGCTTTTTTTAAATACTACGCCAAATTATTTCAAAAGAAAGGAATTGATCAACAGAGAATCAAGAAATATTTGGAGAAAATTGAAGTTCCAGAGCTGGGAAAACAAATTAAGGAATTACTAAATGGTTTAGTAACGAAAGAAGAAGTGACAATGGCGATAGAGGATGCAAAGTTGGGCAAAGCTCCAGGACCAGACGGCTTTACAGCAAAATTCTATAAGAAATTTAAAGAGGAGCTAACCCCTATTTTAGTACTTCTGTCGAATGAGATAAGACAGACTAAACGAATCCCAGATTCATGGAAAGAAGCAAACATTTCATTGATACCTAAAGAAGGTTTGGATTTGACTCAAGTAAAGAATTATAGGCCAATTTCGCTATTAAATAATGATTACAAACTATTTGCAAAAATACTTTCTGAGAGACTGAAAAAGTATTTGAAAGATACAATAGCGGAAGAACAAGCTGGATTTTTACCAAATAGACAAATCAGAGACAATTTGAGAGTGGTGATAGATGCAATTGAATATTATGACAAGCATCCTGAAAAAGAAGTAGGATTCCTCTTCTTAGATGCGGAAAAAGCTTTTGACAATTTAAATTGGGAATTTATGCTACAAGTTATTGAAAAAATGGATATTGGACAGTCTTTTTTAAACATGATTGTGGCAATATATTCAGAACAAAAAGCGGCTTTGAATATAAATAAAGAAAAGACGGACTTCTTCCGAGTCCAAAAGGGAACACGTCAAGGTTGCCCATTGTCCCCGTTGTTGTTTATTTGGATATTGGAAATATTATTAACAGCGATAAGGAAAGACAATAGTATTGAAGGACTTACAGTGAAAGGCTTTGCCTACAAGTACAGGGCATTTGCAGATGACGTAATGTTTATGATTCAAGACCCAATTGAGAAAATACCACAATTGATGGAAAAAATTGAAGAGTTTGGGTCAGTTGCGGGATTCTATGTTAATAAAAGTAAAACCAAAGTGATGTGTAAAAATATGACGAAACAAAGACAAACAGAATTGCAAGAGAAAATTCAATGTGAAGTGGTCACAAAGACCAAATATCTTGGAATTGAATTAACTATGAAAAATATTGACTTGTTTAAAAACAATTATGAAAAGGTGTGGCATAAGATTCAACAAGATATGAAGAAATGGGACACTTTGAATTTATCACTGATGGGAAGAATCGCAACTGTAAAAATGAATGTTTTACCACGTTTGATGTTTTTGTTTCAGACTATTCCAATATTAAAACAAAGGAAGGTATTGGATATGTGGCAGAAAGAACTATCCAAATTCGTATGGGCAGGAAGAAAGCCAAGGATTAAAATGAAAATTTTATGTGATGCAAAAGAGAGAGGAGGCTTACAACTACCGAATTTAAGACTGTATTATGATGCCGTCTGTTTAACATGGTTGCAACAGTGGATTAATTTGGACAATAAGAAGTTATTGGCCCTGGAAGGACATGATAACAAATTCGGATGGCATGCATATTTATGGTATGGAAAAGAAAAAGTGGATAAATTTTTTAAACACCACTTTGTAAGACAATCACTGTTCGAGACATGGACGAGATATAGAAAATTCTTCTCAGAAGAAAGACCACTTTGGATTGTACCAGCGGAAGTAATTAATCCATATTCAAGAAACCAAGGACTAGATTGGCTACCTTATAAAAATCTTTTAAAACCTGAAGGGAAAAATTTTGTGTTAAAAGATAGATTTGATGTTGAATTTGAATATGATTGGTTGAAGTACAGACAGATTTATGATCTATTTAAGACCGATAAAAGAGAACATGGTTTTAGAGCAAAGAATATTGAAATTGAAACTGTATGGCTTGAGAAAGATAAAAAAATGATCTCTAAATTGTACAAGGTGTTATTGAAATGGTATACTGAGGATGAAGTTGTAAAGGAGCAAATGATAAAATGGGCTGTAAATGTTAATAATGAGATATTAATGACATCTTGGGAATATTTGTGGAAAAAATCAATGAAAATTTCAACGTGTGTAAATGTTAAAGAGAATTGCTATAAAATGATGTACAGATGGTATATGACGCCTAAAAAAATTGCTATTATAAATGAAAGTATGTCCAACAAATGTTGGAAATGTAAAAAACATGAGGGGTCTTTTTACCATATGTGGTGGACATGTGATAAGGCAGTAAAGTATTGGACAGAGATCCACAATGAGATACAAAAAATTTTGAAATGTACTTTTAAGAAAGACCCACAGATGTTATTGTTAGGTCTTAAAATGGAAGAAATAAATGTAGCCAAGAGAACACTACTATGGTACTTGACTACAGCAGCAAGACTGACTTTTGCTCAATGTTGGAAACAAGATAAAGTACCTGAAACATGGGAATGGATTAAAAAGACGTTGTTTTTAGCAGAAATGGACAAATTAACAAGGAAATTAAACAACGAAGAAGATGAAACTTTTTTTGAAGACTGGAAAGACTTTCAAAAATACTTGTTGAAAAACTGGGACATTAAACGCGGTTTGATCTGCTTTGATAGTTATTAAGTGGAAAATGAAATAGAATTAGATTTCTGAATTGTTACCGTTTGCTAGAGAAAATAAGTTTAGAAATAATTGTAATAGAATAAGAGAGATATTAATGGGGTTGGAGCGGTGCGGGAAGTCTTGTTTGGGGGGGGAGAAGGGAAATTAGAAAAATGGGTATGTAGGTTGGTTGAAAATGTTTGAACATGTGATATATCCAATAATAAATTGTATTTACCAAAAAAAAAAAATCCATTTAAGTGCAATGTTAATTAATGTGTATTAGTACATTGACATATGAGTAGAATAATTGCCTGTGGGATTTTCTGCTTTCATTATGCCTATGATCTATATCGATTGACTTGGCTGATATTTTAATTAAGGCTGCTTTTAATTAGGTATTTCCTTGTACTGATAGGCAAGCAGGCAACTTTCTATTTTATTTTTTTTTACATTTGTTAGTGAAGCAGGTATGTTCAGTTTAGTTGCACTAATTAAAATATTTAAAGTGGTTAAGAAAATCTTGATGGTAATTTTCATGATGACATGTGACCTTATAGAATGAAAAACAACACGAATACAATGTACGAAGGTGCATTCCACGCAGGGCTTTTGCCCTGTCTTCCCTCCCCAACTGCAGCAGGGATTTTTGTTGCTGTTGTTCTTACACAATGTTCTCCTCATTCTGAGCACAATGTGTGTGACTCCCATGGTTATTCTCTCTTAGCTGAAGCAACTAGGGGGGGAAAGCACGGTGGCTGTAGGTGAGTGTTCATGTGGATGATCAGCCCACGACCAATCCAGAAAGAGGGGGTTGGAGATCAACTTCACTTTTGCCCCCTAGTCGGAATAACGAGACAGACAACAGTTTTGGAAGTAAACAAGGGCCACTTTATTAACTATTTAACATAACATTGCGGCAAGGGACCAGCTAAGCGAGCACGGAACAGGCAAGGCAGGTGTCACTCCGTTGACCAACCTCCTTGCCCTTTTTTTGGACGGGTCACCCAGCTCTGGTCTTGAGCCATCGGTCTGGCTCGTGGCCAGCAAACTGATCGCCACTTAGAAGTGCCTACCCCTGAAGCCTTCCAACTTGCAGAGAGGAGCATACCCTAAGAGGTTCCCAGAGGAGGTGATCACCGTTCCCCACCCTGGACCTTAGAAATCCGAAGGCAGTTACTGATGACCCCCTGTTCCCTAATGGGGAAAATGCCATAAGGTGCTCACCGGTTCCAGTTTCTTGCCCGCACCAACCTGCCACAGCCAAGTCCAAGCCTCTGCTTTGGTCTTTGCTCCCCACCAAAAAGGGCCAAGGCTGACCTAATCCCTTGCCGCAAGTCCTACAAAAATAACCCATTGCCCTTGTCTGATAGGTGTACCCCATCAGCTCTATACAGGACCTATAACTCCACCATCCTCCATGGCCTTCCTCATCTAGTGGGTGGCTGAATGCCTTGCGGGGTCCACCCAATTGTGCCATACATGGCAGGGCAGAATAACAGACCCCACTCTCCGCACCACTGGGCCACCTTGCTCTCATCATTGCAAGGCCAGCCTCCACATGCAAGACCAGGGTCTTGCCCTTCATGGCGAAGCAGTGTAGCCAACCAGATTATCTTCACACCAGGCCACCTTGCTCTTATCATCGCAAGGTCAGTCACCACTCATAGCACCATGACTTTGTCATTCATGGCGAAGCAGAATAGCCGACCAGACTATCTGCACTCCAAGCCATCTTGCTCCTATCATTACAAAGTCAGCCTCCACTCTTAGCACCATGTCCCTGTCCTTCATGGCGAAGCAGAATAGCCAGCCAGCCTATCTGCAGGCCACCTTGCTCTTATCATCACAAGGTCAGACTCCACTTGCAGCACCAAGGCCGTGTCCTTCATGGCAAAGCAAAATAGCCGACCAGACTATCCGCACTCTGTGTCATCTTGCTCTTATTATTGCAAGGTCAGCCTCAGCACATAGCACAAGGGCCTTCACAGCCAAGGTGTCCTCCTGGCCCGATGGGTGACCCAAAGGACCATGCTGTGGCCGCAGACAGTGACTCTTCGACTTGCCCTGCAGCTAGCAGCACCTGAAAGAAAAACCTCATTAATAACTTTAAACTTTATAATTCCATTATTTGAAAGCTAGGCAAAAGCCTTCCACTAGCTCACTGAGCCACAACGTAACCCCCAAACTGGAGAGCAGCGACCAGCCAGAAGCCTTGATCTGAACAAGGTTCCACTGACACTGCCACACGGCAACGGAATCCATAGCCCAGGGCAGCCGCAGTAGAAGCGACACTGAACCGAGAAGAGTGAGTTCCCAAGTTCACCCCAGGAAAGGCCCAACTTGCCCAGAGCCCAAGTGCTAACCGCTACAAAGGGGATGCCTGATCAGAAAAATTGAATCTGCAGGCCTAAAGCGGTAACCAAATTAATAACCTGAAGTGCAGCAACCCCCAGGCTCCAAAAATTGACCCTTATTTCACTGCCAGATAAATAGGCTGCCTCTGGTCCACTAGAGCTCCCTTTCCCCAATGCCTTCACAGAATGCTGTAGTATTCCACTACATGCACACAGCACTGTTTGCTTTTGCACAGCCGTTGTGATCTACAAGGCACAGCCCACTGTTCATAGGGCTTACGTCTGCCCTAATGAAATGACCTAACTCATGTACAACATTCCCTCCAAGTTGTGGAGTCGTGTGAGCAAAAACTCTACCCTGTGAGCCACTGGCATTAAAGTGGTGAGCGAGCGACCTGGCTGCTGCACAAACTAGTTTCCTCTGGAGCCATCCTTCCTGAGCCAAGACAGAAATGTGTGACCCAGAGGTCAAAAAGCTGTGAGCTGGCTCACACCAACTCAGCTTAGAGGGAACACTGCTCATATATATTGCTGTAATGCAAAGGAAGCCTCCCCCCTTTAAAGGGATGTTAATTATGAAGTGATACTATTTACCTCCAAGCCATGAAAACTAAACTTGTGCATTGTCACGCCTTAAGTCTCTTAAAACAGACAAGACTCTTTCCATCGGATCTTCTGGCAACCAGCACCCTGAAAGATAGGAAACTGAGACCTGGAAGCGTCACTAGCTAAGGTCTATGTCAGAAGAGAGCCTCTCTGATCTAGTCCCAGATTTCCTGGATTGTCAAACTGTGAAAACAACACTGGAGGAGGTCTGGATCAATTGTCTTAGTGCCTTGGCTATTCCAACTATTGCAAGCAGACCCACTGCTATAAAGTCAAGGGACCGCCTCCATAAGGCATTGAAAATGCTCCTAGGTATATGAAATGCTCCTAAAATAACCACTAAGAACCCTTCTAGCCAACCACTAAGTTCGGCTTTAAAAATTGTGATGCTGCTAGTATACAATGTGGTGTCACTTTAAAATCTGTAAGGAAGCCATTAGAAGTTTTGCTGTTTTCCAGTCAGATACCTTGAATTCACTCCCACACGCTAAGTGCCCAGTTGAGCCACCCAATTTCAAGTAGCTGTTCCCATTGACTGCGCTACAACACCTCAAATTCTGTTTCTATTCCTAGCTTACAGTTAGATACAATTAAAGGATCCTGTAGTATTCAGAGAAGAGGAGGCCGGATTTATACCCCGCACTTCCCTCATTGTAGCTAACTATCTCCTCCCCTCCTCTATCCACAAGAGATACCCTGCAAGGTAGGTGGGGCTGAGAGCCCTGAGAGAACCACGAGAACCACACCAAGAGAACTGCGACTGACCCAAGGTCATCCAACCGGCCCCACGTGGGAGCACAGGGAATCAAACCCAGTTCCCCCAGATCACAGTCCACTGCTCTCAAACACTACACCAGAACTACCTCCCTCCGCATGAGGGCGAAGTAAAATCTGAAGATTGGATTCAGAAGTCTTTTGAATAAAACCCTTTAAAAACTGTCAAATTAAACTGAAATCCCTTTTTTCAGCCTCCAATACCTAATCCCAGCTTCAATAAGCATTGAATCAATTTTTTATATAAGAAATAGCCCCTTCAATAGCACTGTATGCTTCCAAGTTTACTAAAAAATGAGTATTGCCTACTCAAAGCAGCAAATGCTCGCCATGTTCCAGGCAGAGGTCTACCACATCGCCCACTACCAAATCCATCACCTAAGGATGTTGGAGATTGAACCTAGGACTCTCTGCATGCCAAGCAGATGGTCTCTGACTGAGAAATATCCCTTCCCAAAATCCCTCCAATTCTGGTAGTATGGAGACTAGTTCTCTTTTACATCCTACCTTCAAAAAACCACGCCAGCAGCCATGGTGGGACGGGGGGGGAAGAAGAAGAAGAAGAGCAGAGATTGGATTTATACCCTGTCCCTCACTCAGAGTCTCAACGTGACCCACGAACTCCCTTCTCCTCCCCACAGCAGACACCCCACGGGGCAGGCAATGCCGAGAGATCTCTTCCCAAAACTGTACTTGAGAGAGCAGCTCTGAGATAACTTGTGACTGATCGAGGGTCACCCAACCGGAAGTTGTGGCTGCAGGAGGCCCAAAAGCCACCACCACAGACTGTGGCGGACTGTAGAGGGCACCAGAGGTGGAAACAATGCCAACAGGAAACAGACAGGTGCCAAAGTGGGCCATTTTGGGAGGGGTTGTTTTTTGTTTTGCCATGTTCTGGCCCAACCACTTATTTGTAGACTGTTTACTAAATGATGCTCCCATGTTCTTCTTTGGGCCCATGCTGCATATAACCATTAAAAATGGCTGCCAAAGGGAAAGGCCCAAATGGCTGCCACTCCAAGCAGCCCTAAGATGGCTGTCACATTCCACCCACCATAAAATGGCTGCCACCCACCCAGCCGCCCAGCAGAACACTGAATCAAGGCAGGCCAGCATAATGTAGCTTCTGATGATGGTGGGGTGGGGTTTAAATTTATTTATTTATTTATTTAAATTAATGTATTTATTTTCTTTTAAGAGGGCAGACAATAGGGCCGATAAATAACTTGTTTAAAGCAAAAACAGTGACCCAAATCAGACTGCAGCCGTGGTCCCAAAGAAGAAGCCTCTGCCACAGCCCCTGCTCTAGCCTCCACCGCGACCCAGTTGGTCTGTTCGCAGCCGATGCCCTGGCTGCCGCCATCAAGGCTTCTGCCCAGGCCACACGACCAGATGAACCAGCCAGCCTCTAGCATCTCCCCCCAGCCGCCACCACGTCCGAAGCTCTGGCCGCTGTCGCAGCCTCAACCCTGGCTGTACACCGCAGCCCTGACACTCCAGCCAGCTGCAAGCTGCATCCCGATGCTCCGGCCAGCTCGGTGCCATGGCCTGATGTTGCAGCTGGCTCAGTGCTGCAGCCCGATGCTGTGGCCGGCGCAGCAGCAATGTCCTGGTCAATGCCCCAGCCTGCTGCCCCAGCCGCGGACTTGGCCCGCTGCTTCACAGGCCCTCCACAGAGGCCCTGGACTTCGCTCCCTGTGCTACCGAGCACATTGGATCAACTGACGACAGGCAGGAGCAGAGCCTGGCCGTCTATCCTAGCCGGCTCCACCCCCGCCCATGCCACGATGACAGATGTTGTGACTGTTGCTGCCTGGCTTCCTGAGGGTGGCAAAGCAGCCCCAGTGACCAGTGGCGTTACCGGGTCACCGGGAGCTGAGTTCTCCTCCTCTTCCAGCTATGGCTAAATGATGACCTGTGGATCAGGTGTTGAGGGGGAAAGAAGGTTGCCAGGATGGGTGGGGCAGCAAGGCTCTCATTGCATTGATACTTTTGCCCCCAAAGTGACAAGGGTGGCAGGGCAGTGACACCAGAAAGTGGCATGGTAATGGGGAGAGTAGATGCAAGTCTCACGTGCCTCCAGTATGCATGCTCCTGCTTCCATGGTAGGGGTGCTCATTTTTCCCACCCCCACATGGAAGCAACCAAAATTATAAATCCTGGACTGCCTTTGCAAGGAAGAGGAGGGTCAAAGACTTCTCTACAGCACGTCTGAAAACACCATCTTATTTAATTTTCTCTCACTGGAAAAACTTACCTATAAATATTTTCCAACTAGAATTTTGGGGGACTATTGTATTACTTGGTGGTGGAAAGTGTAGTCAGGTCACAGCTGACATGGTGACTCCATGAGTTTTCAAGGCAAGAGACATTCAGAGGTCATTTGCCATTGCCTGCCTCTGCATAGCAACCCTGGACTTCCTTGGAGGTCTTCTGTCCAAGTACTAACCAGAGCCAGCTCTGCTTAGCTTCTGAAATCTGCTGAGAGCAGGCTAGCCTAGGCCATCCTGGCCACAGTATTGCATTACTTTTTGTCTCCTTATAAAGCTGAGTCATGCTACCACATGTACAACTATACTGTATTTTGCATGTATTTTCCTCTTTTATTCTCAGGAATCACCTCAGATGAATGGTGTTTATCGCAATTTTCTCAAATTCTCAGACAGGAGCTGTCTTTGACTTGTCACTGCCACCACTAAGCATGCTGGAAACATCGGCTATACTTGCAGCTGTTTCAGATGTTACGTTTTTACAGTCATGGAATCATTCCCACAGGTCATTCCTAGTCTGGATACCTGCAAAATGTAACATGTCAGTCTTTGATGTGCACCTTTTTCTTCTCTACCAAAAGTACTGTGGAATTTTTTTTAAAATATATATATTGGTTGTAGGAAAGCAAATTGTACACTAACAGATTTACCCATGTCCTGATATGAGAATCATTTTAAGAGTAGTCTTTTAGGTTCTTGAAAGACTCTGAGTGCCTAATTCCTTGTATCTGCATCACATAAAATATTAATGACTGCCAAATAGTTTCCTCAGAAATTCCCTCCGTGAACTGGTAAAACCAAGTATGTCAGAATGTCCAGTTCTTCCTTGCCTGGCATTCAGGGCTCCTGTGCCTTCCAGGTCCATCCTTTCTGTCAGCCATGCCTCAGGAAGGGTACCAGAATTCAGAGAGGAAAGGGACCCTTGGACCTTCTCTCTCTGGTCATCAACTTTTCTCTGACTGACATGGGATAGGTCTAGCCTTTCCTCCCTGGCCTTCCTTGGCCTGCCCTAATAAAGGCTTGTCTGGGGATAGGCTGACCCTGAACACCCCCAATGCTCTCTCCTTGGAGGGGTCATGGTGATTGACAGGTAACTGGCATCACTGGCTGGGCCTTCCCCTCTCCTGCCCTGCCCTCCACTGGGGTTTCAAGAGGCCACTCAGTCATAGCTGTATATAGATAGATGAGAGAGAGGGAGAGAGAGGGGGGGAGGGAGGGAGAGAGAGAGAGAGAGAGAGAGAGAGAACTGCAGGCCTCCTCCTCTGGCCTATTGCCAGATGCAGCCTGAGCAAGCTGATTTGTGCTTGTGGGTGATGGTGTTGCAAACAGCATGCTTCACACTGTTTGTGGTGGGAGGAGGCAGTGCTGAGCTGAACTTGAGTTCAGTGTGCATGGTGTGTTTTTTTGTGTTTTTTTTAAAAGGTATCCAGTAACCCTAATGCCTGGGCAAGGCTGTCCCCTGCTGAAGCATCTTTAAGAGCAGTCAAGTACAGGATGTGGTTGCCACTCCCAGACACACAGATATAATTTAGCATGGGGAGGGAAGTCTGATAACTCATATTAACATACTGAACAATCAGACTATGCAAAGGTGTCCAAGCAATGCCTATATGGAGACAGATATAGAAATAGAACTAATAGTATTTATTTATTTCATTAGATTTTACACTACCCTCCTCCTGCCAGGGCAGGGTTCAGGGCAGTGTACAACATAGTAAATTCATGAGAAATATAATTTTAAAATGGATTAAAACAATAAAAGCACATTAATTGCCTAAGAGATGGTGCTAAAGTATTCAGCAGTGCCAGTGCTGCATGGGGGCAGGGAGGCAGGGGATGGGAGTGCCAGAAGAATGAGACTGTCGCTGTGCTCAGCCAAATGCCTGGCAAAACATCTCTGCCTTAGAGGACATGCAGAAGTGCGACAAATCCTACAGGGCATGGATGTTATTTGGCAGATTGGGGCTAGAGCAGAAAACTGTTTTCTGCCCTGCCCCTAGTCAAGGATAGCCGGACATCCCTCGGGCTCAGGACCACCAGTAAGTTCTGATCTACTGAGCACCAATGCTCTTCTGGATCTATATTGGGAGAGGCAGACCCGAAGATACGTGGGTTAAGGGCTTTGAAGGTCAACACCAGAACCTTGAACTTGATCTGGTACTCCACCAGAAGCCAGTGCAGCTCTTGCAGCACAAAATGGATGTGTACTGTACACAGGGGCCCCGTAAGGACCCACACAGCTGCATTTTGTACCAGTTGGAGTTTCCAGGTTAATCAGTATGATAGAGCCATTGTTGTCCATGGGATCCACACTTGCTTTATTCCTGAAGAGGCTTAGGGGCTGTGGTTTGGAAAATGCATGAAACATGACAAGAAAACAATGGCACAGCAAAGAGAATCAGAACTGACAAGTGGATTTTGTCTCTTCCAACAAAATTGCATGTGGAAAGCTATCCAATGAAACATATCCTGGCTTGGTTTAGATTCCCAGTTGGCTATATAAATTATATGGTGAGGGAATGTGCCCTCTATAGTCTTCTCCATGTGGTACCATAGTTATGCCTTCTTAAATAACTACAGCCTAACATAAGGTATATGGGAGTGTAGATTTAATGCTGTGTTGCTTTTATACATAACTAGGGAGCAAAGCCCATTGTGGTGGAAGACAACAGGCCCTAGAAAGGAAGGGAGGGAGGTGGAAGGGAGAGAGGGTTGGAGAAAGGAAGGAAGGAAGGAAGGAAGGAAGGAAGGAAGGAAGGAAGGAAGGAAGGAAGGAAGGAAGGAAGGAAGGAAGGAAGGGGTGAAGAGTGAAAGAAAGGAGAGAGGAAGAAAGGAAAGGGGGGTAGAAAAGGGCTTCTCTGGGCCTTTTCTGTCCCCCACACACCATCCCCTGGGCCTTCTATGGGGGCAGTAGGCAGTGTGTGTGGGGAAAGGACTTCTATGGGCCTACTGCCCCCATAGAAGGCCCAGAGGATGGTGTGTGGGGGATGGAAAATGGCTTCTCTGGGCCTACTGCCCCCATAGAAGGCCCAGAGGATGGTGTGTGGGGGATGGAAAATGACTTCTCTGGGCCTACTGCCCCCATAGAAAGCCCAGGGGATGGTGTGTGGGGGACGGAAAATGGCTTCTCTGGGCCTACTGCCCCCATAGAAGGCCCAGGGGATGGCGTGTGGGGGATGGAAAAGGCCTTCTCTGGGCCTACTGCCCCCATAGAAGGCCCAGGGGATGGTGTGTGGGGGACGGAAAAGGCCTTCTCTGGGCCTGGTGCCCCATAGAAGGCCCAGGGGATGGCGTGAGGGGGACGGAAAAGGCCTTCTGTGGGCCTAGTGCCCCATAGAAGGCCCAGGGGATGGGGTGTGGGGACGGAAAAGGCCTTCTTTGGGCCTAGTGCCCCATAGAAGGCCCAGGGGATGGCGTGTGGGGACGGAAAAGGCCTTCTCTGGGCCTAGTGACCCATAGAAGGCCCAGGGGATGGCGTGTGGGGATGGAAAATGCCTTCTCTGGGCCTAGTGACCCATAGAAGGCCCAGGGGGTGGGATGTGGGGATGGAAAAGGCCTTCTCTGGGCCTAGTGCCCCATAGAAGACCAAGGGGATGGCGTGTGGGGGACGGAAAAGGCCTTCTCTTGGCCTAGTGCCCCCATAGAAGGTTCAGGGGATGGCGTGGGGGGGATGGAAAAGGGCTTCTCTGGGTCTAGTGCCCCATAGAAGGATGGCTTGTGGGGAACAGAAAAGGCCTTCTCTGGGACTAGTGCCCTATAGAAGGCCCAGGGGATGGCATGTGGGGGACGGAAAAGGCCTTCTCTGGGCCTAGTGCCCCATAGAAGGCCCAGGGGATGGTGTGTGGGGACGGAAAAGGCCTTCTCTGGGCCTAGTGCCCCCATAGAAAGCCCAGGGGATGGTGTGTGGGGACGGAAAAGGCCTTCTCTGGGCCTAGTGCCCCCATAGAAGGCCCAGGGGATGGCGTGTGGGGGACGGAAAAGGGCTTCTCTGGGTCTAGTGCCCCATAGAAGGCCCAGGGGATGGCGTGTGGGGGCGGAAAAGGGCTTCTCTGGGCCTAGTGCCCCATAAAAGGATGGCTTGTGGGGGACAGAAAAGGCCTTCTCTGGGCCTAGTGCCCTATAGAAGGCCCAGGGGATGGCATGTGGGGGACGGAAAAGGCCTTCTCTGGGCCTAGTGCCCCATAGAAGGCCCAGGGGATGGCGTGTGGGGACGGAAAAGGCCTTCTCTTGGCCTAGTGCCCCATAGAAAGCCCAGGGGATGGTGTGTGGGGACGGAAAAGGCCTTCTCTGGGTCTAGTGCCCCATAGAAGGCCCAGGGGATGGCGTGTGGGGGCGGAAAAGGGCTTCTCTGGGCCTAGTGCCCCCATAGAAGCCCCAGGGGATGGCGTGTGGGACAGAAAAGGCCTTCTCTGGGCCTAGTGCCATAGAAGGCTCAGGGGATAGCGTGTGGGGGCGGAAAAGGGGTTGTCTGGGCCTGGTGCCCCATAGAAGGCTCAGGGGATGGCGTGTGGGGGACGGAAAAGGCCTTCTCTGGGCCTAGTGCCCCATAGAAGGCTCAGGGGATGGCGTGTGGGGGATGGAAAAGGCCTTCTCTGGGTCTGGTGCCCCCATAGAAGGCCCAGGCGATGGCGTGTGGGGAACGGAAAAGGGCTTCTCTGGGCCTAGGCCCCTCATAGAAGGCCCAGGGAATGGTGTGGGGGGCCCAAAAGGGCTTCTCTCACTTGCCTCAGCCTTGAGGGCCTGTCCCTGCGCTCACACTCCAGACGGTCCTCTCTTGTCGGCGGACTGGAGCAGACTGAGCTGAAAACACTGATTGGGGCTGACGTGGGTGGGACTTTGCGAAGCAGCCAGTCAGCCCTGGCCAGTGTCTTCTGACTGCCAGTTCTTGAGCCGAATCAATTATGGCAAGCATAGAATGCTGTGGAACCAATATTCAAATATATATAAGGACAGGATAATAAGAGTTCCAAGCATGAATTCATGCTCAATTGGAACCCATCAGAATCTTAGAGCAGGGGTGTCAAACATTTGGCCTGTGGGCCAGATCCAGCCCCTTCAGGGCTCCTATCCAACCCAGGAGTAACTGACTCTCTGCTGCTTTCTGCTTTCTGTTTCCTGTATTGCAGCTACTTTTGCCCAGTCTCTCCTATTTCCTGCTTCACAGAAGAAAGAGAGAAAGCCAAGCCGTCGATTGGCTGAGGGCTCCTCCCCCTCCTTTGGGGAGGGGGAAGGAAAGAGCCAGAGAGAAAGAGTCCCCTGGCACTTTTTATATCAACAATGTTTTATTCCAGGTATAAGCTTTTGTGTGCCGGCACACTTCTTCAGAGAGTGGGGGAAGGGAGGGAAAGAGCCAGAGGGATGGAAAGAGCCAGAGAGAGCATGCCAGAGAGAGAGAGAGATGGAGTCCCATGGCACTTGGAGAGATCCCCCTTTCCAGTTCTAACAAATTGGGGGCGGGACCTAACAGCACAGCTTGCATTCTTTATTAGTGGAAGGGAGCAAAAGTCCAGTCCAAGAGGATGCATTGTCCTGAGCTTCATTATCAGTTGCAATTCAGCAGTCTCTCTTTCTAATCTCCCTTTGAAATTCCTTTGTAAGAGAATTCCTACTCTTAGGTCAACAACTGAATGTCCTGGAAGGTTAAAATGTCCCGCCACTGGTTTTTTAATGTTGTGGTTTGTAATAGCAGTAGAAAGAGTAAGAGCACCTTAAAGACTACAAAATTTGTGGTAGGGTATGTGCTTTCATGAGTCACTGCTCACTTCTTCAGATTTATTTCCATTTATTCTTTGCATACTCCTGGACCAAATCTTCCTGTACCAAACTGAGACCTAGGTTTCCTGTCTCATTACCAATGCTGATATCTGCACGCCTACTACCAATCTGTGTATCACACCCAGGGGTCATTTGGGGGTGGAACGTGCCAGAAAACCACTCCAGCAGCCCAGGTGGCGGCAAGCCCTGCCCCCTGCCCCCTGCCCCATGCTCCTGCCTTCCCCCTGAGCCTCTCTGCTTTTGCTGAAAGACTTTTTTTTTAAACCCCTGGCTTCCCTGCCCAAGCTCCTTCAGGTGCCCACAGCCTAGAGAAGCTGGGCAGGGAAGCCAGGTATGACTGCCTCTGTGCCCTCCCCATTTTCAGCCAGCCCAGTGACAGGGAGCCCATGGAGGAAGACATGCCTGCCTTCCCCCTGAGCCTCTCCACTTTTGCGGAGAGACTGGGGGGGGGAGTTAAATCCCTGCCGGAGCTGCAGAACATCTGGACAAGACCAAGCAGGCAAGCCAGGCATGAATCCCCCCCCTCTTCTTCCTTCTCCAGAGAGCCTGCTGTGGTGGGCTTGCTGGAGAAGGAAGAGGAGACGGGGAGACATGCCCTCCTTTTCCCCTGAGCCTCTCCACTTTTGTGGAGAGATGGGGGTTTAAATCCCTGGCCTCCCTGCCAGAGCTCCTCCAGGTGCCTGGAGGAGACCGAGCAGCCAAGCCAGGCATTTCTCCCCACCTCCTCTTCAATCCAAGATCCAAGCCCCTTTCAGCTTTGTCTCTCCCCCACCCCACAAGCCCACGGGAGCCCAGAGCAAGGCTGAAAGGGGCTTGAATCTAAGAGATCCAAGCCTGTTTCAGCCTTGTCTCTCCCTCCCCACAAGCCCGCAGGAGCTGATGGCAAAGCTGAAAGGGGCTTGAATCTAAGCGATCCAAGCCCGTTTCAGCCTTCTCCCCCCCCCCAAGCCCGCAGAAGGCCAGAGCAAGGCTAAAAGGGGCTTGAATCTAAGAGATCCAAGCCCATTTCAGCCTTTCTTTCTGTCCCTTTCTTTCCTTTTTCCCCCTTCCTTCCTTCCTTCCTTCCTTCCTTCCTTCCTTCCTTCCTTCCTTCCTTCCTTCCTTCCTCCTTCTCTCTCTCTCTTTCAGCTAATGTTAGGCTATAACCAGCTTAAATAAAGGTTAACAGTCAATAAACACAAAATGTGCAGAACAAAGCTTGAGTCCAGTGGCACCTTAAGACCAACAGAGTTTAATTCTGGGTCTAAGCTTTCATGTGAATAAACTTCGTTGGTCTTAAAGGTGCCACTTAACTCAAACTTTGTTCTGTTGCACTGGAACAGATTCTTAAGTATCACTGCTAATGAAACACTGAGCTGCTATCCTACCTTAAGCATAATTTGTTCAAGTAACTTTGTGAAGTCTTTTGTACAAGTGTAACCCTATTGCCTATGTAGAAGAGCCCTCTTGAATAATTCTGGTTTGCATAGATTCAGGTGGGTAGCTGTGTTGGTCTGAAGCAATAGAAAAGTTTGTGTCCAGTGGCACCTTTAAGACCAACAAAGTTTAATTCTGGGTATAAGCTTTCATGTTCATGCACTCATTTCCAGATACATTGAAACAGAATCATCAACCATTACATGGAGGTAGCAAGTGAGGAGGATGTTGCCCATATCTGTAGACTTCTGCAAATGTGGGAACTGTAGCCTCTGTTCATAACTGGGTCACTGGTCACTTCTTTAGCTATGAAGTATCTGTAGAAGAGGGCAGTGGTTCACAAAAGCTGATCCCTTGCTACAAATTTTCTTTATGGTTTTGCGATTTTGAAGCAGTTTTTCTCCAGGTAGGCTCACCAGCTGAGTTGGGAAATACCTGGAGATTTTTGAGGTGGAGCCTGAGCAGTGGGTGTTGCCTTTTGACACACTTCTGGTAATGTCAGGGGGTGTGGTATATGCAAATAAGTTATGCTAATGAGTTATGCTAATGAGCTCCTGCACCTCTTCTTCTACAAATGACCCCTGATCACACCTAATCCAGTCAAGCCTGCTATTGCCATTTGGTATCTGAAATCATCTTTATAAAATTTATATCTCCTGTACCTCATGTTACATTTTATGGCACACATGGCCCGGCCCAACAAAGTGACATCTATGTCTGATCTGGCCCTCATAACAAATGAGTTTGATGCCTCCATCTTAGAGCATGCATAGCCAAAATGATGTCTGTATTTAAGAAAAGCTGTTTCCAGACCATTTCCAGTGTGCAAGAATAAATGTACCTTCAAAACACTTCATGTAAAACATAGCTGCCTGCTAAAGAGCAGCTCACTTAGCACTGACAGTGTACTGAGTGGTTTACAAGTCAATTAAGTACTGATGAGGCAAAGATAAATGCTTCCTGTTGAGAAATGTCATGGCATTCTTTCTGCTTCACTTCCTTGGGGCATGTGGTACATCTAAGAACCATAATAGAATACAGTGCAAGGTAATTTCTGGATCCATGTGATAGCCTGTATTTAGCACCATTAGAATCATAGAGAATATATTTGGTGTGAAGATATGACTAAAAAAATGCCACATGTTTGCTGCACAGACAGGTTGCTGTCACTTCAGTGGATAGCTTGATGAGCAGATTGCTCCCTTATGCCTAAGAGCACAGACAGTCTAAACAGTAATCCACAGGCCAATGGCAACTTAACACCAGGAAGAACCAAGTGTAATTTCCAAGTAACTTAAACTGTCTGGTAAGAAGTATTGTCCAGGGCTTCCTGACCATCTCTATTCTTGTTTACAGATACAAATGTGAGCAAACTCTTGTCATTGAGCTACAACTAATCCATCAATCCCATTGTTCTGGAAGATATTGAGTGCCGAATGGAGTTGTGGGAAGCTTAAAATGTTTATATTTAATCCATTGCTTATAGTGCTAAGAACCTCTGGGGGAAGAATAATTCAAGTATTACATGTGTGACAAGTTATAATTATAACCAAGGGTTTACTGTGTTCGTTACTTTAATTCCCTTCTAAGAAAAAATTAACAAGACATTTTGTTATGGATTACACCAAAATTTATCTCCAGATATATAAGGCATGCAAGCTTTACTGCCTATAAAACTCAAGGCATTGTACCAAATCCAGTGTGCGTACCTTTAAAACAGATTTCTTAATAGTCCTTTACTTATTATTAACGATATTTATACTCCATTTCCCCCAAAAAAGTTCAAAGTGGCTTATAAAAAATGATAGTGAAATAAATCACAATGAAGCCAAGACAATGAAATTCAGAGTACAAGAAAATGCAGGAACAAAACAACCATCAACCAGAACAAAGAAGAACTAGTTCAGACAAAATTTGGACTACGAGTCAACCCAAATTGGAAGGTAATTAAAATGTCTGAATTTGGTGGGGTGGGTATCTATCACTGATACCCACTCACTTCCAGGGCCGGCCCCAGGTGTCTGGACACCCTAGGCAGGCCAGCTTGTGGCGCCCACCCCACCAGGGATGCCAACCTCCCGGTGGTGCCTGGAGACTGGGGGGGGCGGCAGCCGTGGCCCGAGTGGTGAGACAGCGCCCGGAGAGAGAGCGCAGCTCCCCAGCCCTCCTCCTCTGCCCCCCCTTCCCCAAAGAGCCACCCGGGACACCCACACCCTCACCCTCCCTGCCCCCCACGAATGACTCACCTCTGCAGCTGCAGGGGCACCAGGCAAGCCAGGGAAGAGGTGGAGGTTTTAACCCCCACCCCTTCCCTCCCAGCGCTGGCTTTTCTGGGTGCTCTGCAGCTGCGGGGCACCCAGGCAAGCCAGGGAAGAGGTGGGGGTTTTAACCCCCGCCCCTTCCCTCCCAGTGCTTTTTCCCGAGGGGGAGGGTGGGCAAGCTCTGTCACCGCCTCCTGTGCCCCGCTGGCAGCGGCAGGGAGGTGGTGGTGACGGGGGGCTTTTCCCGGGGGGGCAGGGCACAGTTTGGTGCCCCTGTGGCCAGCACGCTCTAGGTGAGCTGGCCCTGCTCACTTCTGAAAATGGGAGGACAGAAAAAGCCTCTGATGATAAAAACTCAGTTCTTGCTAAATGAAGTTTACATCACTGAGCTTTCCATAATTATTTTGTTCAGTGATTTTATTATATCATCATAACTCCTTTTCCTCCTGCTTGTTTGTACAGTTGTTGCTATTTAGTTCCAGAGAAATTCCAAAGCAAAGTTAATAAAAATATTTTATTTATAAGTTAAAAAATGGAAGTGTACACTATTTAGAGACACTGTATCTGCATTTAGTATTGACCATTGCCCGTAGAAAGAAATGCCTTGTCCTTTTAATAGAGGCTTATTTACCAGGCGATATTATTGCCCTTGGTGCCAAAAAGCTTCAGTTGCCTATTTCTGTGAGCAATGGCAGCAGAGGGGCCCCATCCCCACTCATATGGCAATCCTACTGTCCCGGCCCTGGCCGGGACTGCTCCCGCGGCCGCGGCAGCAACCCGGGACCGCCGCTGTCTCTCCCCCCCTACCCCGGAGGCCACAGGCAGCCGCAACAGGAGGCAAGCCCGGCTTCCCCCCTGAGCCCTGGGGAGGCACTTACCTGCAGCGGTGAGGCCCGATGGGGGAAGGAGGGGCCGCAGCTCGTGGCAGCGGCGGAAAGAGTGGTGGCCGGCGGGCTGAAGGAGGGGAGAGCGAGGCCTGGGCTGCTGGGCAAGCTGCGCCCTGCCCCTGCGGCTGCTGGACGACAGGAGGAGCGCCAGGAGGTTGTCGCCCGGCCGGCCCGCGCACCACAGGAAGATCCAGGGGCCGGAAAGGAGGGGGCTTGGCCAGCGTCCTTGGCTTTACAAGGGGGTGGGGCACAGAGGGAGGAGCCAGGAGGGCGTGCGGGGGTAATAAAAGATGGAACGGGAGAGGCGGCCAGGGAGGAGGACGACTGGGCTGGCTGGGACTGGCTAGAGAGAGTAAGAGTGTCCCAGTAAGCTGTGAGCTTGAGAAGCCAGACCCAGGACAGGCAAGAGGGTGACAGCAACCCTCTGACGAGCCGCTCTCCAGACCATCCGCAACCCCGGTACAGGCCCTCCTGGTCCATCCCTCCAACCTGGAAGGGTCGGTGGGACCGCGGGACCTGGGGCAAACCCTGGCCGGCCACATCCTACAGGGGGCACCTTCCCACCACCCAGGGAGGGCGCCACACCTACAGAAAATCAACTCTCCAAAGCAGGCATTTTTACCAGAGAACCAGACCTCTGTTGTCTGGAGTTCAGTAGTAGTTATAGGGTATACACTTCTTTTTATTGTCAAAACAGGAAACCATTTGACAGCTGCTCCATCCCCCCACCCCCGCAGAAGTCTCGCTTCCACTAAGGGGGGGTGTGCTTCAAAAACAGGAATGGGCAAGATGAGCCAGTGTCAGCCAGAAGGGAATGGAGGAGGCTGTGCTAGGGGGTTGTTAGCAGTGGGGTTTGCTGGGGGAGAAGGAGACTGGTACAATGGCAGCCATTTGTGTAGTTGTGCTTGGTGCAAAAACTTCAGGCTGTGGGGGACAGTAAAGCAAAGAGAATATCCAAGGGGAAGCATGTGTGCAAATTTGTTTTTGAAAGAAGTGTTGTTGAAAAACTGTGTTTGGTGTAAGGTCAAAGGGCTTGGAGGTTTCAAACGTCCCAGCTCTCTCTCACTGGAAACTCAGACGGGCAAGAAAAGTGGGGAGTTTTCCACCCCCTGCTTGAAAAAAAGGAGAGCTGAAATCACTATGCTCCCCCCTCAATTCATTCCCCACTGAGAAAAAGGAATGACTTTTGGTTCTAATGTGTATCTAGTAACAGAAATGGGCTGTTGAGCACATTTGCTAAGAACTAACCAGGCATTTTAGAAGTGGGGCAAATGGGCATGGCAACACCCCTTTTCCTTGGGTTGTGTGTATCTCAGACATATGAGATATGAGGTATGTTCTTCCAGACATAGATGTATTCCCAGATGTACAAACCCAGGGTACTATGTGTGGTTTTGGACTTCATTATTATATATACAGAATTTCACATAAATCATCAATAATACATTTTTGTTTTAAAAGAATAATGAGGATATAGAAGGAAAAAAGGAAAATTGGGTATATAGAGAGAAATAACTGTATAAAATTCATATTATGTATAAGACCAAAAAAGTGATAGTCAGGGGGAAACACTTCTGCAGCAATAGTTCAGTTTCTTTTGCATAGCTCTCTAGATTACTATTTCCTTAAACTGATGGTCTACACACACACATAAATTTAGGCCCACCCCAAAGTAGGACTTTGCTTATAGTATGAATCAATTATCTAAGAGCAATCATTTAGTGTTTACATTTTTATTTTCTACTAGTGGACTAGTTTAAAAGAATTGCATTAGATCTTCAGTAAGAATTTAGGCATTACTGTTTGCAGTTTTCAGGTGGGAAAGTAACGTTGCAAGATATATTATGATTTACTAATATTTCTAATGTTTTGCACAGGGCCTGTAATCTATGTGGCACATATGTTCTTTGCAAAAACAGGAACCCATGTCAGATGGTTGGGAATACAAAACAAAGGAAGAAGTGGTACAATATATTGCCTGTTCTACAATGTTTGAGTTCCAGAGGGGTAGCTCCGTGTTGTGGCAAAAGTATTCTGCAACAGGTTTTGCTGTTTGTTTTTTAAGGTGCTGTTGGACTTCCTAAGATGACTTGGTATTCCCAGCTAGGAGAGAATTCAGATCGGGAACACATTACCCTGCCTTTCTGAAAAAGAGACAGTACGGATCAGATCTTTGCTAATAAATTTCCATCTGGACATTGCTATCTGCCATAGTAATAACCCTATGATTGTTTATAACATTGTAATGTATATCAGAGTTTTTATTGTGATTGTGATTGTTGTATTATAACTCTGATGTTGTTGGTATTTTTGGTATTAATTGCTAAGGCTGTGAGCTAATGCAATACCGATATACTTAATACTGATGCCTGATATAGGCCCATCACTTTTCACTAACGAGGACAATGTAGGGCGTGTCATCCACAGTTCCATCAATTTGCCCACAAGCTCACATTTCATCTCAAGGGAAAACATAGCTGCTAATTTACATTGGATCTGTGCTAAAGCCTATGGAATGGGTGTCTTTATTGTACAGTCTCTTTCCTTTCCTACTTTCTCTGTCCCATCCTACCCGATAGGGCTCTCCCACACAGATTTGTAAACACTTTTTCTGTCATAGAGTTCCAACAGAATGATCTCATCTGCACAATCTGCTAGAGAATTCATTTTTCTTCTGGTGCAACCCTCGCCGGCACAAACATCCACCATCTGAATCACAATAAGGGACCAAGCCTAACCATCATACATCATAATTTATGAGACAATAGATTATGAGCCACATGTATAACACCAGAAACAGACTCTGTAGCATCAAAAATATAATTTTATAGTGGAGTTCGGGTGGACCATAACCGATTAGTGATAAAATAATTTTTTTCAGGCATATACAGGCATTTATTTCCTTTGAGGTACCAACGTTCTAGAACATAATAGTGTTTGTATACAATGTATGTTACACAAAATATAATATGTAGTCACACTGTAGAAAACTAGATAGCCTTGTTACTCCTTGATTTGCCAAACAGTAGTATGCTTAATGGATTAACAATAGAATGCATTGTGGTGGTGCTAAATAATACAATATATTCCTGCAATTACATAGTTTTGGCTTGTTTTCAGTTAGGGTGTCGCCGTTTGCTTGTAGAACTGTACAAATGTGCAGGTGGGACAGGCAAGTTAAGAGCATCAGATGTGTTTCTGTTAAATGCGGTTGGTAGTTTTTAGTTTAATGATCTATAACCATGGTTTAAAAATTATAGCTGGATATAAGTACCACCAGCATGCCGATACGTTTGTAACTCTGGCCTGGGTCCATGGAGTCATTTTTATACTGACTTTTTAATTTGGGCGTATAAAAATAACATGGTATTTTATTTTACTTATTTTATACCATTCTCCCCAGAAAGAACCCAAAGCAGGACTCTCCATGAATTCATCTCGACATTCCACAGCCAATAAAAGAGTTGTTGTTGTTCAAATGCAGCAATGAGCACCCGCGAGCTTGGCAGGGGATTCTCTTTAAAATGGGAGAGACGGGCGCCGTGCTGCAGGTCGCCTGCCACTGCCACTGCTGGTTCTCCCACACCATACAGAGTACACTAGTAAGTGTTTTTGAACCTGTGGCCCCCAGAGCACCGATGAAGAGGAAAACTACTGCCAGAGGGTGGAAGGTTGCAGTGACTCGAACAAGGAGATTTAATTAGATTGTCTTCCAAAGTGTCTTTTTACTTCACCAGAGAAAAAGAAACAAAAAGGGACTGAAATCTGTACCCCTGTGAAGAGGCAAAATTTCCAGGGTGGGGAGAGCTCTGCTTTGAATCAGCAATCAAAATATGTGTGAAGGCTGTTGGGGGTATGGTATGGAGCTTTTTCCTCATTTTCCGTGTTTGTTTGTTTTTAGAAATGTCGGAAGAATGCCATTTCTAGATATTAAATCAGTCTGATAGGCATAAGCTGAAGGGACCATGGTTCAGCTGATGTTCAACTTTTAAAAATCCCACTAATTTCAGCATAAGACATTTGAATGTATTCTTTGGCTAAATGCTAGGAACTGGATTCCCCTACATGGAGCAGGGGGGTATGTATTTGCTCCATGAACATCTGCGGCAAGGTGTTGATAACTACTGTACTGTTAAGTTTAGCTTTGGTGATATGATTTTGCTGTTTCTTTCCTTAAATCTCAGTAGGTAGTAGACACAACTGTCATTTCCCTTTATCTTGTGCTCTAGTTTAATACCTTGTAGCAGATAAAGTTTTCCTGTTTAAGAGAGATGCCTGTGTTTCAAACTCCTCCCTGTGCACCAGGGTCTTCACTCATGCTAACATGCATGCATGGGGGGTAGGGGGTGAAGTACTTGGGAAACTCAGCCCCATGTACACATTCAGAGGCAGCCTATATTGGCTCTCCCCAAACCAGTCTTCCATTGCATTTTCAAGAACTTCAGGGGTTTTACTGTTCAGGAAGTGAAGGGATTCTTTTGTCAATTACCTTCAAATCTTATGTCTGCTTAGGTTTGGATGGTGTTTCGCTTCTTTGGGATGCTAGAATATGTTTGTACTAGATGACCTTTGAAGTACAATCTCACAAGACTTCCACAGGGGGGGGATGGGGCAGCTGTCAAATGGTTTCCTGTTTTGACAATAAAAAGAAGTGTATACCCTATAACTCCTTTCAGTTGTAGTTCTGGTAGGTTTCCAGGCCTTACCAGCTTTACTGAAAGCAGTAAAATATTGGGATCAGACATAGTGCTCCACAGCCTTAATACAATTGTGTGAATGCCTAATAAACAAATGGCTCCTGGTTTCAGTTCTGAGAGTACAAGTCATTTGTTAGATATCAGAAACTACTAGAGCACACTTATCTTTAGCTATTTTTCTGGCTTGTAGGGGGCTTTAGCAGGCTGAGGTTATATTCTGTTTTAATGGTCAGTTTTAAAGTCTTACTGGGTTTGTTTGTTTGTTTGGAAGGTGTCTCAAAAGTCTTGTGGCTGAGAAATGGCAGAAAAATGAGCTAATAAACTATTAAATAAAAAAATAAGCCCCTTTAGTGTGTTGACCGCCGATTACTTTTATGAGAGTTGAAGGCAATGTGCTAAAAGCATTATTTCCTGAGGTGTCCCCCTCCTGGCACTCATTTATGTCTATCCTGCTTTCATTGCTGATCAAAAATATTAGCTAGTTTTTTGAAGCCCTTGTGAAAAGTCAGGAACCATAGTTTGGATGAGTATGTCCACCATAAGCAATGCCCCCTTTTCATACAACCTTTGGATCGGGGTGGGGTGCTATCATCCATCTCCAGCCATAGAAAAACTCCTCTACAATGAAAAATAATTCAGAGCAGTAAGAAAAACAAATATCTGAAAGGTCATGAGTTCACACAAGAAAAGCAGTAATCTATTTTAATAACTAACTTGGCAGACCAATATGGTAGTCTTTGTTACATAAAACACTTCCTAGTTTCAAGGAAACTGGTCATAAATAGACTGTTCAGGAAGTTCACCTAATGTGGAAGGGACACTGAGAACATGCATCAGTTAATGACAAGATCTGAAATCTACTTGTCCCAGTGTGACTGAAAGCCTCTCACAATGGATGATCCTCTGGGAGGTTTTTTTCTTCCTTTTTTATTTTTCTTCAGGATGTCTCATTCAGATATTCAAAATTATCCTTTCTGTTCAGACAGAGGAATTCAGCAGCAGGTTTCACTGAAAACAGGGAGAGCTTGGGGAAGGGGGATATCTTAATGAAAGACATAGATGTCTTTGCAATGATGGCAAGGGAAGCATAAGAAAAAGGAGAGAAGGTTAATGAAGGATGTGTGCCTGTAAGGGGATGGAGAAAAAGGACAGGGAGTTGGGAGAAAGCTGTACAGAGGCTGAAAAAAGAAGAAAAAAAGATGAAGGAGTCTAGGAACTGACTGTTGTTTCAGAAGATGATGCTGATAGGCACAGCACAGGCTGTGAGGACTGGGCACTGACCTTTTGATGGGCTCCTTTTTCATCAGCTGTCAATCTTATACAATGGCAGAATAATAGCCAAAGGGTTGCTGGATTATAGAATGCCATGACAGGGTCAGAAGTATACCTTGGAAACTTAAGCTGCCATATTGCATGCATCCACAATCCCATTCTTACTGGAGAAGATTCATGCAGCTGTGGTCCCCATTTTTCTCTTCTACTATATGGCTAATGACATCAGCCTTAGGAAGGATGTAAAGCCTGGAATTCCCAAAAATAGCTCATGCTTCAACAAATAGATACAGCGGCGAAGCATCTCAGAAAGCACTGTCCTATACTGGAGTTCTGATCAGGCAAGTGAAAACACAGAACATAAGGAGACATTTATTAACTAATTTCTACAACTATATCTACCTTAGGAAGTAAAGAACAGAGCAATAAGGAGAGACAAGTATCTGGAGTTAGTACTGCACAACAGATACAACAAAGAAAGCAATTGAATGCCACTGGTTATCACATACACTCCAGATCATTACAGTGCATCATCAGGAATACAATCTTTCCAAGGCCTTGAGTGGAAGGTCTGTCCTTGCTTACAGACAGCCCCCCAGGATGAGGTAATGACTCTGCTGCGAATATGGACCTCTCAATGGGGACACTAACATTAAAATTGCACAGGTTTTTAAAGTTGCCATAGGCTGTGTTCAGATGGGCAACTACTCCTGCCATTGGCCCAGTTCTAATTTGATCCTGATCTTTTTATCCAGTATTGCACAACCAGACAGTTCCTCCATGAATCCCCTTACTGTGTGCGGACTCCATGGTGGATTGTCTAGATCAGTGATGGCAAACCTTTTAGAGACCGAGTGCCCAAACCGCAACTCAAAACCCACTTAAGTACTGCAAAGTGCCAACATGGCAATTTAACCTGAATACTGAGGTTTTAGTTTAGAAAAAACAACTCATACATTAACGTCTTTTGTCTTAAAAGAAAAACACAATAACAGAGCTTTCAATGATACAAACAACTTTTTATTGAAAGGTACAGGTTTGCATTTGGCATGCTTTTGAACAATTAATGCGATTTTTGCTGTTGTATGCATGCTGATAATTTGTCTATCCTTGGCTCATATTTTGTAAGTTTGAGAGCAACACATGCATCACTCAGGTCATCTGTCAGTCTGTTTCTGGTGTCAGACTTGATATAATTCAAAGCTGAAAACAGCTGCTCACAAGCATAAGATGATCCAAACAAAGTAAGGAAAGCAATCCCAAGTGCTTTCATTGACTTAAAATTATTTGGCAAAGAATTCCACACTTTAAGGATTTCATTTTCGGAACTAACTATGCTGTCCTTTGTCATCCCTTCTATTTTCTCAAGTGTTTCATGCAGGTCATAGAATTTATTTTTCAAGATAGAGTTTTCTTGAAATTCCAATAGCTCCATTTCCAGATTTCCTAAATCTAACCAGTGTAAGCAGGAAAGATCAAGTTCTTCAAATTTGGCTTTATCTGGAGAAGTAAAGAAAAAACAGGTTGCTTACCTGTAACTGATGATCTTCGAGTGGTCATCTGTGCAGTACCACACATGGGTTGGGCGCCTGCGCACGACCTCGATCGGAGAAACTTCTAGAGCTTTACCTCAGAAGAGTTTTTGGCGGGCTCTCCCCCCGCTCTGGGGGAGGAGACATGCACTGCGCATGCCCAGAGCGGGAGAGAGAGCCGCCTCCCACTCAGTTCCTTCGACCGCCACTGTCAAGGCCAAAGAATCCAAAACAGGACATCTGGAGATGCCAGCAGCGGGGAAGGCTGGGTGGGATTGTGGTACTGCACAGATGACCACTCGAAGATCATCAGTTACAGGTAAGCAACCTGTTTATCTTCGTCGTGGTCTCTGTGCAGTCCCACACATGGGTGATTACAAGAGCTGAACCAGTTGGAGGAGGGAGCTGGCAGCTGCAAAGGACACAAAAATACTGGTTAAGACACAGCATCATGATCAAAACAAATCACCCACGGGTCCTACCTGAGGGTGTACCAGGATCAAGCGAAGAGAGATCGCAGCACCGTCTGACCAAAGGCAGCATCCCGCCGAGCTCAGACGTCGAGTGCGTAGTGGGTCACGAAGGTCGATGCCAAGGACCACGTAGCAGCCGCACAGACGTCTTCCAACGGGACACCGGCCAGGAAAGCGGTGGACGTCGACACCGCCCGTGTGGAATGGGCAGTGAGACAGGTAGGAACAGGTTGACGCGCCAGCTCATAGCAAAGGGCTATGGTGGAAGTCACCCACTTAGAGAGACGTTGAGAAGAAATGGGTTGCCCCGCGTGAGGGGGGCCATAAGCCAGGAACAGCCGAGGAGATTTACGTATGGGCTGCGTCCTGTGTAGATAGAAAGAGAGCGCTCTGCGCACATCTAGACAGTGCAGGGCTCTCTGAGAGGCATCAGTCAGGTTCGGGAAGAATGTAGGCAGAACAGACGACTGAGAGAGGTGAAAGGCAGAGATGACTTTAGGGAGGAAGGAAGGATCTGTTCTAAGGACCACCTTCTCCCTATGAAAAACGGTGTAGGGGGGATCGGCCCTAAAGGCAGCTAGTTCCCCTACTCTGCGTGCAGTGGTAATGGCTACGAGAAAGGCCGTCTTCCAGGACACTAACCTGAGGTCGGCGGTAGCCATCGGCTCGAACGGTTTAGCCATGAGTTGAGAAAGGACTAGACAAGCTCCAGGAAGGCACCAACGGTTTCCTAGGCGGGCACATGCAAAGAAGACCCTTGAGGAACGTCTTGGTGAGAAGGTGGGAGAACACTGACGAGCCTTGGATGAGGGGGTGGTAGGCAGAGATCGCTGCCAAATGAACCCTCAAGGACGAGTATGCCAGGCCCGCATCCTTCAAATGCACGATGTAGGCGAAGATCTCACGGAGAGATGATCGAATCGGATCGAAGGAGTGATCAGTAGCATAGGATTGGAATCTGTTCCACTTGAACCAATAGGAACGTCGAGTAGAAGGCTTCCTAGCATTCAGGAGGATTTCAGAGACCTGAGGCAGGAAGTCTAGGGCTGGATCTTCCAGGCCGTTAATTTGAAAAATCCCGGATTGGGATGGATGATTCTCCCTCGGGCCCGAGAAAGGAGATCTGGGACGACAGGGAGGGGACGGAAGGAACGACAGGAGAGTTGAAGCAGGTGCGGGAACCAGACCTGGCGTGGCCAACACGGAGTGATCAGAATGCAGGAGGTGCGGTCTGCACGAATCTTCTGCACGACCCGAGAGATGAGAGGGAATGGAGGGAACAGATAAAACAGGGTTCCGTTCCATTTGTGGAGAAAGGCATCCCCGAGCGACCGAGCAGACGGGGGACCCCTGCTGAAAAACAGGCGACATCGAGCATTGTCGACGGACGCGAAGCCGTCGACAGATGGGTGACCGAACTCCCGAAACAGAGGCCAAAGATACCGGAGGGGAATGGACCATTCGTTGTCCGATGAGGCAGAACGACTCAACCGGTCCGCATCGACATTCTGATCCCCGGGAATATGGATCGCTGAGAGCGTGATGGAGTGGCGGAGGCACCAGGACCAGAGGTCTATCGCCAAGGTGCAGAGACGAACAGAAGCAGTGCCGCCCTGTTTGTTGACATAATAAACAGCCGTGGTGCTGTCGGAAGCCACTTGGACGACACGGCCTCGGAGGGTCGGAAGAAAAGACCGGAGGGCCAGGTAAATTGCTTGCAGCTCCAGGTAATTTATGTGGCGAGTTGCATCTCGAGCAGACCAAGCCCCTTGTACAGTAAGCGCTCCACACTGGGCTCCCCAACCCCAGAGGGAAGCGTCTGTGGTCAACAGCAACTCGGGAGGAGGAGGACGAAATGGCATCCCGGAAAGGAGGTGGACAGGTTGAGCCCACCACTCGAGGGAGGCGAGGATGGTTTGTGGGATCGACAGAATCATGTGCCAAGGCCTCCGGAGGGGATCGAAGGCTCGTAGGAGCCAGAGCTGAAGCGGTCGCATCGTCAACCGGGCGTTGCGGACAACGAACACCGTAGAGGCAAAGTGACCCAGAAGCCTCATGACCGAACGGGCGGATTGTTGGGGACACGTCTGAAAGGTGGACACCAGCGCCCGAATGTCGGAAGCCCTGGACTCCGGAAGGAAAGCCGCTTCGAGGTCGGTGTCGAGTCGAGCCCCGAGGAATCGAAGGATTTGGAGGGGCTGAAGGGAGGACTTGGCGTGGTTGACGCAAAGGCCAAGAGCACGGAGGAGGGAGAGAGTCTCCCGAGTGTCGTGGAGCAATTGAGTTGGCGTTGGAGCTACGAGAAGCCAGTCGTCGATGTAAGGATAAAGAGTGACTCCCCGTCGGTGGAGTTCGGCTACCACCACAGCCATCAGCTTGGTG
This sequence comes from Gekko gecko, assembly GCA_029375565.1. NCBI lineage: Eukaryota > Metazoa > Chordata > Lepidosauria > Squamata > Gekkonidae > Gekko > Gekko gecko. The sequence continues at coordinate 194,475,520 of JAPDNY010000001.1, forward strand.
AACACCCGTGGAGCTGTAGAAAGGCCGAAGGGAAGCACCCTGTACTGGTAGTGGGCATCTCCAACGGCGAAGCGGAGAAACCGCCAATGTTGGGGACGGATCGTGACATGGAAGTATGCGTCTTGAAGATCGACTGACGCGAGCCACGCTGCCCATGGAATGAGAGGGAGGATCGACTGCAGAGTGACCATTCTGAATTTTTGATACCGAATGTAACGGTTGAGATCCCGAAGGTCCATAATTGGTCTGAAGCCGCCGTCCCTCTTGGGGACCAGGAAATACTTCGAGTAGAAGCCGAGAGTTCGTTGCGCCTCCGGGACGACCTCGATGGCCCCCTTGGCAAGGAGAGCAGAAACCTCGAGATCGAGGAGGGGGTCTGGAGGCGTGACGACAAAGTGTGGGAGGATCGAAGGCGAAACGAACTCTATGGCGTACCCGACCCGCAGGATGGTGAGGACCCAAGAGTCGGTTGAAATTTCTTCCCAGGCTGGTAGAAAGGGGAAGAGGCGGGTATGGACGGAAGGAGTGAACGACATTGGAGAGAGACGGTGGGGACAGTCAAACAGACTGCTTAGGCTGCGGCGGCTTTTTGGTGGGTTGGGAACGGTGTTTGGAAGGAGGACGGGAGTCGTACGGTTTCCTCCTCCATTGGGAGTGAGGTGCCGGAGATAGGTATCGTCTGGAGGCGGAAGGTTTCCAGGAACGGTTTCTGGGACGGTAAGGTGCAGCCGAGACTCCAAGGTTTCGGGCCTGCTTACGACTCTCATCAACAGCCTTCAACACTTCGTCGGTGGTGGAGTGGAAGAGGCCGTTTCCGTCAAAGGGGAGGTCTTCTACACGGAACTTGACGTCCGGTTGTAGGGAAGTGCCCCGCAGCCAGGCATGACGCCGTAGAGCGACAGAAGACACCAGGAGTTTAGAGGAGCAGCTGACTGCATGACGAACGGAATTGATTTGTTGCTTTGATATGGCACAAACCTCAGACAAGGCAGCCGAGAGAGTGGGACGGTGCTCTTCCGGAACAAACTCCAGGACCGGGCGAATTGCATTGGCAACGTTGAATGCGTAAGCAGATAAATACGACAGATAAGTATCGACCCGGAGATTCATGGAGGCCAGAGAGTACATCTTCTTGGCCAGAAGATCCAGTTTATGACCCTCACGGTCAGGGGGCGTGGACTGGCGAGCAGGCTGCCTCGATTTCGAAGAAGAGTGAACCACCATGGAGTTCGGTGGTGGCTGAGAAAGGAGGAATTTGCCAGGAGCATCCTGGATCCTATACAACCCATCATAGTGCCTCGAAACCGGAGGGATCGAAGCCGGGTGTTCCCATGACTCTTTCAACATAGAAAGGTGGACAGGCAGCAAAGGCAAGACGGGAGACGGAGGAAGATCAGCCTGGACCAACCGGTGAACGACGTCGGTCACTGCTGGGGACTCCGTAAAGCCCTGAACTTGGAGGGCAGTCGCCATCCTGGTAACGAGCTCCAAAAATGCCTTAGGGCCTTCCGTTGGGGAAATCGACCCCAAGCGTCGGTGCTTGTCCTCGATTCGAGAGACCTCGGGATCGAACTCCACCGAATTCGACCCGTCCGAGATCGACAGAGGAGAGGAGGATCGGGGTTGGACAAGGTCGACGACCGGATGGTCGACGGCAGGATGGTGTCGAGGTTCCATTGGGGAACTCCTCGGAGCGTCCCGATTTCTGGGAAGGTCAGAAGGCTGTTCCCGAGAGGCAGAATGAGCCGAGGCCACAGATGCCGAGCGCCGAGGGCGGTCAGGGGCGTGGGCCTGATCTCCGCGTTCCGAATGCCGGATTCGGTCATAGCGGTGTCTCTCCGGTGTCGGAGACCTCGAATAATAGTAGGCCGCATCCGGACGCTCCCGACGGTCTTCGCAGGACCAGCATTGGTGGTCAGAGGTGGAATCAGACGACGACGGGGATTGCCTACGGACCAGGCATCGACGACCAAGTCGAGATCGGGACCGAGCATGGCGGTGCACAACCAGACCCTCGTCCAAAGTGTGGATCGGGGTAGTGGAGTGCCTCCGTGGAGACCGGGAGCCTGTTCGCGGAGACAGGTGCGGAGGCGATCTGGTCAACTGGCCCAACGGTATCGTCCCCGTAGGTGACGAGTGGGGGTGCTGCGGAGTCTGTTGTCGAGCCGCAGACTGATGAGATGTAGAGGCAAGGGCCGGCATCGACGTCGACAACCCAGTCACGATGATGGGGTCCACTTTCGAAACCGAAGCAGAGGGCGTGGCCTTCGACCTCGAAGGGGTCTTATCTTCAGCCCGCTTAGGTTTCTGTTTCGGTGCCTTCGAGGAGGTGTCCGATTTCTTGGCTACCGAGACCTGGGAAGCTCCCGAAGACATTGTGGGACGCAGAGCCGATTCAACAAGAAGAGCTTTGAGCCTAGCCTCTCGATTACGGCGAGCCTGACGAGTGAAACTCGCGCAATGAGGGCAAGAATCTACTCTATGGGCCTCACCCAAACAAACTAAGCAAAGGTCGTGCCCGTCGTTGGATGGAATTTTAGCAGGGCAACGATGACAGACCTTAAAGAATTGAGTCTTTCCCATACAAAAATCCCCACCCACCCTCCAAAGAAAGGAGAGGGGGGGGGAAGAGAGATAGACAAAGATTTTTTTTTTTTAATATTTTTTAGAAGAGAAAGAAGCAGATGGAAAAGGAAAGCGAAAGCGAAGAAAGATATACTCAGCTGAGGTAAATGGAGGAATGACAGGAACGAGGTGTGAACACGAAGGCGGTCGAAGAAGAACTGAGTGGGAGGCGGCTCTCTCTCCCGCTCTGGGCATGCGTAGTGCATGTCTCCTCCCCCAGAGCGGGGGGAGAGCCCGCCAAAAGCTCTTCTGAGGTAAAGCTCTAGAAGTTTCTCCGATCGAGGTCGTGCGCAGGCGCCCAACCCATGTGTGGGACTGCACAGAGACCACAACGAAGATCACAGGGTTGTCTCCATCTTACGGAACTGTAAAAATCTGTTACTGAAATTCACCTTTGTAGCTGCTACAATGCTAGAAAATTCCTTGTAGATTTCCTGATGGCTTGTAGGATTGTCTGCAAATGTTGTAGAATTTTCTAAATGCATTTTTAGATTTTGAAAATATTTCAGCTGCCCACTTTCAAGATCACTTTCAAAAACCTGCAGTTTTCTTTCAAATGTTTTGATATCATAAAACATCCTTTCTGCTGTTTTCCCTACACCTTGTAGTTGTTTGTTCAGTACATTGAAGTGTACTGTAAAATCTGTGAAAAACATGAAGTTGGTAAGCCAGGCCATATCAGTGAGCTGTGGATATTCCTGCCCTTTTTCATTCATAAACAGCCTAATTTCATTCAAGCAGGCTACAAATCTCTCCAGGACTCGTCCTCTGCTCAGCCACCGGACATTATTGTACATAAGTAAACAATTGTACTGTGCCTGAACCTCCTCAAGAAGTACTTTAAACTGTCGACAATTCAGAGCACGAGCCATGATGTAATTCACCATTTTTGTGACATTTGTGAGGACATCATCAAATTTTTTGCTGCTTTCCCTGGCACAAAGAGCTTCTTGATGTATAATACAATGAAACTGAATGACTTGATGTTTTGTTTCTTTAACAAAGATCTGTATGAAACCAGATGTTGCCCCCATCATAGAAGGTGCCCCATCACTAGTAATTGAAACCACTTTTTCTGGTTTTATGTCTTGAGACAAAAAAGCCTCCATCACGACATTGTAGATATCTATCCCTTGTGTTCTTTCAGGCAAAGACACCAGTTTCACCAGCTCTTCTCTCATGATGTCACCAACAGCATAACGCAAAATTACTGCTAGCCTTGCATGATTATTTATATCTGTGCTTTCATCCAAGCACATGGAGTAACAGGCTGCCTTTTGTAAGTCAGAGGTGAGCTGCTGACTAACATCACTTGCCATGCGCTGGACTCGATCTTTAACAGTATTTCTGCTAAGTGGCATCTCAGAGATGCGTTGAATAATTTTATCTTTGTTTGGGAAATCATGAAAAAGGGAATTACTCCCAGACAACATGGCTGTTTTGATAATATCCCCATCAGAGAGGGGCTTACCATGCTTTGCTATGCACAGTGAAATTTGAAAACTGGCAGCGGTCAGATGATTTGTTCTAGAAAGATAGTTGCTAAAACTAAGATGCTGGGAATGATATTGCCTCAGTTTCCCTTCAAGAAACTCTTTTCTTTCAGTTTCACCAAGTTTGGCAACACTTTTGTGGTTGGTGTCAAAGTGCCGTCTGACACTTGATGTGTGACACACAACACTTTCATTACACACAATACATAACGTTTTCCCATTGCGTTCAAATGACTCTGTCCAGGCCCCTTGGAATGATCTTCCACTATCTGTTTTTGCTTTTTTTGCAGTACTCATTTTTGAGTGTTCAAGACTTGGAGTCTACAAAAACACAAAATAATAAAAAAGCACCCAATACAAATCTATCCCCATACCAAAAATAGCTAACACTATTAGTTAACACTAAAGAAATACCTGCCCCCCCCCCAAGGCATCACAAGGAATATTCCTTATCTTCCAACCCCAAAAGAGGGCATTTTCATCTGTGTTTTAAGAGCTCAAAAGAGGTGAGCCACCTCCACACCATGCAGAGAGACACATTTACAGAGAAAGCCCTGGCCATAAGAACATAAGATCAGGCCAGTGGCCCATTCAGTCCAACACTCTGTGCCACACAGTGGCCAAAGCCCAGGGGCCACCAGGAGGTCCACCAGCGGAGCTGGAACTCCAGAGGCCCTCCCACTGTTGCCCCCCCCCAAGCACCAAGAATACAGAGCCATCACTGCCCCAGACATAAGATGTGAACCACTACACCAAACTGGCTCTCAATTATACTAATCAAAGTCCCCTCTGGCCTTTTATTATATCCATTTTCAGCATTCGCACAAGAACAAAAATATTTGGTGGGGGGAGAAAGGGATAAGTTGCCTCACTAGCAAATGTAGTTACTGATCACCAGTACGCAGGTTTATTAAGTACACTGATTCTAAAGTGTAAAGTTCTAATAGGGATGGCCATTTGAAAATACTATTATAAGCCAAATACAATTATAAGCCAAGAAGAAGAGGAGGTCTCAATCTTTCTCTCACACACACAGAACCAACCCAACGTTTTAAGACAGCCTGGAGATCTCTCTCTCTCTCTCCCTCACAACCCCCCCACCCCCCGCGTTTTAAGACAGCCTGGATCTCGATCTTTCTCACACACACACAGAACCAAGCCAGCATTTTAAGACAGCCTCCAGTCCCAAGAGCAGCCTTACCTCGGTCACAGTGCTCAATCTGTGCATACCAGGGCTTTGCTTTCCCTGTACCTCTTACATTTCACAACTTTCTAACCTCACTGCTTATCGTTTTTCTATACTCAGGGATACACCTGCTGACAACTGAACACCCTTCAGGGACTCTAATCTGGAAGTCTAATTTGGGAAAACTGGGTTTGAGTCCCCACTCTTCCACACACAGCTGCTGGTATGACCCTGGGTCATTCACAAGTTCTTTCAGAGCTGTTCTCTCAAAGACAGTTTTCAAAAAAGCTCTCTGAGCCCCACCTACCTCCCAGGGTGTCTGTTCTGGGGAGGGGAAGGGAAAGGAGATGGTAAGCCACTCTGAGACTCCTTCAGATAGTGAAGTGTAGGGTATAAATCCAATCTCTTCTTTGTACATCCAGTGGTGTGGGCTCTCACCTACAAGCAAGCTGTTTGAAGGTTTTCCACACACCCCAGAGACTTAGTGCCATGTCGATTCATTGTTCTCCATATCACACATGCCCTCTGGGTCAAGGCAAGAGAAGTGGTCTACCATTGCTCGCCTCTCTGTAGCAACCCTGGGCTTCCTTCGTCTGGTCCCCCTTCCAAGTACTAACCAGCTTAGCTCCTGCTTAGCTTCTGAGATCTGATGAGATCAGGCCTGCCTGGGCCATCCAGGTCAAGACAAAAAACGTTCAGAGGTGGTTGGCCACTGCCTGCCTCTGCATAGTGACCCTGGACTTCCTTGGTGGTCTCCCATCTAAGTCCTAATCTTCCCTCACAGAGAGCTTCTATCTATAAAAGCCTTGGTCTTAAAGGTGACACTGGACCCTTTCCATTCCTTGGGGGGGGGGGAAGAACACGCAAATCTACCCTCACAGAGAGCCTTTACCTGGGAAGACGTGGAAAGAAACATCAACTGGCAGCTTGGAGGGCGAGTCAACCACAGAGACAGGAGACAGAGCAATGGAGGCAGCTGATCACTACCAAAATGGTGCTGGACAATACTCTCTGCAACCAAAGGGCTGTGCTGGCTGCAATCGAAAGATGAAAGACCGGTATCTTCTGAAGGCTTTTGGATAACTGCAACTGTAGCCTAGGAGACATTGGATCCACACTTTACACAAAGACAAAGTGCCCTGCAAAGACAGGGGGGGAGTTGGGAGGGCTTCACAGGGAGGGCAAAGACAGGGGGGAGTTGGGAGGGCTTCACAGGGAGGGCAAAGATGGGGGGGAGTTGGGAGGGCTTCACAGGGAGGGCAAAGACGGGGGGGAGTTGGGAGGGCTTCACAGGGAGGGCAAAGACCGGGGGGGAGTTGGGAGGGCTTCACAGGGAGGTCAAAGACCGGGGGGAGTTGGGAGGGCTTCACAGGGAGAGCAAAGACCGGGAGGGGGGAGTTGGGAGGGCTTCACAGGGAGGGCAAAGACCAGGGGGGAGTTGGGAGGGCTTCACAGGGAGGGCAAAGATCAGGGGGAGTTGGGAGGGCTTCACAGGGAGGGCAAAGACAGGGGGAAGTTGGGAGGGCTTCACAGGGAGGGCAAAGACCGGGGGAGTTGGGAGGGCTTCACAGGGAGGGCAAAGACAGGGAGGGAGTTGGGAGGGCCTCACAGGGCCCTGCGCTGCAGCGGGGTCCTGCAAAGATCGAGGGGGAGTTGGGAGGGCTTCACAGGGAGGGCAAAGACGGGGGGAGTTGGGAGGGCTTCACAGGGAGGGCAAAGACAGGGGGGGTTGGGAGGGCTTCACAGGGAGGGCAAAGACAGGGGGGAGTTGGGAGGGCTTCACAGAGAGGGCAAAGACAGAGGGGAGGTGGGAGGGCCTCACAGGGTCCTGCGCTGCAGTGGGGCCCTGCAAAGACCGGGGGGAGTTGGGAGGGCTTCACAGGGAGGGCAAAGACCAGGGGGGGAGTTGGGAGGGCTTCACAGGGAGGGCAAAGACCGGGGGGGAGTTGGGAGGGCTTCACAGGGAGGGCAAAGACCGGGGGGAGTTGGGAGGGCTTCACAGGGAAGGCAAAGACAGGGGGGTAGTTGGGAGGGCTTCACAGGGAGGGCAAAGACAGGGGGGAGCTGAGGGGGCTTCACAGGGAGAGCAAAGACAGGGGGAGTTGGGAGGGGTTCACAAGGAGGGCAAAGACAGGAGGGGAGTTGGAAGGGCCTCACAGGGCCCCGCACTGCAGCAGGGCCCTGCAAAGACCGGGGGGAGTTGGGAGGGCCTCACAGAGCCCCACACTGCAGCAGGGCCCTGCAAAGACCGGGGGGGGAGTTGGGAGGGCCTTACAGGGCCCCCGCGCTGCAGCAGGGCCCTGCAAAGACCAGGGGGGTTGGGAGGGCCTCACAGAAATTATTAAACAGAAGTTAAGAAAGACCTTCAAGCATTTTTTTTTTCAGTTTAATAATCTGATGCATCACCATCTCAGTTTGGGAAGCAGGGAAGGCATACTTTAGAGCAGAGATGTCAAAACTATTTGTTATGAGGGCTGGATCTGACATAAATGTGACTTTGTCAGGCTGGGCCATGTGTGACATAAAACATAATGCCAGGTACAGGAGATATAAACCTTATAAAGGAGAGCAGCTGGTAAACTCTGAGTCGATTTGTCCTCACTGCAAAGCCCCATTGGCTGGGGATGCTGGTGCAGACTGAAACCCGCATGGGCAGGCTTGAGAGCCAGCGGTGCAGTGCTGGGCAGATGTTCCTGTGCCACCTGGAGGGAGACAAACGCCTTCCCTAGCCTGCTCCTGCTGCCAATGCTGTGCGCCTGGGCCCAAGAGGAAAAACACTAAGCGGATCGGTGTTGCAAGTTCCTGTGTGCCCCTGAACCACCATGGAAGAGGACTGGGAACACAAGTTGAACTGAACCCCCCTCCCCACAGAAGCAGGAGTGGCAGTCCAGGTCTGAGGCCACGTGCGTGGCAGGACCCAGGCCAAGCAAAGCCCAATAAGCTAGAGATGCCTGTGCTGCAGCAGCTACCTCCAACCAAGTTCACCAAGTGACCCATGGCAAGGTGATGCTGGGAGTGCAAGCCAGAGATTGTCAGCAAGCCACACTACCCCCCATGTGGCAGCAGCTGTCCTAGGCCAAAAGCTGCCAGATCATCTGATGGGGGAGTGTGCACTGTGTGGAAAAAACTGCTGAGGAATGCCCCCAGTAGGCCAAAACACAGCTGCTGCAGGGGGGGAGGGGTGTGAATACAGCAGCAGCGCTGGCCACTAGCAAGCCCCAGCAGAGAATTGTCTGAACCCCTCCTCATGCAAATACTGATCCCAGGACAGGATCCCCAGAGCTGCATGCCAAGCAAAGAGGCATGTGATCTAACATTGGAACCTCGAGCTGACATGAATGCTGCTGCGGTGGCTCCCAACTTACCAGTAAGGCTGTCAGTGAAGTGAAATGGTTATGCTTCACTGCGGCAGACAAGGTTGTTCTGCCATACTGAAACCAAAATTGGAGTGGTTCCGCCTGCTCACCCCCTTCCCAAGCAGCCTCCTGTTCCCTCCCTCATACCAGTTGCTCACAGGCTGGATAAGAGTTCCTGGGCCCTATGTTTGACACCCTTGCTTTTCACAGTAAGTACTTTAGCTCATGAGAAGAAGCTATTTGAAGAAAAAAAGAAATAAGAAAAGACATTTTTATTAGATCAAATTAAAGTACTTGAGGTGAAGCATAGAAGAGACATGAGTTATAATACATATCAAGTATTAATTAATGCCGGGAGATGAGGTAGATAATAACAAAATAAATAAGATACGGTTGCACACAACGCAGAGATATTTTGAATCTGATAACCAAACTGGCCAGCTTTTCCCATACAAAATTAATTGTTAAAAAGCTAACTGTACTATCAGTGCAATTAAAGATAATGGTGTCTGTTACCCAAACTGATTAAACCTTAACTATGTCAACTATTCTACATCTTTATATTCCTTCCATAAATCAGAGAAGGACATGGCTAATAAATTCTTCTGTAGGGTCTGTAACTTCCTCATCAAAGACAAAGATTGCAAGAAGGAACTCAGACCCACATCTGCAGAACTGCCTGGAGTATGTTCACTCCTGGATACCTCCTGGTCAAATCATGGTGCTCCTTTCATGGGGTCTGTGTGTGTTCTGTTTCATCCCTCTCTTGGTGTGTTCTGTGTATAAGCAGCCTGATGTCAGTGGGGAATGGTCACATCAGCTTGCACAGATTGGCTGTTTCCATCTGCCAGTCATGGAAACAACATACTGTTCTATAATTGGTGACTTGTGGGAGGGTTGCTGTGGTCATCAAGGCAATTTCTATGCTCTCTGCAACTTCTTAAGGGGTGTGCCTTATTTCCCCTCTGAAAGAAGGCATAGAATACTAACTAGTGCCACAATCATTTTAGGATTGGGCTGATATGTTGGAAGTTCTATCAGTCTATCAATCTCTCCTCTTTCCTATCCAAAAGTGTACTTCTCAAATAAAGAGAGAAGTATTTATCTTCTAAACTTGCAATGTGGCTCTGTGTAGCTTTGTAAACTGAGTAACCTAGTAACCTAGTAAAGTGACACTGCTGCGTTTGTAGCTTTATTTAAGCACTCTGCTAACTAATGGTGACTGGACTAACCACACCAGTTAATCTCAATATGATAATCACCTATTAATTTTTTTAAATTGTAAAAATCTTTTGTATAGAATGTAAATATATTTACAACTAAAAAACTTAATGGAATATTTAGACTTTCGTGGCATCTTTGACAAACCTCATTCTGTTTTTGAAGACATCCTGTGAGAGTCCTCCAAAGGTCTATTAGCCATACTCTTTAAATCTCTTTTGTTAGATGAACACAAATCTCCTTTAAAACATCAACTTCATTGGAAAGATGATTTAACAGATCTTCATTGGCAGACAATATGGAATTCTCCGGTCAGCTCCTCAAAGAATTTCTCTATCCGTTTACAATTTTTTAAGTTATTTTCCAAGTGGTACTACACCCCGGAAAAATTCAACAAAATAAGCCCAACAATTAGACCCTTTGCTGGAATAAATGTGATCATGTAGGACCATATTTACATTGCTGGTGGTATTGTCCTACAATATATTCTTTTTGGAATGAGGTCATTAAAAATATCAACAAGATTACTTCGCAAAATCTACCCATTTGTCCAAAATTGGCTCTTCTTAACCTAATGGATTCTGTCCCAGATTCAATGGTTCATAAAGAACTTACTTCAAATCTCTTAGTGGTGGCAAGACTTGCAATTGCCTCACAATGGAAAGCTGTATCCTCTTCTAGTATTCATCTCTGGCATGAGAAAATTTGGGATCAATTCATTTTAGCTAAACTCACGAGCATCACACAGCCTTCTTCTTCTTCACGTTTTGTTGCCGCATGATCACGTGTTCTCCCATATATGTCAGAAAAGGACATTCTCCCATCGAAGACATCCTACCACTCTTGGCTGCATTTTTAGCTATGGTATATCTTATGAGATTTAAGACAATCTAGGAATATTGACAGAGTACATTTTAGATCTTTATACCCAATCTCCAATCCTTTTTCAAGGTGACTAAACTATGAACACTGTTAGTTGATTGGTTTACTAGAATTTTCTATTCATTCTTGTAAGGTTAAGTACTATGTTTACACAGTATACGATTTACAAATTATTAATTTAAATAAGTTCGTACCTTTGTAATAATTCATTGTACAAATGCTGTTATGTTTCTTTCATTGTTAGTTTTACAATTTCTTAATAAAAAAGTTTTGTTTTTTTTAAAAAAAGGTCAAAGGGAGGAGCAGATAGAGGAGAGGGTAACTCAGCAGGAATGTTTATCAACCAATTCTTTTCACCAAATAGGATTGTGTTTACTGGTTTGTCCTTCCAAAATATTGTTTATACTTCAAAGTAGTTGTATTGCTGGCTCACTGGCTTTGATTTCATTCTGAACAAGCACAGTCACTCCAGTTTACTTGCTGTTCTCTCTGAAGCTGTGCCTGCTAGGCACAGGAGCAAGTACTTTGGCCAACAGATAGGCAGTGCTGCAGACTAGGAGATATAGCAATGCTATCTGAAAAGTACTGAGACCGATGAGTGATTTCAGCTCTCACATACTTTATTAGTTGAAGAACAAGACAACCTAAGCCGGCTCGCAGGCCGGCTTTTATTCCCAAGTGAACCACACCCTAAACACACACACACCTGGTGATTCGCTATTTACATTGATTGAGTTAACTCCTGCTCCTCAATTGGAGGGGAGCCAGGATCCGCTAGTCCATTGTCTTTCGGGGCGAAGCTCAGGCCCTTCACCTGGCCACATGGTGGACCGGTTAGAACCAGTCCAAGCACATGGCTGCCCTGAGCCCATGTTCTCAAGTGGATACATTACACTATCAGTCTCCCCTCTTCTCTCAACAAAAGGAACCTAAACACAATACCAGTTTGTTTCAGACGCTACACTATATACTGGTGTTATCGCTAGGGATGGTAGCCTCCAGGTGGGACCTGGTGATGCCCTGCAATTACAACTCATCTCCAGGACTACACAGATCAGTTCCTCTGGACAAAATGGATCCCTTGGAAGGTAGACTCTGTGACACTGTATCCCACCGAGGTCCCTGTCCTTCCCAGGCTTTCCAGGCTCCATCAATTTCCAACCTGGATCTGGCAACCCTACATCCCCTGCTGGTGGCCAGGGGGGACTTAGCAACCTTAGTTATTTCTAACCTCAAGCAAGCACTAAAATGTTTTGGCCTACCTTTCCATTATCATACCAGAGATTAATCTAAAAATACATACTACTTTGAGAAAAGGACTTGATGCAAAATGAGGCATTTGGCTAATGGTCATAGCAATATTCTCCATAACAGTCAAAGTATGTGTTTGTAGTTATCGTGTCAAGAATGGCCCTGAAAAGCATCTGTTTTTGACTGTACTGGTAGCAATCTGGCCTGCATCTTTATAGTAATGTCCATAAGATATCTATGTGTACATTTAACAGAAATAGTGAAACCTCCAAAATTTTTGGATACATTTTTTTTCTTTACAAATAATAGGAGCAGCATGAGTACTTGTGGCTGGGGGAAGAGCAGTGTGTGCAGACATTTAAGCTGTGACAGCTTAAGTGAATTATTTTATGATTATGCAGTTCTGCTTGTGAAAGAATGTAAACTTAAGAAAGTGTTCTAAAAAGCATATAATTTTTTTAAATGTTATGGTTTCAGTCCATTTCACATCACCATGAATCTGACAGTGAACCTGCAAACAGATGCTGGTTAGCTATAGACAATCTTTGCTAAACTGTTATGCTAAAGACAGGGAAGGGTATACAAATATAATTGTTTGACTGCCTTTTCATGACAGTATGACTTAAACACATCCTTTCTTATTGGTAATAATAATATAAACAACACTAACATGATCATATTTTTACAAAAACCTACAGAAAGGGGAAAAATTAACATCCTTCAAACACAAAGTGCTTCATTATAAATCAATAACTTAGCCAACTCCATGATGAAATAGATCATTTAGTGGAAAGTACAAAAATGAGTAACTACAAAGATTGATGAGTAGATAGTAGTCTTGTTGGTAAATCAAGTTGTGGTAGCTGCTGAGAGTTGTGTAGTGATGGGAAAGAGATTTTGGTTTGTATCACAAATTTTTTCTCCTGAGAACTGTTTATCAATCCAGGCCTTTTAACTTTGTAGTTTTAATGCACCCACTAAGAGTTTGACTCTGGGAATCAGATCAATGAGAATGCTTGACTATGGGAGTAAGATCAATGAGAATGAGCTAGTTTCCCCTTTTTCTCATTTTCAGAGAGATATAGTGGTGGTGGGGTTCCTGGTTTTTGTAGCAGGTTTTTTTTCCCTTTCCCTTTTGTCCAATTATGAGAAAACATTATTGGCTTAATACAAAAGGGCTTGGCTAAGATTCCTGACTGAAGGCAGGCTGGAACTATTTATCCTACAGCAACTTGCCCAGTTGATCTTTTTTTCTGCAAAGCCATTCTGAAATGTAGATTCTGTGTTCCCAATTCCATTTTTAAAAGTGTGACATGACATCAGTATCAGTATCCCCCCTGTGCCCTCTTGCATGCCTCTGAGCCCTTTCCCAAAACCTACCTGGTGACAGCAGTAATGGTATAGGTGGCCTCCATTTCTCCCTGGCAGTTCAGAACACTGAAATGGCAGAGCCAAGGACCTTGGGAAATGTATTCCAATGTGGATGTTGAGCACCTAAGAAACTACACTTTCCAAGCGTTAGATATGAGGCAGCAGCTCGCTGAACAGTGAAAACAGCTTTATTTACAGAGGTAACAACAAGATAGGACGACAGCAAAACTGGGGAGCAACAGGCTCCTTTTTAAACCATCCGGGCTTGCTAAACCACGCCCATTAGTACAGTAAGGACCAATCAGAGTATTTACATAAAGACCAATCACAATGTTTCCCTCCTGCACATATCTTGTATCCTGATTGGACAGCAGTGCAGAGTGTCCAATCAAATGGCATAGTTTTGGATACCAGGCTTTCAATGGGAGCTGGAATCAAGCTCCTACATTTATGTATAGCAATACATAGCATCCCTCCCCTCTAAGATGGAACAATGAGGGAACACTCGTAATCTTTTAAGTAGGAGGGAGGCCATTGCATTCTTTGCGACCATCTTATCGTTTCAGACTGGGGAGCTGCATCTGGGTCCCTGTCTCTCTATTCTCTGCTGGGACCTGAGGGACTGTGGTCAGGAGTCGGGTTCTGCCCTGATCCTGGTTCGGCAACTGGCTCAACTTCCCGGCTGTCAGCACCAACCATAGCCATTAGAGGTTCCATGGGTGCTGCTGTGGGATTTGGAACCAGGCTAGGCCCAGGCTCGTCCTCAGTGCTTGAGTTGACCCATCGCTGCCTAAGCTGATCTATGTGGCACCTGAACTGCCATCCATCTGCAGTCTACACCACATATGATAAGGTGCCGGTCACCTCAGAGACTACTGCTGGTAGCCAAAGATGTCCCTTGCCATAATTGCGGGCAAAGACAGCATCCCCTTGCTTGAACAACCTGGGAGATGGTAATGTCTCAAGCTGTGGCGGCTTGGGTTATGTCAAGTCAGGGTGAAGTTTGTCAAACAGCGACGTCAGCCTGTGCCCCATGAGTAACTCGGCAGGGCCCCTCCCTGTTGACAAATGGGGAGTTATATATTAGTACAGCATAAACAATGCAAGTTGCTGGCCCCAGTCCCCGTGGATAAGCCACTTGAGGGCTTCCTTCGTGGTCTGCACCATCCTTTCAGCCTGCCCATTTGTCGCTGGGTGGAATGATGTGGATGTTATGCGTCTTATTAAGTTGTTCCTCAGGAACTCTTGGAACTCCTCAGATGTAAACTGAGTTCTATTGTCCGAAACCAGTGTGTCAGGCAACCCGTGGGTGGCAAACAGCTTGTGTAAAGCATTTATAACTGATGTTGAGGTCATGCGGGACATTAACACCACCTCCAACCACTTGGAGTAAGCGTTGACGACCAAAAGGAAGACTTTCCCCTGAAACAGTCCCACAAAGTCCACATGAGGCCTCGACCAGGGCCTATGTGAAGTCTCCCAATGATGAGTGGGAGCTTGTGGGGGATCGGGTCTGGTCTCCTGACAGGGCTGACACAGCTTAACCCATTCTTCAACATCCCAAACAATGTGGGGCCACCAAACATAGCTCCGGACCAGAGCTTTCATTCGAACAATGCCCAGATGCCCTTCATGTAATGCCAGCAAAACTCTTTTTCGTGAATTGGGAGGCACCACCACCCGGTACGCCAAAGTAAACAGCCCTTGTGAACAGACAGCTCTTTTTGTCTGGTACAGTAAGGCTGGAATTCACTAGGTAACAGATCTGCCGGCCACCCCCTCCACACCCAGTTTAAAACCCTGGCGATAGTGGAGTCTTTCGCTGAGCCAGCCACGATGTCCAAGGCGTGCACAGGGGGCTGAGGCAGTTCCTCGATAGCCAGAACCTCCAAGGCAGGAGCAGGGTCCAGAGCCGGCCCATCGATAGGACACTGGCTCAGGGCATCTGTGTGTCCAATTGCCTTTCCAGGATAGTGGATCAGTTCAAAGTCATATGCTGCCAAAAATACTGTCCATCTCAGCATACGCGGTGACAGAATTTGGGGGATCTGGAGGCTCGGTGTGAAAAGTCCAAGTAATGGCTTATGGTTGGTGATCATGAGGAACTTAACGCCCATATAAGAAGTTGTGGAATTTCTTAACCCCAGCGACTAAAGTCCCTCCTTGTCTATTTGGGCGTAGTTCCTCTCAGCAGCAGTCAGTATTCTTCCCACCCGTCCACCATTACTAGACTTCAAACAACGCCAATGTCGAAGGGGGAGGCATCTGCAGCAAGAACCAGAGGCTTCTGCTCATCATAATGAGTCAATACAGTAGCTGACATTAACAAATTCTTTACATCATTGAAAGCCCATTCTTCTTGTGACCCCAGACCCATTTTGTGCCTTTTATTAACAAGCGATGTAGAGCCTCCACAATCGTAGCTTTATGAGGCAAAAAGGTGTTATAGAAATTCAGGATTCCTAAAAATAATTGCAGCTCTTTTTTGGTCTGAGGCCGCAGTGCTTTCTGTATGGCTGCAAGCTTGCCCTCTGTAGGGCGAACCCCATGCTCATCTATGAGGAACCCTAAGAATTCCACTCTGGGCACCCCAAAATTACATTTACTCTTTTTAACCTTTAAACCAGTCTTTTGAAATTTGCCCAGTACCACTTGGATTCGATCTGCCAATTCCGTTTCATTAGCCCCCGCGATCAAGACATTGTTGAAATATGGAACCACGCCTGGCAGATCCCTTAAAAGGCCTTCCATCAACCCTTGGAAAATACCTGGGGCCACGTTCACCCTGAATTGTAACCTGTTTACCTTGAACACATACCTGTGGGTCACAATAGTCTGTGCTTCGCCTGCACATTGATCAACTGGTAGCTGTTGGTAAGCCTGTGCAAGATCTAATTTTGCAAATACCTTGCCCCCTGTGAGGGACGCCAATACATGACTGATGATTAGTACAGGATATGAATGCTGTTGAAATGCCTTATTGATCATACACTTGTAATAGGCGCAAATCCTAATAGACCCATCGGGCTTAGCAGGTGTAACAATACAAGTTTCCCATTTTGCATGTGATACTGGTTCAAGTACCCCTTGAGCGACCAGTTTGTCCAACTCTGCTTCAATTTGCGGTTTGAGCAAAATCGGCACCCTTCTGTATTTCAAACGGATAGGCTTTACTGTGGGGTCTAAATCAAATGAAATTGGTGGGCCGTATATTTTACCAGTGACCCATCGAATACCTCAGGGAACTCTGCATAGATAGAACTCAATTTATTCACACATATTTGGTTGACCCCTATCACAGCAATACCAAGGGCCTCAAACCAGTCTAAACCCGACAAGCTGGTTCTGCACACTTCAGCCTCCAAGAGGCTCAGCATCTCCCTAAAACCTTTAAATTGTACCTCAAACTCAGCCTCTCCTGCCACAGGAATACGCCCCCCTGAAAATCGGAGAGGAGCACCTGGCGGGGCACCAAACGGCAGCGGCTCCTTCTGAGGAAAAGATGCTGTAGGGTTTCTGATGAGATGATAGTCTTAGCCGATCCCGAGTCAACCTCCAACTTGCACGGCATCCTGTCCAGCAACACGGTCACATAGATTTTCTTCCTGGCCCTGGGTCCAGTACTCAGGACGATCGTGGGGCAGGAACAGCAGGTGGTCTCATTGCAGTCCGCAGGTCTGGGAATGCCGACACCTCTCGCCTTGCGACTGCTGTGGTGAAGATGGGGGCAACTTTTTCTTTCCCTTCGCTCGACATACTTTGGCGATGTGGCCCTGCTTGTCACACGATCAACAATGGAGATCTCGTGCCCAGCACCGCTCCCACTCATGGGCTCCTCCGCAACCTTCACAGGCTTGCTTGGGTGCTGCTTTGGCTTGGGCCCGCCAAGGTCTCTCCGCCTGAGCTTTGTGGACTGCCTCATCCTCACCTTTGGAATCAGTCTGGGAATCGTGATGGGCAGCCTTCTCCATCTGCCGTCAGGGTGGACTGCCAGCCCGTCTCACCTTCTTCGTTGACCTTTCCACAGCTTCAGCGGCTATGGCTTCAGCTTAGGCCATGGCATAGGTCAGCTCAGTCTTTGTGAAAAGTGTCTGCTGCAGCTTTTCACTCCGTAGGCCACACGCCAAACCTATCGAGCAGTGCCGCTTCCAGGTCAGGAAAATCACAGGTTCGGGCTGCTTTCCTCAGTGCCATGATGTATTCAGCTATAGTCTCACTTGGCCCCTGGTCCCGTTTGTAGAAGGCATGACGGCAGGCGATCTGCGATGGCTTGGGCGCAAAGTGATTCTTAAGCTTGCTAGTGATATCAGTTAGGGAAACAGACTGGATGTCTGCCGGGGCTACCAGGGACATGGCCACGTCAAACATGGCTCAACCACATGGCTCAACCACATGGCTCAACCACAGGAACTGAGCAGCAGCACCGTCTTCGTGGCCTCCACCTCGATTTGGTTGGCCCGTAAGTGGAACTCGAATTGCAATATATATGAGTCCCAATCCTCCAGTTCCTGTTTGAACACCTTGAACTTTGTGCTGGCTACCCAACAAAGGACACAAAGGGGAAACCATCCACACATAAGAGACAGGGCAGCCATAAGAATTGAAAAGACAACTTCCTGATGCTATAACTGATCATGTGGACTAGACTAGAGATTGGCTTGTTGCTGTATAATAGGATTAAACTGTTCTGCTGATGCTGTGGAAGATTCAGCAGTGTAATAAATGAACATTTAATCTGAGAGAAAATCTTAATCAAAGTCAGTTTACAGCTTTATTGTTGTTCATCTTGGGCCAAACTCTAATATTTCTTTTCTCCCCCCCACCCCCGAGGTCTTCAGTCAAGGAATGTCAAGCGGAAATGACAAGAACATGTCAAGGTTTAATTTTTTAAATGAAAAATAAGATGTCACAAAGGGTTTAGAATGGGTTTATCTGCAGCACGATAGCCTAATTTTGGTTTAACAGTCCTCCTTTCTTTCCAGGGAGCCCTAGGAGCTATAATTCTGTGAAGGTGCTGGAGACCACTAGCAGAGGATTCTCAGCCTTCTCACTAAACTACAATTCTGTCTTTCTCACTGAGACTCAAAGGGATTCTTTGGTGCAACCCAAAACAATTATATGAGTACAAAAGTGATATGTCCATAATGGAGATATGCCCTGGGTGGGATATTGATCTCTGTTCTTGACCATTCTTGATACTTCTATGCATCTTCCACTGTGTGACAATTTTTTGTGTGTGGAACCATTAGTATATCATGGGCAACTTGTGAAACTGCACCACTTCTTAATCACTGTAATTTTTTTTAACAATGCAGCCTTGCTTAGCATTACAGCAAGCTGATGGGTAAAGCTGAAATGTCAACCACTAATCTAATGAGTATTGCAAATTGCTATTCTACTAACTGTTAAATAACCACTTGCCCAATGAGCACCCTACAATACAAGGTAATTTCTGTGTAAGACAATCAAATGAGTACCAAAACACATATCCAAAGAACATTGCCTGATCCACCCAATGTTCTTGAAGTAGAAAGCCCAGGTTAGAGAAAGGGTTTGATTGCTGATGGGTTTCTAGCTGTTTTTTTTTTTGCTATCTGTTCTTTTCTTCTGTTCCTGCTTCTGGCAGTTAGCTTTTAGTTGTTTCATATTTACAGTTAGCTTTAGCTTCTATTTGTTTTCTGTTCAGGAAAGCCCAATTGATAATTGATAATCTATAATCTGGATACTGCTGTAAATTTATACTGATATATGTTTTTATTTAATTAACTTGGGCAGTTCAGTATTTGCAAAAAAACAACAACAACCACAAGGTTCCATTTCAGCATGGAAAGGTAGGTAGGTTGCCCCAATTGCATGGTGACATCTTACCTACCCTGCAGCTGTGCAGCTCTATGAGCACTACTAGCATCACTGGAAGAAACATCTGCATGGTCCAAGACAGCTATATGTAGTGTCTTACCACATGAAATTACATTGTGTATGTGCATGTTTTTTTTACAGCTACAGTATCATCAGAATATTATGAATCATGTGCCAATGCACAAACAAAGAAGTTATAGCATCATAGGGCACATTATCCTGTTTCAAGAAATCAATCTGGAATATAAAATTTTAAAAAATACAGATAGAAGAATACACTTGTCTGAATTCTAAAGTAAAATTGTGCCTAAATTAATTAATTAATTATGCATATATTTAGAAGTCCTGTTCATGTTATGGTGAATGCACACAAATCCTGATTAACATGGACATCTATTGGTAAGAAACAGGCAATGTGCATTCACTTTACAAATGAAACCTGAATAAACATGGGGTTTAAATCATACATTCAGCTGTACATGTGTTGAATATAATATGAAAATTATTTATTTACTTATTTAATTCATGGGATTTCTATCCCTCCCTCCCCCACAAGGAGACTCAGAGTAGGTTATAATGTACCAATAAAACAATAATAAATACAATACAATAGTACCATTTACATGAAATCCAATTTAAAACCCCAAAATCAAATTTAAAATTCAAATTTAAATCCAAGAATGGTGAATAATAATTTAACAATTTAACAGTATCCCAGGTATATGCCATACATAGTTTAGAAAGGGCCAGCATATCAAGCTGGTGGTCCAGCCCATAGCCCATTATACTGTTGGTACAGTATACAGCACAAACTGATTGAAGCACACTGGTTTAGGCAGGGGAGGCCATAAATTGGACCCCCACCACTTCAGCCAAAGGCATGGTGGAAAAGCTCAATTTTGCAGCATCGGCGAGATGGTGGGTCATGAGATCATAATCAATGGTGTCAAATGTTGCTGTTAGGTCAAGCAATAACAACAGTGCTGATCCGCCTCGCTCCAGATGTCTCCAGAGGTCATCTGTGAAAGCTACCAATGCCGTCTCCATCCCATAGCCAGGACAGAATGGATCTATGATAGAGGCTCAATACACATATAAAGAAAAATCAACTGTATACTTTATACAGCTGTATGTGCATTTGCATAAGTTGTGAACAGGGTTTAAGAAAGAGTCAATGTGCATTCACTTTACAAATGAAACCGGCACCAGGATAAATATGAAATTTAAATTTAAATCAACATTCAGCTGTACCTATATTATACAACAAATGTATTAAAAAAATCAAATGTACACTAAAGGCCTTTATGAATGACCTATCCATGTGTTAACTGAAAACACAGAAGGGAGAGTGGACATGAGCTTTCTGACCCCTTGCCCACCTCTGTGTGATCGCTGAGTCGTGTACAGGGAGTAGACATGTGAATGTTCACTCCCTGCAGACAACTCAGAGATCACGAGGAGGAGGAGGGGGGAGCACACTCATGGCTGCTTTCCCTCCCTGCATGGTCACATGCTGATGGGTCATCTGTACAGCACTAGTTTGTACATCCATTCACTGTAACTTGTGAACAGACTGTAGATGTGTTTTTTGTAACTTGTGAACAGGCCTTATGTAGGTAGTATATATTGCTGAAATCACTTTCAACTCCAAGAGAAATATTCTGGGCAGTGCTTACAGTCCTGGTTCACATTTTGCAATGTTCTCCCTGTCATTCTAAGAGAATGGAATGCAGAGCTAGTTTTTCAGGATAAGTGGCTCAAAGTCTAACTCTCAAGCTAAAACCAACATTGCTGCTGTTTGTATTAAATCTGAAATATACCTGAAGACTGAAGTATCCTAGGGAAGCATGACCATACATCGTTTTTATTTATTTAGAATATTTCTATGCTGCATGAGGAGGCTACAATTAAAAAACACAATATTAAAAACAAACCAATTAAAAAAGAAGTCATTGGACATAAGCAGCACAAAAACTATCCATAAAACAGAATGAGACCATTAAAAAGCTGATAAGATAAACCCACTAATTAAAAGTCAAGTGTGTTAGCTTGATATCTAAAAGAAAGTAAAGTAAGTGCCAGGTGAGCCTTAAGGGGAAAAGCATTCTAAAGGCAAGGTGTCACCACCAAAAATGCCCTGTCGGTAGTTGCCACCTACTTCACCTCTGAAAGCACAGAAATTAGCATTTGAGAGGCAGATCTTAACTGGCAGGCTTGATAGTATGGGAGGTACCCTGGTCCCAAGCTAATTAAGGGCCTTAAAGGTAAGAACCAGAAATTTGATTTGTGCCCAGAAACAGATGGATAACCAGTGCAATCAGCTACAATTCCCAATTCATTTTCTATAATAAACTTCTCATGCCCTCATGCTTGCTCCCTGCTTTTTGGGAAGTATGTGTGTAATATTTTAGCATCTGATCATACTGTCATTTCCTTCTTTCTAAACTTATTCATAACAAGTAAAACAACTTTAGTTGCTGTAGACTTTCCAGGTTGTGTGGCCATGGTCTTGGCATTGCAGGACCTGACGTTTCGCCAGTAGCTGTGACTGGCATCCTCAGAGGTATAACACAGAAAGATGGAGTACTCTCTGTGTCACGGCCACACAACCCGGAAAATCTACAGCAACCAATGAACTCCGGCTGTGAAAGTCTTTGACAACATATTAAAACAACTTTCTTCATGACCCCATGGACCACATCATGCCAGACCCTCCTGACTTGCGCCATCCTCTGGAGTTTGCTCAATTTCATGTTTGTTGCATCGATGACACTGTCTAACCATCTCATCCTTTGCCGTCCCTTTCTTCTTTGACCTTCAATCTTCCCCAGCATCAGGGTCTTCTCCAGTGAGTGCTCCCTTCTCATTTGGTGGCCAAAGTATTTGAGCTTCAAGCTTCAGTATCTGTCCTTCCACGGAACAGTCTGGATTGATTTCCTTTAGGATTACTGGGCACTAATATTAAAATGCATCAATCCATTTTAGGTTTTAATTACCCTGACATAAGCTTGATCATATTGATTATACTTTTTGGATGACAAGTTCAGCACTCCCCCCTCCCCCGTAGATCTTGACCATTGTTCTCTTGTTCCCTCCATTCTATCACTTTGTGACAGTTCTGTGACCGCTCATTTAACTATTTCCTTTACACAAAAGCAAACAGCTCTGGGCTCCTTTTTCTGTTGCTGCTGGACAAATGTTGAGTGTCAAATGACCCACACTGGATACAATACTAGAGAGAGCCGGGCTATTACCCCACAGAACAACTTAAGCACACAGTTAAAAAGTTTCTTATGCCTGGCTCATCTATGCCAGCCCAGTTTTGAATAGGAATCTTGTTTTGATAGTAGAGGTTGTGGACCTAGCCTGTTGGCTTTGGGCAAATCACTGTCCCTCACCCCCATACTTCCAGCTGTAAAATAGGAATCTTCCTTATAGTTTTATTATAACAAGAAAGATAATTGCAAACAAACAAACACTCAATAGCTGTAGTGCTATGTATATGTTTTAGCTAAATTAGTCAATTGTGTGTTCTCTAATACTGGTTACTTTCTAGCAACTTCTTTGGTTCTATGGAGTTCAACTGTGTACTTGACAATGTGTTATGTCCGCTGACCACCACTAGGTGACAGCGACATTTACCAGGGCTTGGAGAGATAATAGGGACTAGGATCCTGAAACCTCAAGCAGTCACCAATAGGAACCTTGGCGGGTAGTTTAAACCCACCAATGGGACCAGGGGGTAGTCCACAGGGACTGTATATACTTGGCCATCGGGCCGGTATTTTATGTTCTGTTGTGTGTGCTAGTAAACTATGAGCTAACAATCACGCTGTGTCCTGGTTCTTCATGCATCAAACCCGCTACACAACACAATGGGTGCGTTTAGACAGCGTGCTGGAGCGGTTTAAACTGCTCCGGCACGATGCGTTTTTTTTTTTAATCTGGAGAATCGCGCTCAGACTAACCTCCTCCTTCCGAGCGCCCCGCCGTCCTCCTGCAGGTGGGAGGGGTTTCCCCTCTCCTTTGAGCATGCGCACAGGCAGCCCTCTTCCGAACAGGAAGTTTGGCCGGTGCGAAGAAGAGCGATCTCAACAGGTCCTTTTAAAGTTTAAAGGAAGAGTCCTTTTAAAAATGGCCTCCCCGAGGAGATCCCGGACTCCTCTAAATGCCTAAACTAGGCACCAGTAAACCTTTTCTTTTTTTTTAACTAAGTGCGGAGCTCCGCTCAAGCGCACACCGGTAAGGGGAAAAAAAAATGGAGGACTAAAAACGGAAGCTGGAGGCAGCTTCCCAGAGGGGAGGGGGTTGAAGCACCCGGAAGTGGCTGGATGGAGCGATCAGACAGGGAAAAGTGCGGCTTGAAACGGAGAATGATGGAAAACACCACTTGGGTAAGTGGTGCCAAAATACTCCGTTTCAAAGGGGTTTGCTCCAGAAAGTGACGGCTGGGGACGGTGGGCAGATGTTGGGCGTGTGAACGCGCAGGGAAAAGCCGTTTCTGAGCCGTGCTGAAAACGGCTCAAACGGCGCATCTGAACGCACCCAATGTCTTTTTTTCAAAAATATACCAATGACTTGATAGTAAACAAGCTTTAGAAAAATTGGGAAGTGGCTTGCAATGATGCATTTGTAAATCTACCATCTGGTGATAAGATTTGCAGGTTTCATGTCAGATTTAGTAGAGCATTTAGTGTCAACTGGAATATTTCTGTTGTTTGCTGAAGGATCAGAAGTCTGAGGTCAGGGCCAAATACCTTTGGTTTTAGCAGATTTTGACTTGCATAATACTAAATTGTTGTGAACTCATGATAAAAAGATAGGGGACAAGTCATATTTTCCCCTAGGAATATGTTTCCAAGGCATATAAGGGATATATAAAATGGGCTGGGTAGAGGGTTCAAGGCCATAGAGAGCAGAACAAGATGCCAAAAAAGGCATATTGCACTCTTTTTACTGCTGCCCTTGCTCCTGGCCTTCACTAGGATGGATGTGTCACAGATAACAGCACCACCACTAGAGCAAAGTTAACTAGCACATACTTCATTAGTTTCAGAATGAATTGTGATCTGGGATGATACTGATACTCATCCCCAGTTCCTTAGTTGTATTGCAACTCAATTTGGGTTAGCAGTTATTCTAACTTTTTAAAAAAGTCGGCCCTGATCCTGACTCTTAGTACCATCTTGATTGGCAGAAATCATAGTATCATCATGCAAATGAACCACTTTTCTTGCTTATTTCTACACATCAAGTCAGAGCCAAATTCACAGGCGAGCAGGCCACCTTTTTACATCAATGTTAACCCCCCCCAAAATTGACGTACTTCCCACAAGTCCTTCCTGGCCCAGCTTGGCTGGCACCACACAACTGGGCTTAGTTTGGCTAACACTGCACAACTGAGCCCATCTGTTGTCTGGTAGCACACAACTCAACCAGAGTTCTCCCAGGGAGAAGCTGCTGGGGGAGGGAAGGAGGGAAAGCTGAAGACAGGGGAACAGATAAAGATATGTGTGGGAATGAGAGTAGCTGATGTGTGGGAATGAGAGAAGCAAGCAGGAAAAAGGAAAAGGGGATTTCCAGGGACATGAAAGAGGAAATAGTGCACGAAAGAAAAACAAGATGTTCCCCTGCAAGTTCTTATGCTTCTCCCATTATAAATTCAAATTGTAGACTTATTGGCCTCAATCCAGCTAAAGATTTATATGGGAATAATAGATCCATCAGATTCTCTAGGCATAGACTAGGAGTATTTTGCAAGGAAGGAAGTGAGGTGACAGACCACAGAGGACTCTCCTTTGGACTGGAGCTCACCAGGCTCTTGTGACAGGCTAGGTGTTGATATTCCAAGAGCAACCATGCCATCCTGCCTGCTTATATGAGTTGTCCATCTCAGGAGAACAAAGCATTTCACACACAAAACTGGCTTTGTTGTCTTAAGAACAGTGCTGCTTCCATATCAAAGACTAAGGCAGTTTCAGTGTTGGAAACCAAATGATACAGATAATCGGCCTCATCTAAGAATACTTGAAATTGATCTTTATACCATTGCTCAGTCAAATTATCTAGAAATATGATATCTAGAAATATTATATTGTTTGTTTGGTATTTTAAAAATTGGGATTAAAACCATTTCTAAAGCACCCTGACCTGGACAGCCCTGGTCTCATCAGATCTTGGAAGGTAAGCAGGGCTGACTCTGGCAAGTACTTGGATGGGAGACATCCTTGAAAAAACACAGATGGGCGGCAGAGGCAGGCCTCATTCAGCCACCTCTCTGAATATTCTCCAGGCCCCCAGTAGGGGTCAGTCACCAGAGATTCCCATGACTTCCAGGTGCACGCACACAGACACACACATAAAAAATGCAAAAGGTGTAGATTGGCTGGAGTTTTGTGGAAAGAAAAAATCAATATAATTTGTTTACAGGAAGCAACTTAATATCAAATATGAAAAGTATTTTAAAATAATATATGAGGAAAAAATACTTAATGTTTGTGCAAGGAATAAAACAAAAAGGGTAGCAAACATTTACCAAAAAAAATGGATATCCAAGTGTTGTCAACACTGAACGATAAGGAAGGCCAATTTATTTTAATTAAAGGCTAAAGTGGTGACTGGTGACTGGAAATTTACTTTAAGTTGTATTTACCCTCTAAATAGCAATCAAAATTCTTTTTTCACATATCTAATTAAAAAAAGAACTATATTAGGAGCTATGAATGGGGTTATGGACACTAAGCTTGCTTCATCTTCAGGAAATCCTTCTCAGATTCCAAGATACTTTAAAAATTGTTAAAAGATATGGAAAGGTTGGATTTTTTTAAGCTATATGGTAAAAAAATCAAACATAATTCAGTAGGTGTGGCTATTTATGCAGACAATTCACCTTTGATATTTCAATTCAGTATTCAAAGGAAGATCTTTTTAAAAGAATGGAGGGTAAATAATTTATTATTACAGAATGAAGTACTAACTGAAAAAATAAAGGCAGAAACATCCTTTTTTCCAAACTAATTTCACTTGGTATGTTATGATGATTTGGAGCTTGTTTGAAACTTAAAGATTGGAGGGATGGTTCCCCGAGGCACTCAAGGAGGCGATGGTCCACCCTCTCCTGAAAAAACCAACTTTGGACCCAGCTGAATTGGCCAACTATCGGCCGGTCCAATTTTCCCTATTTGGGCAAATTGATTGAGAGGGCAGTGGCGATATAGCTTCAGAGCTTTCTGGATGATGCTTCTGTCCTTGATACATTTCAGTCTGGCTTTCGCCCAGGCCATGGGACGGAGACAGTTCTGGTTGCCCTTACTGATGACCTCCGGAGGCATCTGGATTGAGGCGGTGTAGCGGCACTGTTGTTGTTAGATCTGTTGGCTGCGTTCGATACAGTCGACCACCATCACCTTGCCAATGAGGGGATACAGGGGCTCGCTCTCCAATGGCTTGTCTCTTTTCTCCAAGGTTGGGGACAGAGGGTGGCGATAGGGGAGGAGCAGTCCTGGAGGCACCCACTTGAGTGTGGGGTGCCTCAGGGGGCAGTGCTTTCCCTGATGTTGTTTAACATCTACATGCGCCCCTCGCCCAGATTGCCAGGAGGTATGGGCTGGGTTGCCATCAATATGCTGATGACACCCAGCTCTATCTGATATTGGGTGGCTGGTCAGGCTCTGACCCAGAAGATCTGATCCAGGCATTACAGGCAGTGGCTGAGTGGCTCAGGCTGAGCCAGATGAAACTAAGCCCCGTGAAGATGGAGGTCCTGTGCCTGAGTCGGAATGGATCGGGGTTGGGGATCCCTCTCCCGACCTTCGACGGGGTGCCACTGATGTCAATGTCAGAGGTTAGGAGTTTGGGAGTGTGCCTGGATCCCTCCCTAACTATTGAGGCCCATGTGGCAGATCAGCATTTTATCATCTTAGGCTGATTCGGCAGTTGGTCCCCTTCCTCGACTGCGATGACCTGGCTACAGTGATCCATGCAATGGTCACCTTGATGTTAGACTACTGTAACACTCTCTACACTCTCTACGGGGCTGCCTTTGGGCAGATTTGGAGGCTGCAGCTGGTGCAGAATGCAGCAGCCAGGCTGATGATGGATCTCCCCAAGTGGGAGCACATCCGGCCTGGGCTGGAAGCGCTGCACTAGCTGCCAACAGCATACCGAATCCATTTCAAAGTGCTGGTACTTGCCTTTAAAGCCCTATATGGCCAGAGTCCAACTTACCTGAGGGACCGCTTTTCCCCATCTATACCCCCAAGAGCACTTCGGTTGGGGACACAACATCGCCTGGTGATTCCAGGCCCCTGGGAGGCAAGACTCGCCGTTACCAGGGCCAGAGTTTTTTTGTTGGCAGCCCCTACCTGGTGGAATGAGCTCCCAGAGGAGATCAGGGCCCTGCGGGACCTCATGCAGTTCCACAGGGCTTGCAAGACGGAGCTCTTCCACTAGGCTTTTGCATAGGGGTCGCCACTGCCACCACCACCAATGATGTGGACAACGATGGGGCTGGGGACGGCCCCAGGAAGATCTTCTATAACACCACGTGGCACTGGTACCACTGGACTTACTTGGGACCAGCTACAGGACAAGATCACCCCCAAATAACTGATTGTTACCATCATGAGAGTGATTCAGGGCCATCTGTTTTATGGAGCACTTTATTCTGATCTGTGTTAGCTAATGGTTTTATTGTTTTTATCATGTTCTATGTGGGCTTTGCCCCTTGTAAGCTGCCTGTCAGAAAAAAAGGTCTATTTGATGTTTCTCACTGAGTCCATTGTTATGTGTTCCCTATTCGGCTTTGCGCTTGCATAGGTATGCAGGCAGTAACATGGGAGCTTCTTCCCTTGCCGCTTCTCCTTATCACGGTGGCCTTGAATGTAGGCTTTGGGCTATTCTTGTGTTGATGAGAATTTTCTAGTCCTGTGAATGTGAGGGGAGGGGGGAGTCGTCTCCCGCTCATGAAGTAACTCTCCCACCGGGAGTTTCCCACGTGTGCGCTTACAGTTCATTTGCTAGTCGCTTGCTTGCATCATACTATAACCCTGCTTGCTTTACTCTTGCCCCCCATTCCTGACAATGACCTTCTACTGTGGGTTTTAGCACTGTAATCCAATAAAGCCTTTCTTTTGATCAAGAATGCCTGGACCTACTTGCTTTTGAACCTGACAGAAATTGTCAGGAATCATCATCCTTTCACCACCACCAGCTCCTGCCGTCTGACACGATGAGCGGGGCTGGGGTCGGTCCACCGGTGACTACCACACCGGTCACCACGGTTCCGGTCACCACCATGGCAATTCCAGTGACCACCATGCCGGTTACCACCGTTCCGGTTACCACCGTTTCAGCTACCACCACTGCTCCAGTGACTACAACTCTGGTGACCACGGCTTTGGTCCTATACTCGACTGCTGGGCCAGCCACCCCTCCATTGACCAGCTCAGTGGGAGCCTCGTACACCCTCCCAATCTACAGCCCCGCTGGGCCAACCCAGAGTCATGGAGGAGCGATACCTCGAACCTACTTTCTGGGTGCCCCAACTCCCTGGGACAAGGGGGTTACCTATCGTAGATCACGGGACTGGACTAAGAATCTTTTGGACACCACCCAGACTACCTGGTCGTTACCGGGGAGCCAGAGCCGGGATAGCTTACTGGATCCCCGGAGAAGTTTCGGGCTCCCTCAGGGGCGGATGTCCCGCGGATCTCCCAGGTCGGGGTCCAGTCCGGATGTGGACGCCCGCATGGATTCTATCCAAGATGATACCCGATATTTAATGCGGGACATGGGCAAGCTGATGCAGTCCCTGCCGCAGATGATGGACCAAGCCATCCGAGCCCACCCGCTGACTCAACCGAGACCAGCGCCAGCCCCAGGACCACCATTGCCTGCACCTCCTCTTCCTGGCCAACCGGGTCCGGGGCAGCCAGCACCAGCAGCACCCTTACCTGGCCAGCAGATGCCTGCTCAGCCTCCTCCGGCTGGCCCATTGCCGGGAGGGCCCGGTCCGGGACAGCCTGGACCTGTCCAGCCTCCACCCGTACTACCACCGCCTCCCGCTCCTGCTCTGGTGCCCCTCCCGTTGCCCGTTCCGGTGCCTGGCATGGGTCCCGTTCCTCCAATAATTCGTCCCAAGGATATGTTGGACATTACTTTTGACAGGGACCCTGAGACTGTGTCTTTCTTTATATTGCAAGTCAGAAAATTCGTACAGCGATGGGGCTATGTGTTCCCAGATGAGGAGCAACAGGTGGAATTCATTGCTTCAAGGTTCCGCAGAATTGCTACCAGCTGGTATGTAGCCCTCCATGATCTGGAGGCAGCGGAGCTGGGGAATGTTGATGACTTCATGTGGGCCTTGAGGAACCGCTTCGAAGACCCGGGGGCAGCTCCAAAGGCTGAAGCCTTCCTCCGCACCTTCAAACAAGGCAAACTAACAGTGAGGGAGTACTCACGGGAATTTCAACGGCATGCAGTCAAGATTCGAGACTGGACTGACCCTGTGCTGGCTCAACAATACCGGATGGGGTTAGCAGTGGACGTCCGTCACAATGTTCTCAGTTCCAAAGAGCCGCGCACCCTTCAAGGGTGGATGGAGGAGGCGGAAAAAGCTGAAAGCAGACTGCGCCTCATGAAACTGGATTTGTCACTTGGGAGCAACCGTCTGAGCACCTCGGCCACCCTGACCAGGAGCAAGCCTACCTCCACCCAGGGTGGGGTGAGAGATCAACCCATGAGACAGGGCTTGTGCCTGCGATGTGGGGAGAAAGGGCACTTCGCCGCCTCCTGCCCCAAGGGAGATCCTGGTCGGGCTCTGACGCAAGAGGAGCCCCAACGATGGCAAGCTACCACCCTGAGAAAGGGTACAGCAAAACCACGCAACCCGCGGGCCCTTTTTGCCAACCCGGACCCTGTGGATACGTTGATGTTAGAAGAAGAAGAGAGTGATCTGCAGGGAAACGAAGTGGTCCTGTTTGTGAGTGGCACTGCCCAACAGGACCCTGCCCCTGAGGCGCCAAAAATGGTGAGCAATTACCCCTCTCTCTTCTTTGTGACTGTTCTTATAATGAACCCTGCCATGATGATCCACATCAGGGTCCGAGCCCTCATTGACTCGGGGTGTGGGAGGGATTTGATGAACCCGTCACTGGTAACAGGACTAGAGGCGGCAGTTACCAGTTTGAAAGATCCCATTACCTTTACCCAAATGGATGGATCACCGATGAAGGAACCATGTCGATTTGAGACTGTCCCCTTAAGGGTGGGCATAGGAGAACACTGGGAGCTGCGGTCTTTTGTAATAGCCCCACAAGCCCAATTCCCATTAGTGTTGGGCAGCCCATGGTTGCATGGGCACGATCCCTATATACTTTGGGACGAAGGGACAGTACAATTCATCTCCCCGAAGTGTGCGGAGTACAAGTGGGACCCGGGGTGGGGAAAAACCCCTAATAACGATCCTCCACGAGCCTGCTTAGCCGCAGAGGACCTTAATCGCATTCCCAAAGAATACCGGCATCTGGCCCGTGTGTTTGAGGAGGAGGAAGCTGACGAACTACCTCCCCACCGTAACTCAGACTGTGCGATTGAAATCCTTCCGGGCCACAAGTTGCCTAAAGGGAAAATTTATGCTATGAGTCCTATGGAAAAGGAGGAGCTACGCAGATTCATTGACAAGAATCTGGCCCGTGGATTTATCCGACTGGCGTTGTCCCCCTTTGCGGCCCCTGTGTTGTTTTGTAAAAAGAAGGATGGGGGGCTGAGACTGTGCATTGATTACCGGGGCTTGAACGCAGTTTCAGCTACCAATGCTTACCCCATGCCCCTCATCAAGGATTTATTAGCAGAAGTGGCAAAGGGGAGGGTGTTTTCCAAATTGGATTTACGTGATGCCTATTTTAGAGTCCGCATTAGGCAAGGAGATGAACACAAGACCGCCTTCAATACCCCGTTGGGACAATTTGAATATCGGGTTATGGCTTTCGGTTTGCAGGGGGCACCTGGGGTCTTCATGAACTTAATAAACGAGGTGCTGCACCCCTATTTGTTCAAGGGGTGGTTGTTTACTTGGATGATATCTTGGTGTACAGCCCAGACCAAAAATCTCACACTAGGTTGCTT
Organism: Gekko gecko; assembly: GCA_029375565.1. Taxonomy (NCBI): domain Eukaryota; kingdom Metazoa; phylum Chordata; class Lepidosauria; order Squamata; family Gekkonidae; genus Gekko; species Gekko gecko. The sequence goes on from JAPDNY010000001.1 coordinate 194,506,890, forward strand.
CAGGAGGTACTGGAGAAGTTGCTAGAGCACAAACTGTTTGTTAAGCTCTCAAAATGTGAGTTTCACCAGAGTCGCATTGACTTTTTAGGGTATCGCATATCCTCAAATGGGTTGGAAATGGACCCAAAAAAGGTCCAGGATGTGTTGGCTTGGGAACCCCCCAAAACCAGAAGGCAGCTCCAGAGTTTTCACCGCCAATTCTTGCCCCATTTTGCCCAGGTAGCCCTCCCTCTCACAGACCTCCTAAAGACTAAAGGGAGAGGGGCTAAAGCTTCCATGCCAGGGGCCCTGTTAGTTTGGACACCTCAGTGTCAAGAGGCGTTTGAACAACTGAAGCAGTTATTTACTTCCGAACCAGTACTGGCACACCCAAATGAAACAAAAAAATTATTGTCCAAGTGACGCCTCAGATACCACAATGGGGGGGGGTGATCTTACAAGAGGACACCCAAGGGTACTTGCATCCTCTTGCTTATGTCTCACGAAAGTTTAATGACACAGAGAGGTTCTGGCCCATTTGGGACAAAGAAGCTGCTTCCATACGCTTAGCCCTAATTACTTGGAGGCACTGGCTAGAGGGGGCTCGGGTACCCTTTGAAATCTGGACTGATCATAAGAACCTTGAGGTACTTCGAAAGCCCCGGAATCTAAATGCCAAACAGTTCCACTGGGCTGAGTTTTTCTCCAAGTTCCAATTTACCCTTCATCACTTCCCGGGTAAGTCCAATCACTTGGCAGATGCCCTCTCACGCCTTCCCCAGCATCTGAGCAAGAGAACGGAGGTGAGAGAATCCTTTTTTACCCCAGACCAACTTGTTGGGGCAGTTATAACACGCAAACAGAAACAATTACAGCCAGTTACCCCGAGTCAGGGGTTGCCATGGGAAAATCAATTTGCTAACGACATCACTGATCAGGAGAAAGTTGAGCTAAAAGCTCGAGATGATGTGGAATGCAAATCCAATGGCTGCTGGTACAAAGGTATTAAACTGTTCGTCCCAGAAAGTACACGACCCCAAGTACTGCAGGCTGTCCATGATTCCAAGACAGCAGGACACTTCGGGTATGTGAAGTCCCTACACCTACTGCAGCGCAATTTCTGGTGGCCCCGAATGAAACGAGATCTATCGCTCTACATACAATCTTGCCCTACATGTAGCCGCTGCAAGTCCAGAGTGGGAAAAACCCCAGGTCTACTACAGCCATTGCCTACCCCAAGTCGACCCTGGGAAGTGATTTCCATGGACTTTATCACTGATCTTCCTCCTAGCAAACACATGACTGTTATTTGGGTGGTGGTGGACTTATTTTCTAAACAGGCTCATTTTGTACCGTTTCCTAGTTTGCCAATGGCCAAAATACTTGCAAGAGCCTTCTTACAGCATATTGCCCGGCTCCACACTTTACCGATCAAAATAATATCTGATCGTGGGGTTCAGTTTGTCTCCAAACTATGGACAGAGTTAATGGCCCTCATGGGTATTGAGCGTGCTTTAAGCAATGCATACCACCCGGAAACTGATGGGCAAACAGAAAGGGTGAATCAAACACTTGAGCAATATCTGCGTTGTTTCACCAACTACCAACAAGACAATTGGGTCGAGTTGTTGCCTTTGGCTGAGTTTGCATACAACAACTCCTGGCACGCATCAACTGGAATGTCTCCCTTTAAAGCAGCCATGGGTTATGATAGCCCCCCTCTTCCGTTCCTGAAACCGGGGGGTTCTCCTGGTAATGCTACAGAATGGTGTAAATCTTTTTGAGAGTCTTGGCCAATGATCGTAGAGACTTTAAACGAAGCCAAGGCTCAATATAAGAAATATGCAGACAAAAAAAGGGCGGGGGGATGGAATCTGCAGCCAGGGGATTCAGTGTACCTTTCCACTAAGAACTTACGCCTCTCACAGAAGTCGCGGAAGCTAGCGTGGAAATATATTGGTCCATTCAAGGTGGTTCGCTGTATTAATAAAGTGACTGTGCAACTGGATTTACCTAAGTCACTTAAAGCCATTCATCCAATTTTCCATTACAGCCTCTTCAAACTGGCATCTCCCCTATTTAAGTGGCATCCGGAGCCTCCGGCAAACCCCCCCCCCACTGATCATCGATAACGAGGAGCACTACGAGCTGGAAAACATCCTGAACTCCAAATTTATCTGTGGACAATTGTATTATTTGGTTGAATGGGTACATTTTGGGCCCCAACACAGGGAATGGGTTAAAGTGTCTGATATTAATGCACCTGATCTTCTAAGGGATTTTCACACCCGTTTCCCAGCCAAACCAGGGGGTCCCATGTACTCCCCTTCCTGAGTGGTGGGTGGGAGGTATTTTGGGAAGGGCAGAGTGTCAGAAAAAAAGGTCTATTTGATGTTTCTCACTGAGTCCATTGTTATGTGTTCCCTATTCGGCTTTGCGCTTGCGTAGGTATGCAGGCAGTAACGTGGGAGCTTCTTCCCTTGCCGCTTCTCCTTATCACGGTGGCCTTGAATGTAGGCTTTGGGCTATTCTTGTGTTGATGAGAATTTTCCAGTCCTGTGAATGCGAGGGGAGGGGGAGTCGTCTCCCGCTCATGAAGTAACTCTCCCGCCGGGAGTTTCCGCGCGCGCGCTTACAGTTCATTTGCTAGTCGCTTGCTTGCATCATACTATAACCCTGCTTGCTTTACTATTGCCCCCCATTCCTGACAATGACCTTCTACTGTGGGTTTTAGCACTGTAATCCAATAAAGCCTTTCTTTTGATCAAGAATGCCTGGACCTACTTGCTTTTGAACCTGACACTGCCCTGAGCCCGCTTATTTTGTAAAAATCTACATGCTGCCTGGATCGAATGGGATCTCAACATACAGATAACATATGGCTAAACATGAATATTACATTTGGTTATATTACTATTTACTTGGCATTCCTAAAGCCAACAATTGCTTGGTCCTCTTTCCTGGTGCTGAATACGTGCGGTTTTCCAGAGGATACAAGCTACCACAGAAGCATGGTTACCACTAGCTCCAGCTTCAAAAATTCCTGGTGATTTGGAAGTGCTGTCTAGGGAGGATGGGAAGGAGAGGAAACCCCAGTAAGACTGTGAGGCCAGAGTCCACCTTAAAATTGCCAGAGAAATGGAGCTCCATAGTCTGGATAAATTGTAATTCTGGGGAAACTCCAGGCCCCACCTGGAGGTTGGTAGTCCTAATATGAGGTGAAGCCCCAAACCTCCATTGAGAAGAAGAAAAAGCTAGCGAACTTAGAAGCTGTCTCTGAAGAGCTGGGAGTGCCTGTCAAAGAACTGCAGACAATTGCCATCCCTGTAAACACCTCAAGAATATTCACTGTGCAACAACTCACTTTACTGGGTGCAGACCTCATGATGATGATGACAGAAATTTTATTAATCTTAAAACTGTCTAATAGAACAATTTAAATTACAGATATTAGTCTAGGATCTGTGAGACCCAGGTTTGAATCTCAATGCTGCCATGGAAGGCTGCTGGGTAACCTTGGGCCACTCACAAAACTCTTAGTCTAATCTATCTCACGGGGCTGTTGTGATAATAAAATGGAGGAGAAGAAAATGATGTAAACTACTTCGGGTCCACACTGCAGAGAAGGGTGGTATATAAATTAAGTGAATTAATGAATAATAATAACATTGGTAAAGAGATTAGCCATTTTTAATAATTTACATTTTGAGCCCACCTTTCTGTGTAACTCATACATAGTTTAAAATATTTCTGCACTGTTTCCTAATCAAGATTCTTGAGGCTGTTCATTAAAATGTATATAATACAAACAGACAGTAAAAGTTGATAAAACTCAACCATTCAGAAGTAATGCTGAAGCCAGCAACAATAAACAATGTAATGTATCAAAATATTAAAGAAAGCTATTAAAACAAGATGTAATAGACAGAAAAACAGCCCAGTCCACACTAAATTAACACTAATGATTGCCAAGAACCTGGCATTAACAACTAAAAAAAGAGTACACAAATTGTTGCACAGTGGTTTTTCCACAGGTAAGTCACCACTACTAAGAAGGCCCTGTCCTTCTGGCTACCCATCTCACTTCATAAAATGAAGGCACACATAATAGAGTGTATGATAATGATCAGGGCTATTTTGGGGCAGGAATGCACAGGAACGGAGTTCCAGCTGGCTCCCTAGTTGGCCACTCATTAGCATAATAGGCCACACCCAACAGCAGAAACTCATTAGGATTGATTACATTAGGGGTGTGTGGCCTAACATGCAAAGGAGTTCCTGCTACAAAAAAAGCCCTGGGTTTTGACAACAAACAAGGTAAACAGAATAAGAAGCAAGAGGTGGTTGTGGCTGGATGACCACACGTCTGGTAATATGGGGTGTGGCCTAATATGCTAATGAGTTTTGCTGTTGGGCGTAGCCTATTATGCTAATATGTTCCTGCTGGGCTTTTTCTACAAAAAGAGCCCTGATAATGATGTTAACATCTGTGCAGGCTTGTGTGAGAAGAGGCACTCATTCAGTTAATGTGGTCCCAGATCACTTAGGGCTTTAACAGTTTCAACTGGCCTGGCAGCAAGTAATGTTCTTTTAATACTACAGAATCATAGAATCACAAAGTTGGAAGAGGCCATACAGGCTATGTAGTTCAACCCCCCTGCTCAGTGCAGGATCAGTCAAAAGCATCCCTGACAAGTGTTAGTCCAGCCACTGCTTAAAGACTGCCAGTTAAGGGGAGTTCACCAACTCCTTAGGCAGCTGATTCCACTGTTGAACAACTCTTACGGTAAAAAAGTTTTCCCTAATATACAGCCGGTACCTTCCCACCCTTAATTTTAACCCATTATTGCAAATCCTATCCTCTGTTGCCAACTAGTGTGCTCTGCTCTCATTGTAGCAGTTAGCATTTTTAATACCTGTGTCTCCTATTATCCATAACCTGCAGTTAATTTTAGGCGATGTTTGTCATGCTCAGGGTTATTGCAAGATCACCTAATAGCTGTGCATTTGTACAATCTCTTATATTCAGTCTATCAGAAAATAAAGGTCCATTTCTTTAACCAAGCAGTTTCTTTCTTGCAAGACATAGATAGTATGTTCTTTTTGGTGTAGTTTGGTGTAGTGGTTAAGTGTGCAGACTCTAATCTGGGAGAACTGGGTTTGATTCTGCTGCTGGATGACCTCGGGCAAGCCATAGTTCTGACAAGAGCTGTCCTTGAAAGGGCAGTTCTTGAAAGAGCTCTCTTAGCCCCACCTACCTCACAGGGTGTCTGTTGTGGGGAAGGGAAGGGAAGGGAAGGGAAGGGAAGGGAAGGAAGGGAAGGAAGGGAAGGAAGGGAAGGAAGGAAGGAAGGAAAGGAGTTTGTAAGCTGCTCTGAGACTCCGAGTTAAGGGTGGGGTATAAATCCCATCTCTTCTCTTCTCCTTAAATTGACTAGACTGATCTGCAAGCTACCCACATTTGGTAACTACTAACATTGCACTTTAGCAATTATTGTACAATTCACAACAACAATTCATAGTCTGTACAATTCACAACAACAAATGCATACAGTAGGTAAGTAGAGGCATGATCATTAAGAGGCATGATCATTATTGGAGGCATGATCATTAATTGCACTTACAACACAAATTTAAGTACGGTTGATTTCAGTGAAAGCTGTTCCAGATTACAGCTTTTATGCAGGTGTATGGAATTATATTCTCCCTGCAATGGATGACAGAAGCAAGAATAAAAGGCAAGCAGTGGCTCAGAAGGTAAGACGTGGAGCTGCAGACCAGAAGGTCTGTAGTTTGGCAGATTGAGACCCTAATGTTGCGTGACGGAGTGAGCTCCTATCCATGGCCCCAGCTCCTGCCAACCTAGCAGTTCAAAAGCAAGAAATTGCAAATAAATAAATACCTCTTCAGTGGGAAGGTAACAGCATTCCGTCTACCTCAGTGTTTAGTCATGCCAGCCACATGACCATGGAAATGTCTTTGGACAGTGCTGGCTCTTCATCTTGGAAATGGAGATGAGCACCGCCCCCTAGAGTCAGATTCGACTGGCTTTAGAGCAAGGCAAACCTTTACCTACACACACACACACACACAGGAGGCTGCAATGCTGGTGCAGGACGGACAATAGTAATTGAAAGGGTACTTAATCCTTTCCCCATCTGCTGTTTTTCATTCAGAATCATCTTCTCCCCAAACAGCTTTTATTGTTGTGGGGTTCCAGTTGCCTGTGCACAAGGATAAAGCTTAGACATACATGAAAGGGAATCAGGAGGCTGAGAGCTGATGCACTAGAATGGACTGCCTCCTTCATGCTGCAGGTGGTAGTCATCAGTTGCATATATTCCTAGATCAGCTTACTGGCTGGTTTTATAATTGCAGGGAGTTTTGTAACATAAGGACCATTCCCAAATGTCCATAATTTTCCATGAACTGTCTGAGATAGTATAATCCATTCTAACACCTCATGGCTTAGCCACCTCAATCTCCTGCATTTGTAAACTAGGCCTCAGATTTGAAAATGATCCAGAAGCAAACTGAAAGGAAAGGTTCCAGTACCATCTGAACATCACACAAAGCGTCCACACGAGGGTGGAGTCTGGCTCATATGAGGTATGCAGGAGTGTGAAACTCCACTGCCTTACCATGGCTTTCCCTGTACTTTGAATTCTTTCAAAACCTCTCTTACAGTTACGTAGCAAATGCCACTCACTTTCCACAGAATTTTATCCATCTTCCGCACTTTTCAAATTCTTTGCTTCCAGCATTTGGTACAATGAAGGCAGAATTATGTTGTTACGTTCCTTCCCACAACAATGCTGGTTGACATTGACAAGTATTGAAACATGTTTGTGATGATACAATACAGAATATAAACAGTTTATTTGTTAGGGTTTTCCTAATTTAGTGGCTTCCCTTCCAGAAAAGTAATTACCAACCACTGTTTCTCCACAAACTAATCCTTTCTTTGTCTCCCTTGTTGGGTTAGGACAGTTTGCTGGTAATTATGAGGTTCCAAACTTTTCATACCCAATTTTCTTCTTCAGACTGTACTTACTTTATTATTATGTTCACCGGATTTGGGCAGGAAAGAGGAAATATTCTAGAAAGAGCTAATTATTTCATTTGGCAAAAGATACGCCTACATAAGTAAACATCAAACAAGAGCAAAGGCAAGCCTATTAAAATCAATTAAATCACTTTAACAAGATGTTAATTATGGAGAATCTTTGCAGGTACACAACGTATTGTGTGTGTTCTTTGTTTTTTTAAAGGCTCTCCAAACAACAATAACATATTGAAATGTATCAGATACTTTCAGACACACATTTCTTCATACCATGTTATCTTGAATCACAGGAAAGCCAAACACAATTAAAACTTTTGACCAACAGCTCTGAGCCAGAGAAACTCTGTGACTTTGCTGCCACCTCTTGATAAATTTCAGAAGTACAATCATTTCAGAAGTTGAATAGTTTAAAATACTAAAATAAGAGAAAAATAAAGAAAAGAATGATGCAATTTTTAAAAAGTGGCTCTAACGATACAAACATAATAATCAAGAAGCAAGATGGCGGTGTTGCACAGATGGTTGTGCTCCCGTTCCCGCAACTGACTGAGCTGGAGAAGTGAGCTAGAATAAACACTAACTGCACTGACTATGGAAATGCGGGAGAACAGCCCCGCAATCAATACAGGGCTTAAGGTGAGACATCACCCTCCATCGCTATATTTTCCCTGGCAGGGTCCCAGTTCAATGCGGGCCTCCGTACTGGCCTATATAGCGATAGCCCCAGTACTTACAGCCTCGGCCTGGCGTGGAGCCTCCATCAGCACCAGTGGAGCATTTGACGGCTGTTTGGCGTTGGCTTGGGCAGTGCGGCAGCCACTTTGGGACTGAGGACAGAGTGGCATCCTGCCAACGGCAGCAGAGTGCGCAGCGACAGCAACCGTGGCAGACCTGTGGTCACCGGTGGGCAAGGGCTCCCCTCTTTATCGGAGCCCTCCTGGCCAGTCAGGAGGCAGGATAATGCAGTGGTGGACATCTGTGGGTCTGCGAGGACTGGGCTGACTGGGATAGTGGTGGGCGCCATGGGGCTGCGACGCTGGGAGCCGACGGGCTCTGCGAGGGGCACTGGAGCTGAAGCGGCGGACTATATCGGAGGGATTGGGGATCATGGCTGGGACGCGGACCCCGTCCTGGGATCGCCGGAACTGGATGAACAAAGGGGCTGGGACACTCAAGGGGAACCTTCTACAGCCAAGGAGGGTTGGAGACTGGAGTGCCCCTAGCGGTTGGCCCTCAGTAATCAACTAGCAGGGAGGGATGTTGTAGGTCCTTCCTCCCCTGCAGAAGAGGAGCCAGTAATCGATTTGAATGAACTGAGGGCAGCACCTGGATATTCAGATGATGAGGGAAGAGTCTGACTGTAGCTAGCTGGTTAGGAGAAGTTAGTTAGGGGTGATAGGGGTTTTTTAGCTGGCTAGGATACTGACCTATTAATTGGTGGTTAAACTGGATGATTGTTTTTAGAATTTATTGTTGGAGGTTGGGAAATTTTAGTGCAATCAGTAGGGATTATATGTATATTCTAACAGGGCAGTTAGTTAAATAGGACTCATTAGCATCAGGAGGGATTGCTGCGCTCAGAGTGCATATTATTGAAACAGCTCATTGGCTAGCTTGATAGTGGTCTGAGGTGGCTGCAAAGGCTGTCTGGGGAAGCAATGCCTGAGCAATATATTCTGGTGCTCCTGAGGCGGGGGAAGTATAGCGGTGGGTCGAGGCAGAGAGCTAAGGGAAGGACGCGGAGAAATATAGTGGCTCGGTGCCCTTCCAGCCTGTGGCCCACCCCAAATATAGTCGGCAGTGGGGCCAGGACCGATAACCCCCCTCTGACATTGGTGCTGTGCAATGCCAGGTCCATTAATAATAAGACCATAGTCCTTCGGGACTGCCTTTTGGAACAAAAGGTGGACCTGGCATGCGTGACCGAGACCTGGGTGTGGGATGAGGAGACCGTAGCTCTCTCCCAACTTGCCCCACCTGGGTTCTCAGTCCTACACTAATCACGGACTAGGGGGTGGGGGGAGGAGTAGCTATTTTCATTTGGGAGGCTTACTCCTTCCAGGCACTCCCGCTGCTAGAAATCATGGGCATTGAGTGTGTCGGCTTGGTGCTGGAGGCTGAGGAGAGTTTGGCAATCTGGCTGGTGTACTGACCGTTTAATGCATTGGCCAGTAGCCTGCCATCCCTGATGGAGGCCGTATCAGGCTGGGCGTTGGAGCACCCTAGACTTCTGGTCTTGGGTGATTTCAACATCCATGCCGATGATGCGGCGTCCAGTCAGGCAGCAGACCTAGTATCATCCATGGCAGCACTGGGACTCTCCCAACTTGTAGCAACCCCCACGCACTGGGCTGGGCACATGCTCGATTTGATTTTTGTGACTGGAGTAACAGTAGACTGGATTACTGCCTTGGCTGGAAGGCCCGTCTGAATGTTCCATCCCGACCCTGTTTAGGCGGCGAACAGAGCCAAATGGACCCTGTGTGGCTTCAGATGGCTTTGCGGGATCCGAGGCCTTCTGGCGGCTAGCTAGATGAGCTTGTGGAGGACTGGCATGGCCAGCTCACCACAGCCATCGACAAGATCGCTCCCTGGCACCCTCTGCACCCTCGCTCTAGGCTGGCCCCTGGTACATGCAGGAGCTGCGGCTGATGAAGTGAGAGCTAAGACAGCTAGAGAGATGGTGGCATCATACTCGCGACGAGGCAACAAGAGCTGTGGTGCAGTGGGTAAAATCCCCTCCATAACTATAACATCTGAACTGCAAAGCTTTGTCAGTTCTAGCCCCGCACTGGTGTGAGCAACCAAGCCTTGTCCCTAGCTCATCATCCACCCAGTGATTCAAAAGCTTCAGCAAGTAGATAAACTGGGGACCACCCGCTAGGGGTGGGCACACCAATCCCTTCGGGGAGGAGTTAGCTGCCATTGAAAGACGTCTGCTGCGCTGCGAGATTGGAAGGTGGAAAAGTCTGTGTTGGCATTCCTTGCAGTGGAGCGAATCGGCCTGCAGTGGAGCAAATCGGTCAGGCGGTGGCAGTGTGACAATGCGACATCATGAGTCCTGACATCATCAGCCAGCCAACAAAGAACATGCCATCGGATCACGTCTGATACAGCCTGCAGATGAATCCTCCCGAGCAGCTACAGTGTATGATTAAATAATTGTATGTTGTCTCCCTATCCCCCGCAAAAATTGTTAGTCCATGTCTTCTGAGTAACTGTAAATCGGTATGAGCCTGCGTGAGTGGGAAAAGCGATTAATAAATTGAAAGTATTATTATTATTATCTTATAGGACGTTTATGAGATCTTATGAGATGGCAACAAAGGCTGCTAAGAGGGCTTTCTATGCAGCCTCGATTGCGTCCGCTAGCTCACACCCGGCCCAATTATTTAGAACAATTTGGTCCTTAACAGTGCTGCCACAGGGCAGGCAAAATGGTAGGGAATTGGAGATTAGCTGTGAGGGTTTTGCGAGCTATTTTGCGAATAAAGTCTTGGCACTCCGCCGTGATCTCCCCGCCACAGTTGAAACAGTGGGTGAAGTCAAGGCCCCTTGTGTGTCTTCGATTCTGGGTTTAGATTGCTTCAGCCCACTCAGCCTGGAGGAAGTTGACAGATTGCTCGTATCTGTACGCCCAACCACTTGCGGCCTTGATCCGTGCCCCTCCTGGCTCATTAAAGCGGGCCACGAGGGGTTTCAAGGTGCCCTAAGGGAGATTATCAGCAAGTCCCTTTCTGAGGGGCAGTTCCCTGGGGCACTCAAGGAAGCGATGGTCCGCCCCCTCTTGAAAAAACCATCTCTGGACCCGGCCGAATTTGCCAACTACCGGCCAGTGTCCAATTTGCCCTATTTGGGCAAATTAATTGATAGGGCAGTGGAGATACAGCTGCAGGGCTTTCTGAATGATGTTTCCACCTTGGACCAGTCTGGCTTCCGCCCAGGGCATGGGATGGAGACAGCGCTGGTCGCCCTTACTGACGACCTCTGGAGACATCTGGATCGAGGCGGTGTGGTGGTATTGCTGTTGTTAGATCTGTCGGCCATGTTCGAAACGGTCAACCATCAGCTGCTGACCCACCACCTTGCCGACACTGGGATACAGGGGCTCGCCCTCCAATGGCTTGCCTCTTTTCTCCGGGGTCGGGGACAGAGGGTGGTGCTCGAGGAACAGCAGTCCTGAAGGCACTCGCTCGAATGCAGTGTGCCTCAGGGAGCTATGCTCTCCCCAATGTTGTTCAACATCTATATGCGCCCCCTCGCCCAGATTGCTCGGAGGTATGGGCTAGGGGGTCATCAGTATGCAAATGACACCCAGCTCTATCTGATGTTGGGCAGCCAGTCGGACTCCAGCCCAGAAGACCTGAACCGGGCACTACAAGCCGTGGCTGCTTGGCTTAGACTGAGCCGGCTGAAGCTAAACCCAGTGAAGACGGAGGTCCTGTGCCTGAGTTGGGGTGGTCGGGGAGTGGGGTTCCCTCTCCTGACCTTCGATGGGATGCCTCTGGTGCCAGCGTCGGAGGTTAGGAGTCTGGGAGTGCACCTGGATCTCTTTAACAATGGAGGCCCAGGTGGCAGCCACTGCTGGCTTGGCCTTCTACCATCTCCGGCTGATTTGGCAGTTGGTTCCCTTCCTTGACCGCTATGACCTGGCTACAGTGATCCATGCGACGGTCACCTTGAGATTACACTACTGCAACGCTCTCTACATGGGGCTGCCTTTGTCAAAGATTCGGAAGCTGTAGCTAGTGCAGAATGCTGCAGCCAAGCTGCTGATGTGTCTTCCTAGATGGGACCACATCCGGCCTATGCTGAAAGTGCTGCACCAGCTGCCAATAGCGTTCCGAATCCGCTTCAAGGTGCTGGTACTTACCTTTAAAGCCCTATATGGCTAGGGTCCGACATACCTGAGGGACCGCCTTTCCCCATATATAACCCAGAGAGCACTACGGTTGGGGGCCCAACATCATCTCCTGATCCCAGGCTCTAGACAGGCCAGGCTTGTGGTAACCAGGGCTAGGGCCTTCTTGGTGGTGGCTCCTACCTGGTGGAATGAGCTCCCAGAGGAGATCAGGGCCCTGCAGGACCTTTCACAGTTCCACAGGGCCTGCAAGACGAAGCTCTTCTGCCAGGCCTTTGGTTAGGAGCTGCCACTACCACCACAACTACCATCAACACGACCATCACCACCAACCACCGGTGGTGGTAAGGGATGGCCCAATAAGACCACTATAGGATTATGATGGACTAGTGCTGCCGAAATGGCCTTGAAATTAACATCTCTAAGCCTTCATCGTGATTAAATTACAGCGATACAATCACGGAGCACTTTATTAATGTTAAATGGTTGTTTTTATTCTGATTTTAATGTTTTATTCCGGCATTTGGTGCCCTTGTTGTGGGCCACCCTGAGCCCGCTTGCAGGGAGGGCAGGATAGAAATGTAAGAAATAAAATAAAAATAAAATAAATAAATAAAAGTGCCAGCAGGAGATAAGATTACTTTTTTGTAGATTAGTTTTATTACGTAGTGGTTAGATATCTGGGAGACCCAGGTCTAAACCCATGTGCCTTGTCACCCCCCTCGCGTCTTGAGGAAGGGCAAGAGATAGAGATAGAGAGATAGAGAGATAGAGAGATAGAGAGATAGAGAGAGAGAGAGAGAGAGAGAGAGAGAGAGAGAGAGAGAGAGAGAGAGAGAGAGAGAGAGAGAGATTCAAGTGGACAAAAGCTGCTGTTCATGCTAACAGGGATATCTAATCCAAGTGGCCAAACAAAGAGGAATCCACAGCAATGAATGGGACAGCCTATGCATACAGGCTTCCACATCCATATGGATTCAGATTCACAAAGAGAATCCCTTTGAGAACATATGGATCTGGAAGCCTGGATGCTGTACTGCTGCACTGGAGAGCTGAATTAATTGATAACGGACTTCAGGAAGTCATTGAATGAGTACAGAGCCAGTAGAATACATTAGTGTGCATAAACAAACAAAAATATTTCTACCACAATGGACTAGGAGCTAACCTTCTGTCTGGAATTCTAGATGTACATACCAACCATGTGGGGACCCAGTCAGGTATGGGATTATAGAATGGGAGAATGGGTCTTTAATTCCTCCTTTCCCCACTTCCTCACTCTGAAATAACTCCTTTGAGCTGCTTTGAATTCCAGTAGGAAAAAGGACAGGTATCTATATTCTACTTGACTTTTTAAAAACCAGGACTCAAAGCAAAAATACATTTTAAAAAATCTAGCAAGTTGGGAGATAGAAGGAGTTAACCCTCTTGTCCCACTATCATAGCTCTGATCCAGACTGGGCCTTCCCTTTCCAAGCCCAAATTACAGTTCTGCCATTCCACTCATGTAACTCCAACATCACATGTTGTCTGTAATATATACACAAATTATTATTGAGTTTCTGAGACATTGGTCTTTCAGAGAGTCTGAATATTTTAGACCTTGATAAGTATTTAGCTAGCATTTGGAACTGGGTGGATGTGACTAGAACAAATGACAAGAATGCACTTTGAGAACAGTGGGAGATGCCTGAACACCCACTGGATATAATGGGAGCCAGCAATGTCAATTTGCTTGCATGGATTCCATTGAAATATATTACAACCAGATGGGTAGCCATGGTGAGGCACATAGGGGGTGGGGCATGTGCCCCCCCCCCACTCATGGCTAATGCCCTACAACTGCCCCTGTGTCAGACACTTCGGCTAGTCAGTCAAACACCAGGCCTCATGGTAAAGGATAATGTTTATTAGACTGCAATACTAAAGCGCTAAAACAGAAGCATTGTTAAGAATGACCTATACAAAAAGAACATCTAGGGTTATACTCAAAGGGGGAAGAGAAGCCTCTCTGCCCTCTACCAATAGAGTCAAAGCCCGCGCGCGCGAAAAAATCAAACAGATACTATATTGCTACATTCCCACAAAGCAATAATTTCCCATGCCTAGCTGTTGTCTTAAGAAACAGAAAGGAGACATTCAGCCTGGCGTTTTCAAGGCCATTTGGCCTGGGCGAGATGGAGATTGCACCGTCTCCCAGGCAACCCCGTCACCTCCCCACATACCAGAGAAAATACAGATACAGGCATTGACAACTGCTCACCTCCCCTCACCCCTATGGCAGGGATACCTGACACCCTGCCCCTGCTAGGTAGGTGCCGCCTCTCCATGGGAGGAGACCGCGGATCGGAACCTGCAGTCCTGCCATGTGAGTGACTTGTCTCGGCCTCCTGGCACCTAGGCCACTGGGGACTGGCCTTGCAGCAGTGGCATCCCTCCTCCTACGCCTTGTTTTCCAGCCCTGGAAGCCAGGAAGGCGGGGGCTGTTGCCTAAATCTCCCTCTGCTTCATTGGCTGCTGTTTTGCTGCTTTTAATACCTCAGCAATTACCTCAGCCACCGTCTTGTGGGTGGCCCTCCAGGGGCTCTGGCTGAGCAATGGGGTGCTGCTGCTGCTGCAGCTGGCTGCCAGACTGTACTCAGGCAGTGGGTCCTGCTCCACCAGGCTCTCGCTCGGATTCCTGCCACCACCACCTCCCTTGGACATGCCGCCTCCTCCAGCTCCTGAAGACCCTTGTCTCCCCCCTCTTCCCTGCTCCCCTGCCCCACAGGCTTTCACAATGCCCCACCAACTAACATTTTCTGGCTATGCCTGATTACAACACACAAAATTCACAATGAAAACATGGAAAGGTTTTAAAGAAACCCACCCTGGATGTCGAATGACAGCCTTCAGAGTAGAATAATGATCCCTGGAAGTAGCATGAGTGTTGTCAGATGGGAATCATAGCCCTTGTAGTGGAATGGGAGCTCTTGGGAGTAGTATAAGAATTCTGGGACTGGAATGACAACCCCTAGTGTGGAATGATGGTCCCTGGGAGAAGAAAAAGTGTTCTGGAATGACAGCTACCAGAGTGGAATGATGGTCCTTGTGTTGCCAGAGGCACTGCCTTTTACTCATGAGTAGCCCCAAAGCAGGGGTGCCCTACTTTCTAACCTGAACCAAAGTCAGCACTCTCAGCTTGAACCACAGAGTTAGACTGCAAGTGCTCTGCAAAAAGGGATTTCATATTCAGGTGACAGGCAACCTCTGAGCAAGTCTCCAGTCTTCCCCCTCCACCCAGCAAAGATTATGCTTATGGAATGACAATGGGTTCTACCAGGTAAAGTATCTACATTTCTAAATGTCTATTTAGAGGCCATCTGGCAGATAACTCTGTCTCCAGTAATTCTTTGTTTGAATTCTTTGTCTTTCCTGCTCTGTTCCTCAAGAATACTAGGATAAACCAATCAATCATTCAAATGTTTAGCAATCCTTCCTGATGCTAATCAGGGACATCTCCCACCTTTTGTCTACCCCGACCAGGACCATTAGTAAGTCAGATAATCCATTTAACTAGCTACCCAACACCTGGCTTCTATTGTTAAATCCAGACCCTGCCTCTCTGGAAGCTCACTGGACATACCTAAGGTCTGCCCCTACTGGCATCACACACCCTTGTGACTCATCATTGGTCCGGGTAATCTATTGTTCTCACCTAAGACCAGCCCCCAAGGCTGCCCATTAGTCTGCATTCTTTGCCAATGCCTTTATCCCAGCACACACATGGCCTTAGACCGTGTGTTTTCTGCCATGATTCAAAATGGCAGTCCACCCCTGAACTCTCTCCATGGACCTCTGCACATTTGGACAGGTTGTATCACCCCTCTATAAACCATCAATCACCTCTGCTTCCTTAGTTCTGTGTTGTGTGAATACTGTTTGTATGCTTGAGAAGGTTTAGTAAAGAAATCATTATTTTAGCCACCCAGTTTCTGTGTCTATTCCTGGGTTCTTGGGAATTCTAACTCTGGTATACACAGGTCAGATCCTATAGATAAGCCAATTGCATATTAATAATTATAATTCCCCATCTTTATTAAATAATAGAACAATTTGGCTAACACTTGGGCTTATAATTGGTGCTCTGCAATTGCAATCACAAGCCTTAGAGTGGCAGGGTGTGAAACAGAAAAGGAACAAGGAGGATAGGAAGTAGCCCTGGACACTGTGGGGCTTGCTCTAAAGAAGAAAAGGAACAGGGAAGAGGGCAAGATTTATATTAGTCAACAGTGTTGAATGAGGTGGCTGAAACAAGCTTTATGTCCTAGGAAGGAACCAGAAGAGCTGACAAGCAGGATAACTATTGAGGCAGAACTGATTCAAGGCTAACTGCTAAACTTTCAGAAATTAATATTTTAATTAAAATATAAGGTATTTTGCTCCACTCAAGGTTTATGACTGCAATTGCAGAACATGGATTCTTATAACCTGTGTATAGATCTTCCCCCAGAAAAAAAAAGTTCCATTGGGCAGTGTGAGAAAGCATATGTGCAAAATGTATCCCAATCAGTTCAGTTTCCATTTAGTTTCAGGGCAGGTGTTGTGAGCCATGAGCAGTGTGGCGAAACAAGCCCCAAGACATACCTTTTTATTAGTAGAAAAAGTGTGAAAGAACAAGATTTTTGCAGATCCTGGCAAACTGCAGTGCATGAATTTATCCAGATTCGGATAGCTTTAACAAATACCAAGTGACACTACTGTAAGGATGACAGGCACCTAACTATTATGTAAGTCTTAGCTCCGCGTGTAAACATTTTGCTTTTAGCAACATGTCTTTTATGAGAGGGAAGACCTAGCCTCATCAGTGTTATGTCCTAAGACCAGGAACAAGAGCAGGCAAAAGGCAGCCAAGCTCCGTTCCTGAGAACAATAGGGACTAGGCTCCTGAGCTCGCAAAAAAGAGAGCCAATGGGAACATTGGCGGGAGATTCAAACCCACCAATAAGACTGTGGGGCGTCCCCCCCCCCTTTCTGTATATAGTTGGCCTCTGGCCGTTGTTGTTTGTCCTTGTTGCGTGAAGTACAAATAAACGCGTCTTCTCATATATCGTTGTCCAAGTCACGAGGCACGGAACCCAGTACTTTACAGTGGCGACAAGGATGGGATCCAAACACCTTCCATGAGTGATGACGAGGACAACAAGGCCACCCCCGAGCATCGCATCGCTGACCCCGAAAGCAGCACCGCACTGCTCGCAGCAACTGACGCCTCCAGCCTGCCACGCGCCTTTGGTCCAGCCATGGCTGCCACACACGGCAGTTTAGAGCAGTTCGATCCCTCCCGTCCCGAAGCATGGAACGCATGGACCGACCAGCTCATCAGCTACATGGAGCTCAACAACATATACGACCTGGATAAACAAAGATCACTCCTGCTGAGCTCTTGCAGAACGGACACCGTCCGCCTCGCGAAAAGCCTCCTGGTGCCCCACGCTGTTCTGGAATGCTCATTCGAGGACATCCTGGAGGCCCTCAACAGCTATTTCAGCCCAAGAGTGACGTTCCTGGCCAAGAGAATGGAGTTCCAGGGGTGAGTACAGGCTAACGGGGAATCCACCGCCGCCTTTATGGTTGCACTGAGGGTGCTTGCGGTAGATTGCCTGTTCCCAAAGGCGACGGACAATCTCCTAATGCAGCTCGTGTGGGGACTAGCGGACACCAAGCTGCGGCGCAAGCTAATTGGCAACAGGCAGCTAAGCCTGGAGGAGGCCATGCAACTTGCTATAATGCATGAGGCATCGATGAAAGAGTGCCCATCCTCTGCAGCCCATATGGTCGGTACGGGGCACAGCCCGGTGAGCTCCGATGTGGAGGATGTCTGTTCCCTCCGGCCACAGCTCTGCCAGCCGGCACTGGGCCATCAGTCCAGGTTCAATGCGGCGAAGTCCCTCAACAACCGTTCCCCCTGTGCCAGCTGCGGAGACATGAATGGCAGGAAAATGTTTAGGTTCCGGGATGTGATCTGCCATGCCTGCGGAAAACAGGGGCATCTCGCAAAGGTCTGCTGGTCAAAGGGCCCCCGGAATGCATGACCTTCTGCCCAGAGCCCCTGCCCATCAACCACCGCCCACGAGATGGCAGAGGAGGTCACCGATCTCTATCATCTCACAGATCAGCCGCTACAGATACTGCGCCTCCCCAACCTCTCCTCCACCCTGAAGATACAAGTGCACGTGCGGATCGAGGGGTCCCCCTGCTGCATGAAAGTGGACTCGGGGTTAGTGGGGTCCATCATTTCGATGGACACATTTAAGCAGCTTTGCCCGTCGGGGGGCCCCCCCTCTGCGCCCATCACCACTAAGCTTGGTGGACTTCCAAAAAAATCCGGTCCCCATCCGGGGAGTCAGAACCTTCTGGGTGCAGTATAGACACTTTGAGGGGGACCTGGACTTGGTGGTGGTGGAGGGGAACCTTGTGAGCCTCCTGGGGTGGGCGTGGTTTGAGGCCCTGGGCATTACCATTGGAGGGGTGAATAAATGTGGGGCACAGGACTTTGGTGAGGTCTGACAGGAATTTCCCAAGGTTTTTGATGGGGAGCTGGGCTGCTACAAGGGCCCCCCGGTATCCTTACAATTGGACCCCACCGTTACGCCAATCCAGCGGCGTTTTCGCACGGTGCCCCTGGCCCTTCGCCGAAAAATCAAAGTGGAACTTGACCGGCTGGTGGCGCAGGGGGTTCTAGAGCCCGTCGCCAATGCACGGTGGGAAACCCCGATCATGACCCCAGTTAAACCTAATGGGGACATCCGCATCTGCGCGAATTATAAGTGCACCATCAACCAGGTCTTACAGGCGCACTCGTACCCCGTACCAGTGGTGAGTCATGTGCTAGCCACCCTGGCGGGGGCGCACATTTTCAGTAAGCTGGATCTCGCCCAGGTGTACCAGCAACTGCCAGTGGACAAGGCCACGCCCGAGGCACAAACCATAGTGACGCACAGGGGGACATTCAAGGTAAAGCGGCTACAGTTCGGGGTCAGGGTGGCCCCAGGGATCTTCCAGCATCTAATGGACACTTTATTAAAAGGGATCCCTGGTGTGACACCATTCTTCGACAACGTCCTCATCACCGTGGCCACCCTGGAGAGCTTCACCGCCTGCCTCCGCGCCATTCTGGGACGCTTCCAATCAGCGGGGTAGAAGGTAAAGCAGGAAAAGCGTCTCCTTGGGGTTCCAAAGGTGGACTTCTTGGGATACCAGGTCCATGCAATGGGCCTGCACCCCGCATGAGACAAGGTGAAAGCCATTGTGGAGGCCCCCACACTGAAGTCCAAGGCAGAACTACAGGCATTCTTGGGCCTCATAAACTTTTATCATGCCTTTGTCCCACACAAGGCTGCCGTGGCAGAACCCCTCCACAGACTGCTGGACAAATTTGCCTCTTGGGCTTGGGGGCCGAGGGAGGAGGTGGCGTTCTGGGGGGTTAAGACGTTAATTTCAAACACGGTGCTCGCACATTTCGATGAATCGCTTCCCGTGATTCACGCGTTGCCATATGGGGTCAAGGCGGTGTTGGGCCACAAATTGCCAGATGGGCGGGAAGTCCCAGTAGCTTATTACTCCCTAACACTGTCCCCCGCGGAACACAACTATGCCCAGTTTGACCGGGAGGGGTTGGCGATTGTGGCGGGCGTCAAGAAATTTCACAATTTTGTGTATGGTCAGCCCTTCACAATTGTAACCGATCATAAGCCGCTCCTGGGGTTGTTCGCAGCCGACAAGCAGACGCCACAGGTATTGTCCCCCCGGGTGCTGCGTTGGTCTCTGTTCCTGGCAGAGTACCAGTACAGGCTGGAGCATTGACCGGGCAAGGTACTGGGGCATGCGGATGCCCTGAGCTGCCTGCTGCTGCTGCAGACGGGGGAGGACCTGGCCCCCGCTCCCGTGGTGCTCATGCTGGAGGGCCTCCCGAATCCTCCCTTACATGCTGCAGATGTGGTTGCCCACTTGTCTCGGGATCCAGTCCTCTCCTGGGTCTTGAAGTGGGTGGTGAGGGGAGGGCCGACGGAGCCAGCAGGGCCTGAATTAACGGCCTATAAAGCCCAGAAAGATGAGCTCTCTGCCCTGAAGGGATGTTTATTATGGGGGGACAGGGTGGTAATACCGGGGCCCATGCAGCAAGGGATCTTAAACACACTACACGAGGCTCACGCAGGCATAGTACGGATGAAAGCACTGGCGAGAAGCTACATGTGGTGGCCAGGCATAGATTCAGACATAGAAACCTGGGTCCGGGGGTGCAAAAAGTGTCAGGAGGTCTGCCCCAATCTTCCAAGTGCGCCAACGCAGAGTTGGGAGTTCTCACACAAGCCCTGATCATGCCTACATGTAGATTTCGCCAGGCCGTTCCAGGGTCTCCTGTTCCTAGTGACGGTAGACTCCTATTCGAAGTGGGTAGAAATCAGCCCAGTGTCCACCACCTCGGCCAAAGCGGTGATAAGGGCCCTATGAAAAATATTCTCCACACACAGCTTGCCGGACACGATCGTGTTGGACAACGGGGCCACTTTTACATCCGCTGAATTTCAATCATTCCTCGAAAGGAACTTAATCCAGCACATCCATTCTGCACCCTTCTACCCTGCGACAAATGGCCAGGTGGAAAGAACGGTCTGCACAGCTAAAGAAGCCTTGAGCCGTATAACAAATGGGGAATGGGAGTTTCGGCTTGCCCGCTTACTCTTCACACAGCGCACCACCCCAAACCCCATCTCTGGGCGGTGCCCAGCAGAACTGCTGATGGGCCACCACCCCATGACCCTATTAGATCAACTCCACCCTGTCCGGGCCCCAGAGTCGCGGAAGCTAGTCGAAACCAGGAAGGCTCCCAGGGGTTTCCTTCCGGGGGAACCCGTTTATTTCAGGAACTTCGGGTCGGGACCCCAATGGCTGGCTGGCTGCATTCTCAGACCCACCGGGCCAGTTTCTTACGAAGTCCTGGGCGATGGGGAACAGCTCCTACGGAAACACGTAGATCAACTATGGAGGAGACAAGACCCCGATGCAGGTATCATGGCCCCGCAACCGGGATACCCAGAACCCATTGCCCTGGCGCTGGAAAGTCCGCAACCACCAATAGCAGAACGAGAACCAGAACAACCAAGAGAAGCCAGGCCGGACACCAAGCCAGCTGAACCGCCTCAACCACAATCACCGCCACCAGGGATCCAGGCACCAAGTGCGGAAAAGCAACCAGAGGGGGCCACCACCAGTCCGACGCCAGCCCCCTGAAGGTCGCTAAGAGAACGGAAAGCACCGGCTTACCTAAAAGACTATGTCACCTGACAGGGGACAAACTATGGGGGGAGGGGTGTTATGTCCTAAGACCAGGGACAAGAGCTCAATTCCTGAGAATAATAGGGACTAGGCTACTGAGCTCACAAAAAAAGAGAGCCAATGGGAACATCGGTGGGAGATTCAAACCCGCCAATAAGACTGTGGGGCGTCCCCCCCCTTTCTGTATATAGTTGGCTTCCAGCCGTTGCTGTTTGTCCTTGTTGTGTGAAGTACGAATAAACGCGTCTTCTCATATGTCGTTGTCCGAGTCATGAGGCACAGAACCCAGTACTTTACAATCAGAATTTGGAAGCAAAGCAGGGTCAGAACTGGGATTGGAGACCACCAAGGAAGACCCTGCAGAGGAAGGCAATGGTAAACCACCTCTGCTTCTCACTTGCCTTGAAAGCCACTTGCTGGGGTCACCATATGTCAGTTGCACCTTTGCAACACATATGTATTTGAATTCACTGCAGCAGGATGTAGTGATGACCACAGGAATAAACAACTTTAAAAAGGGATTAGATAGATTAATGGAGGATAAGTCTATCAATGGCTACTAGCCATGGTGACTGAGGGGAGCCTCCACATTCAGAGGCACTAAGCCTCTGAATCCCAGAATCAGGAGGCAACATCAGGGGAAGGCCTCCACCTCTGTGCCCTGTTGTTGGCTGCCCAGAGGAACTGGCCAGCCACTGTGTGAGACAGGATGCTGAAATAGATGGACTATTGGTTTGATGCAACAGGGTTCTTCTTATATTCCCAGGGACTGTCATTCTACTCTAGGAGCTTTTATTTCAGTCCCAGAGCATGATTTCCACACCCAGGGACTGCCATTACACCATGGGGTCGTCATTGCAATCACACAACACTATGCCACTCCCAGGGACCATCTTTCCATCCTGGGGGCTGTTATTGCAGTCACACAACACTTATGTTACTCCCAGGGACTGTCATTCCACACCCAGGGCAGGTTTCTCTAAAACCTTTCCATGTTTTGACTGCAACTTTTATATCTTGTAATGTATTTCAAAGGCCCTGACCTCAATGCCTCCTTTGATCTTGGATCAGCCCTGGTTAGTACTTGGACAAGAAACCACCAAGGAAATCCAGGGTCGGTATGCAGAGGCAAGCTGCATCTGAATATCTCCTGCCTTGAAAACTCTATGGGGTTGCCATAAGTCCGCTGCGACTTGATGGCACTTTCCACTACCAATGTATTTCAATGGAATCCATGCAAGTTAATTGGCATTCCTGCTTCCTGTTATATCCAATGGGCCTTCAGGCATCTTCCTTTGTTCCTAATAGGCATTCTTGTCATTCGTCTTAGTGCATCCTGTACAAGTTGAAATTTCCAGACCCTTTTCACATAGAATGTATTACAATAATCTAATGCAGACGTTACCACGGCCGCATCCAGGTCTCCTTTTTCTTGTTTAAGCTAGTAAAAAGCAATTCTAGCCACTTCTGCTACCTGATGCTATCTAAGTATTAAGAAGAGTGTTGTGTACCAACTGAGAACTGCACATGCGGTCACCTTCGCACACGGTCATGCAAATGGGCAAAACTTCGCTTTCTGAGACAATAGCCAGCATGGATCCTAGGACGGACCTATTGGTCAGCCAGGATCCAAGCAGTAACCTATGGGGAATTGGGGGCATTGTAAATAAGCCTATCAGAGGTGTGGTTGTTGAAAAGTACTGAGGCCAGAGACTCAGCATAGTGAATCAGCTCTTGTTTATTGGATTACATCAGGAACGGAGGACAAACTGGCCCATCAGTGACCAGCTTATATGTATGCCCCACACCACAGCCATGCACACCCATCACCCGTGATTGGCCTTATTTACTAGTCAACGATTCAATAGGTCTCCATTTGGATCCGGGCAAGCCCACAGGTGCGCTTTCGGATCTGAAGTGGCTATTGTCTTAGGAACGAAGGTCTGAGGTTTGTCAGACCACATGGTCAGGCCACCACTGTGGCGGCCATCTTATTTCAGCTAATACATAACAGTTGTGCGTGGGGTGTGGTTTGCAATGGGAATTTAAGTAGGCCTCAAGTCCTGCTGACTATCTCTCTTTGGTGTCTGGAATAAATAAACTATGAGCTGATTCACTAACTACAGCGTCCAGAACTCAGTACTTTACAAAGAGTATGGGAGCACTGTCTGACTGTGAACCTGCTCTTTAAGCCAAAGTATACTTTTGTTGTACACTGAGATCCACCACGTGCAAGGTCTGGTCAGCAGGCAGTCAGGAGAAGAGCCCCAGATTTGCTTCAAGAGACAATAGCCAGCGCAGATCCTAGCCTGCTCCTATCAGAGGGCTAGGATCTGATAAAGGTCCTATGGAATTCTTGCCAGTGTAAATAATCCTATCAATGTTGTGGGGTGTGTGTTGGGTGTGGTTTGCCTTAGGGATATAAGCCAGCCTACCAGCCAGCAGACTTGTCTTGTTCCTGAACCCTAAATAAAGTATGAGCTGATTTCACTCAACTAGGCATCAGTCTCAGTACTTTACAACTTTCCTCTAAAAAAGCTGCAGGCAGCCAACCCACAACACTTCTGTCACTAATAACCAATTAAATATAAATCAGAGAGTTCATATCTTAAAGACACTGGAGCCTTGCCAAGAAAAAAAACGGCAATGCCATTGAACACTAGGCATCAGTTGTGCAGGCAGACGTGAACCCTGGCATGTCTCTCAGTTTCGAAAACAGTCCTGATTTTTCGTGAGATTACATGGAATTGACTTCCACCCATTTTGAACTGCATCGAAAGAGTCGTGCTCGGTCTTTTGGCCGCGGCTGACGCACTATATGATCTGGCTGGCTCCTGAATTCTCAACAGTGGAGGCTAGCACAAACATGCGCTCTTTTTTAAGGTGCCACAACTCGGCTGTTGGTTTTGCTTTGGCGTTGAACAAAAATAGGAAGCCGCGTCGATGCCTTACTGCAGGGGGAGCCGTGTCACTTCCTCAGCCGCCTCTCTCGCCGGAGGTGGTAGCTCCTTGTTAAGGACTGGGAGGGCCCTTTTGCAGCTGTGCTTCTCTACGCCTCTCATCGACTGAAGGGAAGCCAGAGCCTCACGTTACCCAGTCCTTCCTGTTCCTATATCCCGCCCCTTTGCTTTTCGCACTATCGAGGTGTCTGTCGTTCCCTAGAACCCACCAGCATGCAGGTCTTCCAGTATCCTGAGGTGGATCGCGACGAGATATCCGTAAGTACCGTCCTGAGTCTGTTTTCTCGCCGCTGGAGACGCCCTGGTTTCTTTTGCTGTGAGCCCTCGCCTTTGCCCTGTGAGCCCTCGCCTTTGAGTTTCTGGGCTGCCCTGCCAGACTGACGGCTGGTTTGCTACCCCCCACCCCCCATGTATTTGGAAAGTGACAATCCCGTGTGAAAGCCCCTTCTCAAGGCTACATCCTGTGGACAGTGGATCGGGAATCTACAGTGGCTTTCACACTGAACTGTCAATTTCCACATACCAGACAAGAATCAAAGACCTTCTGTTCTGTGTATTCGAGGTACTGACCTGTGCACTGAAAGGTTATGTTACTTCAGCTTCTGGGATACACGTTCTTCCCTCCCCCAAAGTTTCTAGCAATGGGTGGGGCACACACCCAGGTACATAGGTGCCTAAGAGCTGGTCATCACTATTTTCAGTTTGTATTTGCTGCAGTGGTAGTTTATCTGCTGGTTCTCACATTGTATTTTTATGGACCTTAACTGCTGGACTTCCTGATGGAATCCTGGTACTTTTGCCCAGTGTGTGACAAGACTGTTGGACTGGATGGGCTACTGGCCTGATCAAACATAGGCTTCTCTTATGTTCTTATGCAAATGGAACTGCTTGAGGGTACAAGTTTTGCATAGTTCTAAAACCCTTTTGTTTGAGCTTAGAAGAAATATTTTCCCAAGAGTGGTTAGGACCTTGGGGTGTGTTTGCAGGAGGTAGCTTTTGTATGGGTTACATTGAGTAGTTTGTTCTATAACTGCGTTTCCACAGTGCAAGTATTATCTGCTTGTGTTATTCCATAAAATTATCTCTTACTTCACAAGCAGGACTGAAAGAGGTCACCATTCTGGTGTGCATTGTCCAGTACAGATAGACAGTAGTGCCTGACAGAAGGAAGTTAGACGAGTTTGCTTCTCGAGCTGCTTCTGAGTCTCTGAATATGGCACTTGTTCCCATGTGGACTAGGTGCATTGCCAGTTTTGATCTTGAACTTTTGACTGGAAGTTTAAGAAATAGTACTTGTTTGTACTTACACAAGTTGTTGCTAGTACATAAGAACATAAGAGAAGCCATATTGGATCAGGCCAGTGGCCCATCCAGTCCAACACTCTGTGTCACACAGTGGCCAAAAACCAAGTGCCATCAGGGGGTCCACCAGTGGGGCCAGAACTCCAGAAGCCCTCCAACTGTTGCCCCCCAAGCATCAAGAATACAGAGCATTACTACCACAGATAGAGTGTTCCAGCTATACCTTGCGGCTAATAGCCACTGATGGACCTCTGCTCCATATGGTTATCTAATCTCCTCTTGAAGCTGTCCATGCTTGTAGCCTCCACCACTTACTGTGGCAGGGAATTCCACATGTTAATTACCCTTTGAGTGAAGAAGTACTTCCTTTTATCTGCTCTAAACCTACTGCTAATCGATTTCATTGAGTGCCCACCAGTTCTTGTATTGTGAGAAAGGGAGAAAATTACTTCTTTCTCTACCTTCTCTATCCCATGCATAATTTTATAAGCCTCTATCATGTCATCCCTCAGTCATTGTTTCTCCAAGCTTAAAGTTCTCCAACCTCTTTAACCTTTCTTTATAGGGAAAGTGTTCCACCCCCTTAGTCATTTTAGTTGCCCTTTTCTGCACTTTTTCCCAATAATATCTTTTTTAAGGTGTGGTGACCAGAACTGTACACAGTATTCCAAAAGAGTCCACACCATTGATTTACTTACACATTAGCAACCCTGTTTCTTTTGCATGCACTGTATATGCACTTGAGATTCCTAGCACTTACCATATGGCCAAGAAAAGTGTTGTCAAGCCTGTGATGTACTGAATGAGCACCCCAAAGACCACAATAATCCCATGTTTGGAAGCACTCTTTTTTTGTTCATTTCTTAAACGTGTTCTAAAGTGTTGTATACAGATATTTGCAATATGCTATTTTGTTTCTGTTTTTGCTTTGGTCTTAATTGTGGACTTGTTTTGTTGCTACTGACTTGTAGATCTTAACATTATCTCTGCATGCATTGATGCAAACTTTGGCCACAGATTTCCTGTTTGTTTGCCAAAAGAAGAAAATTTTCTCTGTTACTGATGTGATAAAAAGTATCTCACAAAGATTAGGATGTTGTTGACCTTGGTTTCCATTTGCATTTATACTATGTTTGTGAAAGGGATAATGGGAGTTTTAAAAGCCTTGTTGGTGTAATTAAGATTATCCATTCATGTTTTCTATGCAAATAGGAGAGTAGATTTTTGTCTTATTTTTGTTCCTCTTAAAGTATATATATTAATGTAGTGCATATATAGATATTTTGATGTGAATTTAAAAGCTGTTAATTTACACTGAAAGCAAGCTCAATATCAGAGACCATAGTTTCTCAGTTAAAAAACACTTGCTCATCAAAAATAAAAAATATTAAATATGTTCAGTTTTATGATTAAAAAAAATATAAAGAAACAGGATTTCAGGTTGTGAAATCTAGAAACCATGGAGAAATTTCAGGAAATGCAAGCTATTTCTTACAAGACATATCTAACTATGAAACTGTATAGCTTAGTATCACCATCCATGGATCATGAATGCCAACCATGTGGAAAATGTAGGTAAGCCTTTTCACTTGGTACAGTCCCCAAGCTTCACCACATAGAAAAAAAGTATGCCGCATGAATACTAATGCAAACAAATCAAGCAGTCATGATAGATAAAACCCTTTCAAAGGGGTAGGCTGATCATCAGTTCATAGTTGCAGATGCTACAGTTTTTTAATTTCACAATCACAGAGCTCTGCAAATATCCAGAATGCTTCTCTCATATAGGAGTCTAAAAACCAGGAAATCTTGAATAGCAAAACTTAGTTTGATATTTTTGTTTGGAATGCTTTCCCCCCTTTAAGTGGAGGGAAAGAAGGTTTTTCTTTGCTTCATCTTAAAGAGGAAAGCCCTGGGAACCCCAAAGTTATATGGAACCTATTTCCCCAAAGCAGAGGCGTGGTCATTGCTCACTACTGAAAGTTTGCTTCACTTCGTAGCCAATTGCTTTCAGGAACCAGAAGTATCATGACTGGTATGCAGGTTTCTGTAGCATATGCTGTTCTTTAGAACAGGTCACTGCTGTGCTGTCACCTAACAAGTTCCAGGCACAACCCAGTTCCCTCAGGACTTCAACATGACTAGTTCCTGGGGCAATTCAAAAGGCAAAAACTGGTGGTGTGGGTAAGCAGCATTTGTGTCTAGAACTGGACAGCAGGCCCTTATGAGGAGGAGAAGAATAGAGAAACTTCTCCATCTCAGCATATTAATACCAGGAACAACTTTTCATATAAATCTTTATGCATTTAAGGGTTGGGTTTTTTTTAAAGTCTGTTCTTTTAAATTCAGGTGCAAGATTATCATGGCTGTAAAGTATGTGATCCATACAGCTGGCTTGAAGATCCTGATAGTGAACAAACAAAGGTAACACTCTATTTATAATATTAGTTGTCTTGGTGCAGATACCTTTGCAAGCTTGAGGTGTAGAGCATTGCTCAAATGTATTTTCCAGTCCTGGAACCTTGTAATTGTGCACAGGAAACGTGTAGGCCTCTCACAGTGCAATCCAAAGCAGAGTTACGCCCTTCTAGCCTCACTGACCTCAGTGGAGTTAGAAGGGTGTAACTTTGTTGATAATTGCACTGTGAGATTAAGGAACAGTTTGCTAGAGCCAGTTTGGTATATGCCAAACAATAGGGACCACGAGCGCATATGATATACAGAAATACAAAACGCAAGGGTAGACCATCAAAAAAATCCACAATTTTCACAAATTATCAGTCTATTGCAACATAAGTACAGTAAATCAATTAATAAAGTAGAATTGGTGGTCACCAGGGGTCTTTGGGGGGGGAGCGCACTGGAGCACAGCTCCAGGAGCTCAGGAGCCAAGCCCCGCCCCCAGCCGGCATCCCGGAGAGTCTTTCAGGCAGCCGAATGTCAATTTCAGCTCCATTATATCCTATGGGCCATTGAAGTCAATGGTGAAAACATAGGGTATATTCTGGGGGCTGGAGGGGAGGGGTTTTGAGGGAGAGGCTGATGGAGCCTCTCCCCAAGATACCCATCAAGTTTCAAGAACATTGGACCAGGGGGTCCAATTCCATGGGCCCTCAAACAGGTTGCCCCTATTCCCTTCATTGTTCTCTATGGTGGGGAAAAAGTTACTTAGTACTTACTTTTACTTTTACTCATGAGAAGGAGTTTAAACTTTAAAGCCGTTCTCTCTTAGCTCCCCCACCCAGACCTGCTGGGGAAGGGAAGGGGAGGCTTTTGAAGATGCCTCCCCCCCCTTTTGCTTCCCCTTCTGACATCACTTCCGGTGATGTCAGGGGGCGTGGCATATGCTAATAGCCTAATAGCTCATTAGCATACCATATGCTAATGAGCTCCTTCAGCTGTTTTTCTACGAAAAGACCCCTGGTGGTCACAATTCAAAAACACGTTGTAGTACAACTGACTGACAAGAAAAGGTATAACAATTCAATAATAGAAAAAGAATCTGACAAGAGACTCTATATCCTTTCAGTATAATAGTGTCCAAAAGACCTCAAAGACCACAAATAGGGCAGGGGATGTCCCATAGCACAAAGAAACTTCTGCAGCCGAAAAATGTCCTGCGTAGGTATGCCAGACATTTCAAAGCATTCTTCCTCAGTTATATGGCTGAAAAATGGAACCTGATTTCCATAATAATCTAGGCACAGCTCATGTCTCATTTATTAAATAACAAAAAAGAAAAAAGGAAAAAAAAATACCATTTGGCAACACAGTCTGCTGGATTAAATAACACAAAAACAATAAAAGCTGATTTTTCTGTCTAGCACATGGATACCTGACAGTAGATGGCACAGTCACAGAATTCCAGAATCCAAAAAACAGAGGCTTAAATGTTCTTCTACAATTCAGCATAGTCCAGACCTCTGTCCAGCAAACTCACCAAGCCAGCAGTCCCCTTTCCTTAATCTCTAGCTCAATTATACCTTTGGGTCCTCTGGCATCAAGTGATACTCCACATCCAATCAGGGCTCACATTCCTAGAAATTCTCTAGAAGATTACAACATCACTCCTACTCCCCCCTCCCACTTTACAGACCGCAGGTCTTCAGGAGAAGCTAACTGCCACTTTTTTGGCTCCAGCCTTGAAGGAGGTAAGAGCCTGTGGACAAGATGGATTAATTACAAACACCTGTGAAGCTGGAATAGGTCCACTAATATTCACATTAACCCTTTGGAGGAGACAGGGTGCTTTGTCTCACAGCTGTCTAGAGAAATGGGATACAAATCTTTGACTGTATTAACTCCTTCCTTGATGCCCATCCTAGGAACATGTTTATGGAAGAAGGGATGAGTTGGGTTGCAGCTGGTATGGGAGGGAAGCTATAATTTGACCTTTAAAGCACTGTATGGTCTGGGGCCTGCCTACCTGAGGGACCACTTTTCCCCACATGTTCCCTAGAGAGCACTGAGGTCGGGATCTCAAAACTGCCTGACCCTCCCCAGACCAAAAGATGCCAGATTGGCCTCTACCAGGGCCAGGGCCTTCTCAGTGGCAGCTCCACACTGGTGGAATGAGCTCCTGGTAGACATCATGGCCCTGCGGGACCTATTACAGTTCCACAGGCCCTGTAAAACAGAGCTCTTCCACCAGACCTTCAATTAGTATCCGCCACTAATAACAACTGAATTGTTAACGCCCTCTGTCAACAACAACATTAACAGCTAGGGATGCTCTGGACACCTATCTTGGCCACACCTTTGTTACCATCCGAACCCGGCCTACTGGAATGTTACCGCCATCAGCACTTTACCAGTATTTCTGATTGTTATGTTATGAATTTTATGAAGTTGCATTCTGTCAATGCATCAATGTTTTAATATTTTAACTTTTAATGTAAGCCACCCTGAGCCTGCCTCAGCAAGGAGGGCAGCATATAAATTGAATTAAATAAATAAATAAATTCTTTCAGTCTCCAGCAATTCCATTTAAAAACATCTTGGTGCTAATGGTGAGAGACAGGGGTCTTTTTGTAGAAAAAGAGCGGCAGGAGCTCATTAGCATATGGTATGCTAATGAGCTATTAGGCTATTAGCATATGCAATGCCCCCTGACATCACCGGAAGTGATGTCAGAAGGGGAAGCAAAAGGGGGGAGGCATCTTCAAAAGCCTCCCCTTCCCTTCTACAGCTGGCCTGGGTGGGGGAGCTAAAAGAGAAGGGGTTTAAAGTTTAAACCCCTTCTCACTAGAGTTGGGCCACAGAAGGAGGAAAGAGGGAAGGAAAGAGAGAGAGCAGAGAGAGTAGAGAGAAGGAAAGAAGGAAGGAAAGAGGGAAAGAGAAGGAAAGAAGGCGGGAAAGAAAGAGAGAGGAGGGAAGGAGGAGGGAAACAGGGAAAGGAGGAAAAAAGAGAAGAGAAGAAGGTGGGAAAGAAAGAAAGAGAGAAAGAGAGAAGAGAAGAAGGAGGGAAAGAGGGAATGAAAGAAATTCGACAGCAATTCGGCCCCATTATATCCTATGGGCCATTGAAGTTAATGGTGAAAACAAAGGGTATATTCTGGGGGCTGGAGGGGGAGAGGGTTTGTGGGCGAGGCTCCAAACTCACAGGGTAGCTGATGGAACCTCTCCCCAAGATACCCACCAAGATTCAAGAACATTGGACCAGAGGGTCCAATTCTATGGGCCCCCAAACAGGTTGCCCCTATTCCCTCCATTGTTCTCTATGGTGGGAAAAAACCTTACTTTTTTCCCCATGGTGCTGTTAGTAGCTCTGGGGGGGAGGGGGTTTGAGAGAGAGGCTCCAAACTTTCAGGGTAGGTTCAGGAGCCTCTCCTCACATACACCCCCATGTCTCAAAGCAATGGGATCAATAGGCCTAATTCTGTGGGCACCCAAACAGGTTGCACTGCCACAGTGCCACTTGTTCTGGAGTGTGCCACTTGTTCTCATGGCAAACAAGCACCTCCCAAGACAGTTCACTTTCCCTGAGATTCTCTGGGAGAGTCTGACTCCAATGCTGCCTGCTTGCCTGCCTTAAGTGCTGCTGGCTGGGTTTCCCCTTTGGAAACAATGGAGGTAATGGGGCTAACCTGTTTGGCTGCCCATAGAATTAGGCCCATTGGTCCCATTGTTTTGAGACATGGGGGTGTATGTGGGGAGAGGCTCCTGAAGCTACCCTGAAAGTTTGGAGCCTCTCCCTCAAGCCCCCTCCCCCCCAGAGCTACTAACAGCACCATGTGGGAAAAAAGTAAGTTTTTCCCCACCATAGAGAACAATGGAGGGAATGGGAGCAACCTGTTTGGGGGCCCATAGAATTGGACCCCCTGGTCCAATGTTCTTGAAACTTGGTGGGTAACTTGGGGAGAGGTTCCATCAGCTACCCTGTGAGTTTGGAGCCTCTCCCTCAAACCCCTCCCCTCCAGCCCCCAGAATATACCCTATGTTTTCACCATTGACTTCATTGGCCCATAGGTGTCAGGTAATACTGACATCGGATGGATGGAAGGGTAGGAGAGAGGGATGGTCTGCAACTTTTCACACTCTGGAATGTAGGGAGGTGTGCAGGTTGCCTAGGAGATTCAGAATTCCGCCTGGGCAATCTGTTATCTCACCAATTGTCCTAGGAGATTTAGAATTCCGCCTGGGCAATCTGTTATCTCACCAAATGTCCTTGGTCTCACAGTTCTGGTTTCCGCTGTCTGGGACAGCTCTGGGACATTTTGGTTATTTACTGCTTTAGAACTTTTGCACTTTTTACCGCGTGTGGGCTTAGTGCCCATTGGTAGATAGAGAGGGGGGGCATTTCAAGCTGGTATAACTGTAAGTGTATCCTTAGAATTAGCTATCACTGACAAAGAGATGTTACCGTGCCTTTAGAACTGCTTTCAATAAACGCTATCTTCTCTATGAAGCCTGTGTCGGTAGCGGGTCCGCGCCACCGTAAAGAATGAATGCAGAGCCGTGAGCTGAAAGCTATGTACAGATTTATTTACAGAGCTGGAGCTTACTTACAATTATTTCACAGAAGGACAAAGTGCTACGCTGCAACCAGTCTCTCTGGGAGAGAGTGAGCTGCTGGACACTAAACACATATATACACAGTGCCAGCCAATCACTAGACACTTTGTCTAATTATCAGAACATGCTGAGTCAGGCTGCCTGGCTGATGCAACATTATCACCTGACTAGCTACATCTGTCAAGGTAGGTGGAACTGATCTATTCTGACTGCTGACAATCTTGCCAGCTACATATATACATTATGCTGACAGCCTGGTGTTTGACTGACTTTCTGAAGAGCCTGACAATAGGATATAATGGAGCTGAAATTGACATTCGGGTGCCTGAAAGACTCCCGGGATGCCGGCTGGGGGCGGGGCTTGGCTCCTGAGCTGCCGGAGCTATGCTCCGGTGCGCTCCCCCCAAAAAAAAAGACCCCTGGTGAGAGAGATTGATGCCTAGGTAGGAGGCTGTTCACCACAGTAGACAGTGTTGGTCCAGATTGGTCCAGATTTAAAACCGCCTAAAGCTATCAAATATGATCTTGCCTTTCCCCTCTCTCTCCAGTTGCATATACTATGATATTCTGATATCTGATAGAACTAGAGATGATTGCTTTTGGGGTATTGGACTGAGACTTTGGCTTAGAAGAGGCAATGGCGTATCCATCACAAATTGGGCCAACAAGGGCAAACCAGGTGGTCTGTGTTACCATAGAAAACTGGTGAGGCTTGCTGAGATAGATGCAGTAATGTGGTCCTAAAAGTTTCCATTTCTAAAACTGGTTTCATAAAATTAAATAATAATATAATAATTGCTGCCCCCCTACAGTTAGAGGCAGAAATTATATATAGGGACATTTAGAAATATAGACAGAAAATTTTTGTAGATCAGGGAAAGTGATGGATTCTAGAATGATACAGATCTATGACTTGTGTATAGGTAGATAAGCATAGTGGCAATGGAAGAACTAGGGCAAAGAAAAAAACTCTGCTGTAAGAAAAATGGGACTAGAGAACAGGAGAAAGCAGGAGGAGGTGATTTAGACAGTACTTGTGTTTACTTTCGGCAGCAAAGTCTTGAAATGAACTGTTGTATCCCTTAGCTAGAGTTGCCATATTCAGTTTCTTATATATTTTGAAAGTTCTGGAGGAGAAGGTGCCCACTTCAAAATAGGTGGGTCTCCAAGATATTATGAATAATTTGGGGGGAACGTTCAGGCTTTTTCTGACAGTATTCCAGTGCATTGAAAAATTCAGGAGTAGTTCATCTACTGTGACTATGAGACTCTTATCTACCAGCTTCCCTCCAGCCTCCTAACCTGTAGCCTGTTTCCTAAAATGGCCAGTTTGTGTTGAGGTGCTTTTGAGCCGTCATGTGGCTGCTATTTACTCTTTTTAAGAAACTGGGAAGATTCATTCATGGATCTTCCAGTGATGTGTGCAGTTTGTCCTCAAAGATGGTTTAACTTTTGTGCTATAGTGCTAGACCAATCTTGTAATTCAGTGCTATATTGGTCTAGTGCTATAGCGCAAAACTAGAATGTTTAAAAAAAAGATGGAAAATAATGTGCTATAAAAACAAATGGGAAGTGGCATGGTTTGAAGTAGCCAGAGCACTTCAGATGCCACTCATTAATAGATTTAAATATGCTGTATGAAACCTTCATCCCAATGTCAAGTGCCAGTTTAGAATGGCAATGTAAAAGGGGCCACTGAGTACTTGGGAAGGAAAATCACTGGTGAGATCAGTACCTTGAGTCTGATCCTGCTTAAAAGTACTACCCTCAGAAAGGGGCACAATTTGGCTGATTCTCCCTTCCTTTTGCAGACTTCCAGTTTGAATCCCTAAGCTATTCTTGGAGTTCCCCCAGGAGCACCATTTCAGATGGCATTTGGGACTGTGGGGTGGGAGTTTATTTGTTATTAACTGCCTTTCTACCTTACAGAGCTCAAGGCGGCTTACAATATAAATGAAATAACACCAATGAAAACACCACAGTTTAAGACTGCCCCCAAATTGTGCTAAACAGTGCTTTTGCAGATAGAAATTCTTCTCCAAGGAGATTGTAGGCGATATCCAAGCCTATGGCCAAACCAAGCTAAAGTGTATTTGCTCTAGTTTGAAAAACAGTACATGTGGATTGCATTTTAGAGGGGTCCTGACTATAAATAAGTATTCTGGAATGTTATCTATTCATGCCAAGATTCTACTCCAAAACCAGTGCTCAGTCTGTAGGATGGCCTGAAAATGGAAATGGCCACAGTTAACTGTCATCTCTAAAAGTACCAGGCATTCCTCATTTTGTTGCCTCTGGCTGACATGGAAAGCTTAATCCTGTGACTCTGGTTGTTGTACAAAGAATGAAATTAGCTTTTCCGTATAACTTTCTTTGGGGCCTTGAAGTGGAACATAATATCATTATACTCTCTAGTGGCCTCTTTAAAAGAAATTGATTTCTTTTTTAGTGCTATGAACTATATTGTAAAAATTGCTGAGTTATTTTATAGGAACTAATATACTATGCTTCCTCTTGAACTCTTGATTTAACTTCATTCTGTCCTTATCTTCCCTTTTATTGAATTTGCAGCATGTCAGGATCTGCTAGTAAACCATCTCAGATGTAATTCTGAGGCAGCAATCCAGCGTACTCGTTATTACTTTCACTTGAGTAAAATTGAATAGGCTTGACCTGGAAAGAGTGAACATGGCAAGGCACAGTTGTTGGCTTACTGTATGAATTTAGATCAAGAATTCTATGAAGGTATTAGTCATTGCCCCTTAAATTTCTTTAAAGACCTTTTTGTTTATTTACATGGCTACGCAGTGCTAAAACTGTGTATGTTGATATGTGTAATAGGGTTGCCAGGTCAGCCCCCCAGCACCCCGCCTTGCAAGAGGCAATCTTGCCTCTTGCAAGGCAGGAGCTCATGGCTCCCTCTCAGGAAGATCGGGCGCAGGCCAGTCCCTGCTAGCTGTGAGCACTTAAAGGGGTCCCTTTAAGTGCTTGCAGCTGGTGGATGCCACGTGCTCAATCTCCAAGTGGCAATGCTGCTTGGAATTCAGGCAGGCTGATAGCAGCTGCTCCTCTCCCTCCCCTCTCTCAAGAGAGAAGGGAGAGGGATGGCTGTGGGTGTTAGAGCTTAGGGGCAGGGCTTTCCCCACTGGCCAGCTGGCTGGCAGCAGGTTGAACCCCCCCCCAGAAAGCGGGTAAACCCTGCCAGACCAGGAGGTCTGGCAGCCCTAATGTGTATGTTCATATATGGAGTGGTTATACCCCAAAGCATAACCTGAAGAAGTGAGCAGTGACTCACAAAAGCTCATACCCTGCCACAAATTGTGTTAGTCTTTAAGCTGCTACTGGACTCTTAATCTTTTCTACTGCTACAGACAGACTAACATGGCTATCCATCTTGATCTATCTTGATCCTGTTGTATTTAGAAACTAGACTGACAACCTGGAGGGTTGATAGATAAAGAAGAAATGAATGCCTACTTGCTAATCTCTCTACAACAATCTGCTTGAAAACTTGTATGCAAAGCACATATTTCACCAGAATTCCTGAAGTGAAAGGATGGTAATTGAAGAACAAGACAGATTGCTTTGGATATCCTGTCCCCAAAGTTAGATAACCAGTTTAGCTATGATATTATTGTATAGACAGCTTGGCAGAACTGTGTTGCTTAATTCAGGTAGTCCTGAAATGGTGTTGGGGGTGGTGTTCTTGGAAAAGCATGTGGGACCACATTCCGATGTTTCTGGAACTCTAATTATGAGGTGGTGCCTAAGTATTGCATCATTTTTTGCCTAGCATAATAAGTGCTGTTGCTTATAAAATATGTTCTGATTCAGTTTTTAAAAATTCCTTTTCACCCCTAGGCTTTTGTGGAGGCACAAAATAAGATCACGGTGCCTTTTCTTGAACAATGCACTGTCCGAGGGCTGTTTAAAGAGCGGATGACTGAACTATATGATTACCCCAAGTATAGTTGTCATTTCAAGAAAGGAAAAAGGTATGTAAGGGCTTTTTAAAAATTAATGGTCCATACACACCCTCCATTTCATCTCAGCTCACCTTAGTCCACCAGGGAACAAAAAGCCATGGCCAGCTACTGCCAAGTAACTGCTATAATTAACAAGGAAGAAAAGTACAAAAACTTCTAATGAAGCTGAATTTCATAAAGCAGTTGGTTACAAGGGATAGTTTGAGCTCCACTGATACATATGGAAAATATGGAATGAAGATCTGGCAGTAGAATCCATAGGATCTCTTCCCACATACTGGTGATATGATTACGTTGTTTGCCTGCTGTTTAGAAGTGTGGTCAGCGACCCCCCCATAGGGGGCTGCTGTATAAAATCCTGTTATGATGGCCCCCGTACACTTGCCTCCCTCAGAGGCAAGATCTTCTCTCAATTATTCTTTCCCTTTACTGACTCAGCCACCCTAGTAATGTGTTTCCTTCTTTGCTGAAGAACTCTGGCTGTCCCACCCTATCACAGTATGATATTTTGGCTGTTGGCTCAGCCCAGGAACCTGAGGGAAGGATCAGGAGCCCCCTTTAACTTAAGCAATTTAAATGGCATTCTAGGTGTTTTGAAATTCAAAAACAATAAAATATTTTAACATAGAGAGGAAAAGTCTAGTGAAATGTTAGCGGTAACTCAGTATAGATAACTCTGAGGTAAAATCAGTACATGCACAAACTTTAGTTCTTATGTTTCATGAGAGTTTCTTAAGCTCTTCACAGTGACTTAAATCTTTATGTTAAGAGGCTTTTGTTCCAGTGTTTTCCCAAACACTCCAATACACTTTCTTTGAGTATTCTCTGACTCTTTTGGTTTCCAGAAGGCTAGTATACTCTTTCCAATACCCAAACCCCTTGTCTTGAGACACCTGTACTCATCTTGAGTTTTTAACTGGCTCTTAAGGTCTCTAAAGGCAGTTTCTAACCAGACCCGGGATCTCTGCACTCTTCAGAGTGAACTCCCTGTTTGACTGCGTAGGGAAATTCTCCTCTCACTAGAAGATCTATCCTCTTCCTTTGGCCCAAATGGGAGTCTTTGCCTACTTCCCAAACTTCCTTGCCAACTTTCCCCCCAATTTTTCTGTCTGTGTTAAACAGCTCTCAGCAAAGACTGAATTCTGAAACTGTCAGTCCTCAGCTCAGTCAAGGCAGAAATCTGACTGACTCCTCAGCATGCAGCTGTCCAGTCTTTCACTGCTCAGCTGATGCTAACCAATCAGATTCCTTGAAGCAGCCTGTTACTCAAGGCTCTCTGTTTCTCTGTAGAATTAACCCTTCACAATCCTTTAGATGTTTGTACAGCAGTTCTACGCTTTTAAAAAGTGCAGTCCTTCAGACCTGTAAACTGTTGGAAAGTGGCATTTTCTAAGTGATCAGTTTTTTCCTTGGACTCCTGCTCCCTTTCCCTCCTGCCCTTTTAAAGGCATGTGTAATAGCTGCACATTGTTTGTTCTTATGGCAAAATCATGGTGTAAGAATAGTGGAGGGACAATGGGAATCAGACATGCTTTCTGTTTGCTGAAGCAAGATGAAGCCATGCCTAGATAAAATGATGTGCTATTAAAGTTACTTTAAAAGATTATGATGTTGACTATATTCAGCCTGTCCAGATTTATGCCAGCTTCTTGAAACAAGGAGCCTGTACCCCTTGATCTGGGGAAGAAAATTACACTCTAAATTTGTTATTTTGTTGAAGAAGATTGTTTGCCTGATTGTTGTTATTCAGAAAATTAAAGACAACTTACTCTTTTATCTATGAATATGTGTGTTCTAGGTATTTTCACTTTTATAATACTGGACTACAGAACCAACGAGTATTATATGTGCAAGATGCCCTGGATGCGGATGCCAAAGTATTTCTTGACCCAAATAAGCTTTCAGATGATGGTACTGTGGCTTTGAGAGGTCAGTGTCATGGATTTTTATTAAATATAGTATTTGGAATACTTGTGTAAATTAGTGTACTTTAATCATGCTTTAGGAGCCGCGGTGGCTCAAGTGGTTAAGATGCTGAACTGCAGGCTGTGGAAGGTTCAGCAGTTCAAGACCCGTGAGTGCCGCATGACGGGGTGAGCTCCCGTCTCTAGTTCCAGCTTCTGCCAACCTAGCAGTTCGAAAGCAAGAAATTGCAAGTAGATAAATAGGCACCACTTCGGTGGGAAGGTAACAGCGTTCCGTGCACCTTGGTGTTTAGTCATGCCGGCCACATGACCACGGAAATGTCTTCGGACAGCGCTGGCTCTTCGGCTTGGAAACGGAGATGAGCACCACAACCCTAGAGTCGGATTCGACTGGCTTTCGAGCAAGGGAACCTTCACCTTCAATCATGCTTTGTTAAGCAGAAACAGTTGAAAAGCGTGTACATGTTTTTGTTTATGGAAGTTCAGGTAATTGTCACGAGTTTAACTGTTGTCTGTGTGTTGAGAACAAATGATAGAAAGCCATTCAGTATAATGGAAAATACAGTATTGTTGTTAATGTGATAATCATTGCATGGTATGTTTTTGATGTGCAGGTTATGCATTCAGTGAAGATGGTGAATATTTTGCATATGGCTTAAGTTCTAGTGGGTCAGATTGGGTAACAGTTAAATTTATGAAAGTGGATGGTGCTGAAGAACTTCCAGATGTACTAGAAATGGTAAAATTCAGTTGTATGTCTTGGACCCATGATGGTAAAGGCATGTTCTATAACTGCTACCCAAACCAAGATGGGAAAAGTGATGGTGAGTGGCATACAGTAATGGTGAATGAGTAAGCATGTCTTTTCCTCTGGCCTGCCTCTCTCTCTCTCTCTCTCTCTCTCTCTCTCTCTCTCTCTCTCCCTCTCCCTCTCCCTCTCCCTCTCCCTCTCCTCTCTCCCCCCTCACTTTCTGTTTTCAGTGCTGGCCCCCTTCCTTTGGCTTCCCTCCCTATGGGCTCCCCATCCCTTACCTTCTCTGCCTCCTGGGACTGCTTTTTGTTTTGTCTTCTCACCCAGCCAAAATCTTCTGTCCCTTAACACTGCAATCCTAAGCAAAGTTAATTTTTTGTAATTTTATTGACTTAGAATGGTGTAACCCTGCTTAGTATCACACTGTAAGTTACTATGAAGATTCAGTTGCTTCCAAATAACTTCTTATTTTTCAGAGAGAATGCCTATGAACTTTCTGTGTTGTCAAGTCTATATTCTTTTTATTTCTGATATTTACATAGATTAACATACAGCAAAAATAAAAAAACTATAATTGTACTAGACTTAAATATCAAATAAAAAGCATGCTTAAAAGGCAAATAAATTTTACATAGTTGCTTCACATTTCTAGCAAACAGATGAGAGTTACAAAATTTATGCTTCTTTAATTAATGGATGTTCTCTTTATTAGCTCATCAAATCAGTAGCTTCTGAGCTGTGCAAGTATAAAACTTGCAGATCGTTAGTGTTAATAACAAGTAATTTTTAGGCATAATTTGCATATATGTAATTAAATATGTTGATTGCCCCAGGAACCGAGACATCAACAAACCTGCATCAGAAGTTGTACTATCATATCCTGGGAACTGACCAATCAAAAGATGTTTTATGTGCTGAATTTCCTCATGAGCCAAAATGGATGGGTGGAGCTGAGGTATGATAAATCCCATCTTCTTTAAACCCGTAGATGCACATGTATTTTACTAGATGTTCAAGAGATAATAAAGTAAGATTTCTTGGACTTTTTATTGCAAAATGAAAGGTGCTGCTGAGTTATAACCAAGTAATTGTCTTGCTTATCTATTTCATTTGCATCCATTTCTCTCTTCAAAAATATCAGGGGATTAGATATGCACACACACCCCACCCCTGCCACAGCCTGTCAGCAATTCAGTGAGACAAATCAGGATGACTGGCCTATGAGAATTTAAACCCAGAACCAGTTCTAGTGAGGATTTGAACCCAGTGAGAATTTGAACCTAGCACCAGTTCTACATTTCTCATATTTGTAGCATATACCACCTGTGTGTCTTGCATCATACACGCACAGTATGATATACAGTATCATATACATAATACACACACAGGTGGGTAGCCATGTTGGTCTGAAATAGCAGAACAACATTTGAGTCCAGTGGCATCTTTAAGACCAACAAAGTGTTATTCAAGGTATAAGCTTCAGATACTGAAAAAGTGTGCATACACAAGATAGCCTATACCTTGAATAAAACTTTGTTGGTCTTAAAGGTGCCACTGGACTCAAACTCAGTATGAATACTATTCAAAATGCACATGCATCTGGGAAACCCAATTCAGCTAGGGTCCCCAGACTGATGTACTTGCCTTATGTTGCCAGTACTTCACATTTTCTGCATTTCTGATGTAAATGTCAGTGCATACTTTCTGCAATGAATGTGGTGCTGGTCCCCATTTCACTAATCTGGGAGCCTGTTGTATGTATCAGATTGCTATAAGGATTAGTGAGATCATGTATAACAAGTGTATTGACCACTCCTAAAAGCACTAGTTCAGTTTTTATTATTACTTTTAAGATTATATAACCTTACATAGTTATGGGAGTTGAATTGGAACATAATAGTTCTCTCTTTAGATGCCACTTTGGAATTCTCAAGCGAGACTGCTTGAGTAAGATGTAGTATTTGCAAGAGATGGCTGGACAGGAAGATTTGCCATACAAAAGCAGACCTTTTCCCCTGAGACAGCTGCCACAGATAGTTGTTTGGAAACCCTCACTAAACAGAAATTCTCCTTTCACTGAGCTATTTGCACACATGCTGAAATTTGCACTTATGCCATAAGAGAATCACAGCTCCAAAGCTCCAAATACAAAAGAAAAAACAAGCTGTACGCAAGCACTATACAGAATCAATGCTCAAAACACATTGAAAAAACTTTATAGTGCTGATGTCAAACCATGTATAAATGACAATGATACAAAGAAGGAAAGGAGGTCCAAAAAGGTGCAGGTTGATGAAGTTTTCCAGAATACGAATTCAGAATGTCTCTTTGGAATATTTCACTGCAACTGTAGAATATAGCACTAAAGCGTGATAAGAGTTTTATAAAGTGGTATGATCTTCGCTATCATACTTTATGATGAATGAAACTTAGACGACATGGCCAGGGTCCGACATACCTGAGGGACTGCCTTTCCCCATATATACCCCAGAGAGCACTGTGGTCGGGGTCACAGAATCAACTGACCACCCCCCCCGGGCCCCAAAGCCGCCAGGCTTGCCACTACCAGTGCCAGGGCCTTTTCAGTGGCAGCTCCTTGCTGGTGGAATGAGCTCCCAGAAGAGATCAGGGCCCTGCGGGATCTCTTACAGTTCCTCAGGGCCTGCAAGACGGAGCTCTTCCACCAGGCTTTTGACTAGGAGCCGCCCTGATCATTACCATCAACAAGCCCAGTCCTTAGTCCAACATCTGGTCTAGACCATCGTGCGGCCCAAGAAGACCATGAGCTGGATTGTCTACTTGTAACACTCTTAGCACACCATCTCAATTAACTAACGATGGACACTAGCACTTAAGATTTTATGATTTATTTATATCTGAAATTTGTTTTAATGTGGTTTAATGTGGTTTTTGTACCAACTGTGTGAGCCATCCTGAGCCTGCTTGTGGGGAGGGCGGGGTACAAATTGAATTAAATAAAATAAATAAAAAACCTTACTGTTTCATAAGGTCCTGCTCAGATGAAGCCAGTTGAAACGAATTTGTATTCCGGAAAACTTTGTCCACCTGTACCTTTTTGGACCTCTTTTCCTTCTTTGTATCATTGTATCTATGATGGACCTCTTTTCCTTCTTTCTATCATTGTATCTATTACTTTTTCCCACCATAGAGAACAATGGAGGGAATAGGGGCAACCTGTTTGGGGGCCCATAGAATTGGACCCCCTGGTCCAATGTTCTTGAAACTTGGTGGGTATCTTGGGGAGAGGTTCCATCAGCTACCCTGTGAGTTTGGAGCCTCTCCCTCAAACCCCCTTCCCTCCAGCCCCCAGAATATACCCTATGTTTTCACCATTGACCTCAATGGCCCATAGGATATAATGGGGCCGAATAGCCGCCAAATTTCTTTCATTCCCTCCTTTCATTCTCTCTTTTTCCTCTTTCCCTCCTTCTTCTCTTCTCTCTTTCTTTCCCACCTTCTTCTCTTCTCTTTTTTCCTCCTTTCTATGTTTTCCTCCTCCTTCCCTCTCTTTCTTTCCCTCCCCTTTCTTTCTCTTTCTTTCCCTCTTTCCTTCCTTCTTTCCTTCTCTCTACTCTCTCTCTTTCCTTCCTTCCTTCTTCCTTCTGTGGCCCAACTCTCATGAGAAGGAGTT
Source organism: Gekko gecko (assembly GCA_029375565.1). Taxonomy (NCBI): domain Eukaryota; kingdom Metazoa; phylum Chordata; class Lepidosauria; order Squamata; family Gekkonidae; genus Gekko; species Gekko gecko. Next base: position 194,549,704 of record JAPDNY010000001.1, read on the forward strand.
TAAACTTTAAACCTCTTCTCTCTTAGCTCCCCCACCCAGACCTGCTGGGGAAGGGAAGGGGAGGCTTTTGAAGATGCCTCCCCCTTTTGCTTCTCCTTCTGACATCACTTCCGGTGATGTCAGGGGGCGTGGCATATGCTAATAGCCTAATAGCTCATTAGCATACCATATGCTAATGAGCTCCTGCAGCTGTTTTTCTATGAAAAGACCCCTGCAGCTGCCTGAAAGACTCCCCCGGGACGCTGGCTGGGGGCGGGGCTTGGCTTCTGAGCTCCCGGAGCTGCACTCTGGTGTGCTCCCCCCCAAAAAGACCCCTGGATTTGGGCAGGAAGATGTTTCCATAGGGATCCCTCATTGCTGGTTAGGAGTGTGCTTAGAGTTACATCCTTGCGAGGCTGTGTCTTCACAGTCAAAACATTTGGGGCTATAAAGCTTGAGAAAAGATTCCTGACTGAATACAGTTTGTTTATTAAATCTGCCTGTAGTGACACTCTTGTAAACATTTTGGGGCCTGTGTTTGTGTAAAGAAATTAATTACTTTTGATTACATATTTTCAGGAGGCTGCCTATACCCAGAGCATCTTTTGTTAAATAAGGGTGTTTACTAGCTTTCCTGTTCTGTTCAGAGTATTTTATTATTTGCGTTCTTGCAATGTTACTTTCTGCTAAATTACTTTGCAAGAGCAGTTGTTAAATGGCTTGGATTCCCCCCCCCCCAGTAATGGGAAATATGACTAGGCTGCGCTTCCAAAATGTGCTTTTTTTGGCAAAACCAACAGAAGCAAAGCAATAAAATCTTTTACATTTTATACAGTTTTGTCTCTGAGAATCTTCCAATACATTGAGCTTGTATAAATGTTGCTAAAAGTACTCCAAGTTTTCTTTTATTAAACCAAAGTGCAGGTGATTGTATAAACATAGGAAGCCATTGTTCAGCACTGAGATGACAAGCCTTTGTAACTAGAGAAGGAGCTTGGGAAGTCGTTAGATAAAAAAATCAGCCAAAACTGCAGTGGAATCATTTTAACACCTATCTTACATCACTTTACTTCTCATTCAAATAAATACATTTTCCCCTCTCTTTCCAATGAAATCCACCTAAATAAAATCTAACATTTCTGTCCTTAAGGCCTTTAGGAATCCTCTCTTTGCCCCACTCTGTTCTTCTTCAGCGTAATGCTTCTAAATGGAACATGGGGGAGGGGTAGAACCGCTCCTAAATTTCCTCTATTCCATTCTGCTGGCCCTTAACCAAGGCAGTCTCTTCCCAAATTGTTACCTTCTTGTTCTGAAGAAATTTTCTGTGTATGTGTTTCTATGCAAAATTATAGAACTGTAATCATAAAGATCATGGCACTGATTCCACCCCCACCCCCGCCCCATACATTGTAACCAGCTTGTGGAGAATTTAGGATGCAAGTGGAGGGAATGAGTTTGAAGTAGTTCCCAGAAGAGGGCACTGCAGAATAATGATTCCAGTGTTATATGCACAACTTAAGGGAGGAAAAGGTCCTTGTTGATTTTCAGTGAACTTGAACTACACTGTTTCCTCAGGTTTGCATTCTTAGAGTAATGCATGAAGTTACATGGACTGATTTAATATTATTTCATTGTATCTGATAGATAGTGCTGGGCAGGAGCCAGTGGTCGTGGTGCACATTGGCACCAACGATGTGGGGAAATGCAGTCGTGAGGTCCTGGAGGAGAAATTTAGGCTGCTGGGCAGGAAACTCAAGGCCAGGACCTCTAAGGTAGCCTTCTCAGAAGTGCTACCTGTTCCATGTGCAGGGCCGGAGAGACAGGCACAGATCAGGAGTCTCAATGCGTGGATGAGACGATTGTGTAGGGGAGAAGGGTTTAAGTTTGTTAGGCACTGGGATGCTTTTTGGGACAAGAGGGAGCTGTACAAAAGAGACGGTCTCCACTTGTCCCGAGAAGGAACCAAAAAGGTGGCAGAGCAGTATTTAAACTGAATATTGGGGGAAAGCCGACAGGAGATGAAAAGTCTCTGGTTCGGGATGGCTCATCTCAAAGAGATGAAGGGGTAGCTGTTACTTTTGTACAAGGAAATGGATTACAATTGTCCACTGAGACTGTGGCTAATGATAGGAACTGTCTGGCAAGGTCTCGAGGCAGCAAGAGGAAGATTGTGGGCTTAACAAGCATGGGAAACTATAGGTGTTTATACACAAATGCTAGAAGTCTCCAAGGTAAAATTGGAGAATTGGAATGCTTGGTATTCGGGGGAAAATAGACACTGCATTTCAGAAACTTGGTGGGATGAGGAAAATCAATGGGATACAGTGATTTCTGGTTATAAATTATATCGGAAGGATAGGGAGGGAAGGGTTGGAGGTGGCGTGGCTCTGTACGTCAGAGAGGGTATACAGTCCAGTAAGACTGAGAGGGTAAGAGAATTGGATTCACTTCTGGAAATGCTATGGGTTGAAATAGTGAGTCCAAAAGAAGGCTTAACAGTGGGAGTTTCTTATCACCCACCAGATCAAAAGATAGAGGAGGATTATAAAATGATGACTGAATTAAAGATAGTGACTAGACGGAATAACTGTGTTGTAATAGGCGACTTTAACTACCCACACATTGATTGGGTCAATAAGAGTTCTAGTCAGGAAACAGAGATTGCGTTTCTAGACACTCTCAATGACTGTGCTATGGAACGGATGGTCACAGATCCTACCAGGGGAGAGGCGATCCTGGATTTGGTCCTAAGTAATGCCCAAGACCTGGTGAGAGATGTAAAAGTGATTGCACCGCTTGGGAACAGTGACCATAATGTTATTGAGTTTAACATTTGTATAAATAGGGAGTTGCCCAAAAAGACTGACGCAACCACTTTTAACTTTAAAAGGGGTAACTTCTCTGGTATGAGGGGACATGTGAGGAAGAAATTGAAAGGAAGAGTGGAAAAGGTCAAAACCATTGGGGAAGCTTGGAGACTATTTAAAAAGACAATCCTAGAAGCTCAGAAAAAATATATACCGCAGGTTAGGAAAGGCACAAATAGGTATAGAAAAAAGCCTGCATGGTTAACAAATAAAGTAATGGAAGCTGTAAAAGGTAAGAAGGATTCCTTTAAGCAATGGAAAGCTAGTCTTAGTGAGGTTGATAAAAAGGAACACAAGCTGTGGCAAATAAAATGCAAGTCTGTGATCAGGCAAGCAAAAAGGGAATATGAGGAGCATATTGCAAAAAACATAAAGGCCAACAATAGAAGTTTCTTCAAATACATTAGAAGTAGGAAACCAGACAGGGAGGCAGTGGGGCCCTTGGATGACCAAGGGGTAAAAGGACTACTGAAGGATGACAGGGAAATGGCTGAGAAGCTGAATGCATTTTTTGCCTCTGTCTTCACTGCGGAAGATGAGAAGTGCTTGCCCACTCCAGAACCACTGATTTTGGGTAGGGGTTTGAAAGAACTGAATCAGATTGAGGTGACAAGAGAGGAAGTCCTATGACTGACGGACAATTTAAAAACGAATAAATCACCAGGCCCAGATGGCATTCATCCGAGAGTTCTGAAAGAACTCAAATGTGAACTAGTGGATCTCCTTACAAAAATATGTAATCTTTCTTTAAAATCTGCCTCCGTTCCTGAGGACTGGAAGGTAGCTAATGTCACTCCCATCTTTAAAAGGGCTCCAGGGGAGATCCAGGATATTACAGGCCAGTCAGTCTGACGTCGATACCGGGTAAGTTGGTAGAAACTGTTATTAAGGAAAGAATTAGTAGGCACATTGATGAACCAAAACTATTGAGGCAGACTCAGCATGGGTTCTGTAAGGGAAGATCTTGTCTCACTAGCCTGTTAGTGTTTTCTGAGGGATTGAACAAACATGTGGACAAGGGGACCCAATAGATTTTATTTACCTTGACTTCCAGAAAGCTTTTGATAAAGTTCCTCATCAAAGGCTCCTAAGTAAGCTCAATGGTCATGGGATAAAAGGACAAGTCCTCTTGTGGATCAAAAACTGGCTAATTAATAGGAAACAGAGAGTAAGTATAAATGGGAAACTTTCTCAATGGAGGGTGGTAAGCAGTGGGGTACCACAGGGATCACTACTCGGTCTGATGCTTTTTAACTTCTTCATTAATGATTTGGAATTGGGATTAAGCAGTGAAGTGGCTAAATTTGCAGATGACACAAAGTTGTTCAGGGTGGTGACAACCAGGGAGGATTGTGAGGCATTACAAAGGGATCTGTTGAGGATGGGTGAGTGGGCGTCAACGTGGCCAATGGGGTTCAATGTGGTCAAGTGCAAAGTGATGCACAGTGGAGCCAAAAATCCTAAATATAAATACATGTTGATGGGGTCTGAACTGGCAGAGACGGACCAAGAGAGGGAATCGTAGTAGATAACTCAATAAAAATGTCTAGACATTGTGTAGCTGCAATAAAGAAGGCCAACGCTATGCTGGGGATTATTAGGAAGGGAATTGAAAACAAATCAGCCAGTATCATAATACCCCTGTATAAATCATTGGTGTGACCTCATTTGGAATACTGTGCACAGTTCTGGTCGTCACACCTCAAAAAGGATATTATAGCATTGGAAAAAGTGCAGAGAAGGGCAACTAGAATAATAAAAGGGTTGGAACACTTGCCCTATGAAGAAAGGTTAAAACGCTTTGGGCTCTTTAGCTTGGAGAAATGACAGCTGAGGGGTGACATGATTGAGGTTTATAAGATTATGAATGGGATAGAGCAGGTTGAGAAAGAAGTACTTTTCTCTCTTTCTCACAATACAAGAGCTCGTGGGCACTCAATGAAATTGCTGAGGAGTTGGGTTAGAACAGATAAAAGGAAGTCTTTCTTCACACAAAGAGTGATTAACACATGGAATTCACTGCCACAGGAGGCGGTGGTAGCTACAAGCATGGACAGTTTCAAGAGGGAATTAGATAAACATATGGAGCAGAAGTCCATCAGTGGCTATTAGCCACAAGATATAGATAAGAACTCTCAGTCTGGGGCAGGTGATGCACTCTATTCTTGGTGCTGGTGGGGACAGCAGTGGGAGGGCTTCTAGTGTCCTGGCCCCACTGCTGGACCTCCTGATGGCACCTGGTATATTTTGGCCACTGTGTGACAGAGTGTTGGACTAGATGGGCCATTGGCCTGATTCAACATTGGCTTCTCTTATGTTCTTATGTTCTTATCCTTCCTTTTATATATTTGAGTTTTCGTCATACCTTATATGGTCAAAATGCGCGCCGGAATCAGTTGGCCGAGGGACTTGCCAGTCAGAGACGGAGTCCCTCGCCACTGGCTGCTTAGCCTTCCGGCGTGGCTGTGCGCCCTCCCACTCAGCCACCGCGCAGCCTCACGACCCCAGTCTGCTCCAGCCGCCGATCGCTTCGGCCGGGGGGGGGCGGCGGCTACCGGCTCGGAGGGACTTCACCCAAAGCTGGGTATGGAGGCTTTGTGGGGGAGGGCGCGGCGGGCCTCGGGAGCGCTGCGCGGCCACCCCTCCCTGAAGGCTTTCGGGAACGCGATGTGCGGGGGCGGGGTTGCCCATTTCGGAGGGCCCTCCCGAACAGCGGGGCAGGGAGGCTTGCGCGCGGAGTCAGCGGCGGGCCTCGGACGCTTCCCTTGCCCGGAGAACACCGCCCCTCCTCCCTGCGTGACGGGGCCAGCCCAGCCGCCTTGCCCACCCCCAAGGACTCTCCCTAGGGCCCGTTGCCTCGGCCGCAACGGGCTTCCCCCTAGTGTTAAATATAAATAGGGTATTGCTACTTCTTCACCATTAAATAGCTCAACAAAAGTAATGGCTTTGCTGTGCTTTAGAGGTTTTCATTGTGAAAACTGAATTGTTAGAGGAATGTTTTGTTGGAAAAAAGAGCACTGTCTTGATATATTGAATGAAGAAACTTTGGGCTTTTATTTAAGGTAGGTAGTATGGGTTGGATCCAGACTACTGGCAATTTCCATTAATTCCCCTGTACCACTGGAGACCCCCTTCATATCATTCCTCAGGTTCCACTATCTCCCAGGATCAGCATTTTGTGGAGACTGGTGGGCTGCAATGGAAGGAGAGAAGCAGAAAAGTTCCATTCTGCTGATGAAAAATTTTACTTGGATCCAACCCTGTATATTGTAGTGTACTAAAGGATTTGTGATGATTACAGAAGCAGTGAAGTTCTGCTACTGATCATATAACATAGAATCATAAGAGTTGAAAGGGATATCCAGGGTCATCTAGTCCAACCCCCTGCACAATGCAGGAAATTAAAAAATACCCCCCCAAATACAGTCTCTGGATTGAGGAATCTGCAGCTTAGGCTAGAGACTTGCCGGGGGGGGGGGTGTCCTATCGTTCCCAGCTCACCGGGCCTCCCACTTGACTGTTTCCACTCCCCTATCCACCCATCAGCCTACTTCACTGGCATATATGTGGCTCACTTTGCAGCAGTCTTTCCTGCTTTCTTTGCTGTCTTTCTTGGCTCATGTGACAACTCCTTCCTTGGCTGTCTGCCTTGCCACCCCTCCACAGTTCACATGACAGTGGGATGGGTAACATTGGCTGCTCCTGTCTGCCTGCCTGCCTCTGAAGCTTACAGGGCAGGCTGATGGAGGTGCATTGTCCATGCTTGTACATGGAACACACCTCTGTCTGGAGGGTATTTAATATCCTTTTTTAAAAAGAATTCTGCAGACTTTGAGGGTTCACCCAGGTTTGTAGAAATATCTTCTCTTTGTGTCTTCACAGCCCTGATCTGTGAACTTATGTGTCTGTAGATTGGGTCATGTTGAAAATAAAGTGGGAAACCTGCAAGGACTTGCAGGGGCCACTTCATTTTTTCCCTGTATCCCCTTCCAACAGTTTCCTCTTTTACTTCTCCTGACAACTTCCATAACTTTATCTTTAGCTATATTATTTACTTGATTTATGCCCCACCTTTCTCTACAGTGGGGATCCAAATCAGTTCACATCATTCTCCTTTCCTCCATTTTATTCTCACAACAACCCTGTGAGGTATATCAGACTGAAAATGTGTGACTGGCTGAAGGTCACCCAGTGAGGTTCCCCAGTAGAGTAGGGGTTTGAATCTGGGTCTAACCACTATACCAGACTGGCTTTTGTGGGGCAACTGCTATTGAACAGTAGCAAGGAGGCAGTCCTGGGTGAATCCTGAAAGTTGCATGGTATGAAATTGCTTGGTGGTAGCTGCATGGCCTGGCCCTGAAGAATTCTCCCTCAAAGGCCAAAATAGCTGTGGAAAGGAGCTATCTCCTCCCCCTTCCTTTCACTGACAGAAAACAAGGCTTGCAGGCTGCCTAGCAACCCCCACAACAGCTGCTGAGAGGACATTTGTTTCTGAAAGGTACAAGAGCTATTTCTATTATGGGAGGGGGTAACCCACCAAAGTATTTTATTTTATTGCTTAAATTTCAGTTTTTGACACACCTTTTTTGTTTGTTCATTTGTTTCAGGTTCATAGAAAAATCTGCCTTGTCTGCTCATGACACTAATCTTTGGATCTGGCCATTTTAATCCTGTCCTTATTAATATTTGAATTTTGGTTCCGCAACATTCTATGGTCACCATAATTGATTGGGCTCAAGAACTGGCAGTCAGAAGATGCTGGACAGGGCTGACTGGCTGCTTGGTGAAGTCCCGCCCACGTCAGCCCTGGTCAGTATCTTCGGCTCAGTCTGCTCCGGTCCTCTGACAGGAGAGGACCGTCTGCAGGGTGAGCGCAGGGACAGGCCCTCAAGGCCGAGGCAGGTGAGAGAAGTCCTTTTTGCCCCCCCACACCATCCCCTGGGCCTTCTATGGGGGCAGTAGGCCCAGAGAAGCCATTTTCCACCCCCACACACCATTCCCCTGGGCCTTCTATGGGGGCAGTAGGCCCAGAGAAACCCTTCCCCCCACACACCATCCCCTGGGCCTTCTATGGGGGCAGTAGGCCCAGAGAAGCCCTTTTCCGCCCCCCCACACCATCCCCTGGGCCTTCTATGGGGGCAGTAGGCCCAGAGAAGCCCTTTTCTGCCCCCCGACACCATCGGTGGGCCTTCTATGGGGGCAGTAGGCCCAGAGAAGTCCTTTTCCGCCCCCACCACACCATCCCCTGGGCCTTCTATGGGGGCAGTAGGCCCAGAGAAGCCCTTTTCCGCCCCCACCACACCATCCCCTGGGCCTTCTATGGGTGCAGTAGGCCCAGAGAAGCCCTTTTCCACCACCCCCACACACCGTCCCCTGGGCCTTCTATGGGTGCAGTAGGCCCAGAGAGGCCCATTCTGCCCCCCATCCTCTGGGCCTTCTCAGGGCCCAGTAGGCCCAGAGAAGCCCATTCCACTCCCCCAACCGTCCTATGGGCCTTCTCCGGGCCCAGTATTCCCAGAGAAGCCTGTTCCACCACCCCCCAACCATCCTCTGGGCCTTCTCAGGGCCCAGTAGGCCTAGAGAAGCCCGTTCCGCCCCTCTTCCCTTCCTTTCCCCCCTTTCCTTTCTTCCTCTCTCCTTTCTTTCACTCTTCCCCTCTTCCTTCCTTCCTTCCTTCCTTCCTTCCTTCCTTCCTTCCTTCCTTCCTTCCTTCCTTCCTTTCTCCAACCCTCTCTCCCTTCCACCCTCCCTCCCTTCCTTTCTAGGGCCCGTTGTCTTCCACCACAACGGGCTTTGCTCCCTAGTAATTATATATTGGTGACAGTAAAGAGCTTGCTGTCTAGTCTAGGAACCCCTAGGGATAAAGTGCTCAAGGCCCTAAAGTGCTCAAGGCCCCCATAATTTAAGGGGAAAAGGGCCAAAAAAAGGATGTGATGTCTTTTTCCAGTAGGGATCTTGTGTCTTAAAATAATTCATAAGATACATAGCAATTACAAATTTGTCTATCAATGCATTACTTTGCTGAGAACAAAAGTGCTCCTGGTACTTTACTGCTCATCCTACTACCTTAATTGCCATGAGATCCTTACTGTATTCAGGGTACAGGAACACAAGGGACTGCATGCAGGTAAATAAGGTGTCATCTTTTCTTTACTGTTCCTTTTTCTGTTCTATAAAGAGCAGCCTCACTCAAATTAAGCAAGTGAAGCTTTTCTTAATAGTGAGATAAACAATGAGAAAATAATTTACCTATGATAATTCTATTAAATACTAGCCTGATACCTGTGCTTCGCTACAGTATGTAAGTTCCATAAATCCAGTTATAATACTGATAATGTGAAGTCTGAAATGTGACATTTGTTGTAGGAATTCTAATGGAGAAGATGGAGTGTAAAAAATGAAGGGAGGCATGCACACTGGGTTTTTTTCTCTACTGAAGGACCTCTTTGTAGACCACATTGGTGATTCTGCCCTCAGGTACTGGGATCACCAGGCTGCTTGGTGAGCTCATTCTGGAGCAGGCCACATAGAAGAGTCCATGTGAGAAGCAGTCATCTGTTAAGTCAGTTCCTGACACCTTCAGTGTTTGGCCTTGGGACTTGTTGATGATCATAGCAAAGCAGACCTTGAAGGGGAGCTGCAGCCTCTTGAACTCGAAGGGGTTTTCTGATGGTTTGAGTGGTATGCGTGGTATGAACCGATTGTCTCCGAGCACTACGATAAGCAGTGTGGCCTTGATGTTCCTGTGCAAGGCCTTCACTTGCAGTCTGGTGCCATTGCAGACTTTGGGTGGGTTGAGGTTCCGCAGCAGCATTAATGTACCCTGTCCCTGCTTCTACACCTGTCTGGTGTTGTGGGGGGGATGTGTTTAAAGGCATCGGGAAGGCTGGACCAGCAGCAGTACTAAGGCAATCCTTCTCAGCAAGCCTCCCTGACGACTGCAAGCATCCCACCCCGTCTCCTACACCTGATAGACAGTTGCTTGTCCAGTGTAGGAGGGGTAGGGGTATTGTAAGCTATTTTGAAGGCTGGACCATCAGGATCACTAAGGCATTACTGCTGGGGCAGGCTCTCTGATGGCTTGACACACTCTGCACCCACTGCTGCACTTGACAGACAGCTACCTGTCAGGTGTAGGGGGTTGGAGGGAGAGTGTTTGAAGGCATTGGGGAGGCTGGGCCAGCAGCACTGCTGCACCTCACAGGTGGTTGGCCATTCCTGATTTCCTCAACTGTCATTAGCTCTCTGCAGTCTCCTGTAACTGTTTTTTTCTTACCTCAGAACAGTGAGCACTGCAGCTGACCAATCAGAGAGTAGGGGGATGCAAGGAGGTAGCAGCATGGCAGCCTCATAGGAAGCAATGGGGGGAGCATATTTTACCCCTTTTGACCCCCTTAGGGGTCAAATTTCTAAAAAACCCTTCTTGGTGAACATCTACATCATGGTAGGAGTGCTCTCCCCAAATTTCGTGTTTCTAGGTTCAGGGGTTTGGCTTGGGCTTGGATTTTATGGTGAGGGGACTTTATATATATAGATAGAACTTGCATGCTGTTGCAGATATAATCTGGTATCAAGAATCACACGTCGATATATAGGGAAAGAAACAATTTGTGGGTCAAAATATGTGACTTTGTATCTTTCTCTTTAGAAATCTGGTTACTGGACTTGATGCCTGGCATAGTTGGCTTGCTGGACAGCTCTTTAGGGGGGAATGAAAGGAAGCTTGACCTTTCCAATATTTTTAATAGGATTGCAGTCTAATTCCTGTTAGCCAAATTGCCTTTATTATTAATAACTGTGGGGAATTATGATTTCTTAAATGGCAATAGTTTGAATTCCCAGTCCCCAGGAATAGACACTGAGGCTAGATTACTAAAGCAGTGATTCCTTTACTAAAGAATTCCCACACATAGAAATATAAAATCAAGCATACACAGAAAAAATACAGAGCTAGGAATTCAGATATAAAAGTACAGAGACGTTTGCATTAGCAGGAAGTATTGATGGTGGGGTGATACTTTACCTGTCCGGTGAGGTGAGTTGACTCTGCAGTGAGAAAGGGATAAAATATGGGAAGGGGGCTGTGAGTTGACCAGCAACACACATGGAGAGGTCCCAAACTGTGCAAGGAATGGAACCAGCAAGATAGGGTGGGATTAGGAGAGGTAAAAGCAAGAGAGAGAACAATGACTAGATGCGCTCTTTTTATACCTAAAATGTGACCTGAGGCAGATACCTGTAGTCATATGGTCTCCAGGAAATATTAACCAAAACTTAAACTATGAATTAATGGTTGGGCAGTTGCAGTTAATGGCTTGGCTAGGAGTGACACCTCTTAGGAGAATAGGATAGACAAAGGAGGAAAGGGAGAGAACCATTCAGGTTGCAGGACCTATACTTCGGATTAACAACCAGATGTTTGACAGCTGCGTTATCTTGATGGGTGGCAGGAAGACTTGATAGCTCACTGTTGTCATTGGGCACATCCTTTTGTTTTAGGCTGGAGGGGAATGCATGCTACTTTTGGTGATGTTAATATGTGGAGGTGGGGGGGGAATGTCTGCATGATGGAGAAGGGGATTGTTCATGGCGTCTGTGCAAGAACGTCTTGTCCTTTTTGTAGAGCATGGCTTCCCTCTGTGATCTGCTGCTGTTTCTGTGTGTATGGAGGTCAGGGCTGCTGGTCTGCATTCTGGGGCTGGAAATGCGGGAGCAAGAGGCTTCTTGTAGTCCAGGAGTCTATGTCTGGCTTGGCATGCTGCTTAGTCACAAGGCTCCCCTTGGCCAAAGCACATTCCTTTAGTTCAGTATAAAGGCACTGCTTTTGGGCTACAGCATTGTCCATTGCTCTAACGCACTCTTCTCACAGTTCAGCAAAGCAGTCATATTTAAGAATCTTTAATAATGCCATCTGAAGCAGCTAATAGCCATTTTCCTGCTGGAAGGCTCAGTTGTGTTTGAGTAGGAACTAGTGTTTTATAAAAAACAGTAGATGGGATAGGCATTTATCATTCTGGTAAATTAACCAAAAAAGGTTATCAAGGTAGGGCTTTGAGGAACTTGAGTGCAGGCGTATAACTGGCAGGATCACTTTGTCAATAAGGTACAGAGGTTCAAAGTGTACAGAGACTTGAGTTAGATGTAATTAGTTCAGTGTATAAACAGCCACAGTACTCTGGTTGAACAAAATGGTCATTTTTTTAAACAAAAATATGGATGGGGCAGAAAGTAACTGCGCTTTATTGTAGAGGACAAACCTTACTGACTCACTGTAAGCTTTAAAAGAGCATGAGAGAAAACAGGTCTTCCATTAAATTACGTATCCTGGATAATTATTCTTCACCTCAATCAAATTACATTTTGATTTGAGCCCCAATTGATTCTGAAACCTAGGCATTGGTAGCCATGACTTTGTACTTCTAATGGAGTATAGATTGTGGGACCTGTTACAGTTCCTCAGGGTCCATAAGGCAGAGATTTTCTGCCAGGCATTTTGTTGAGGACAGCAATGATTCCATCTACTAGCAGTCCTTACTCCCTGCATCCCATGAGGCAGAGACATAATTGATTATTTTAGTGTTGTCTTTTAGGTGGACTTTTATATTGTATTTTTAACTGTCTTGATTTATGTATTTTCTGGTTATACCTTATGTTGTACAATGCCCTGAACCCTATTTTTACAGTGGAGAGTGATTTAAAATCTAATAAATCATAACAATAAAAACATATCTATATATCTGTTTCTCAAATGTGAAACCCATCTGTGGGTATCTGAATCTGTGGATTAGGGCCAAACTGATACAGCTTAGAATTATATAATCATCATCATCATCATCTGTGCATGCACAGACACAGTACTTACCTTTTTCTTCAGAGCTGGTGATGGCGGATGCAGGGAGCTGCTCCAGGCCTGGCAATGGTGTCAGTGTCTGGGAGCTGCTGCAGGCCCAGAGGAATTCCCAGACACTGCTGCCTACGCAGCTGATCATAGAAGTCTAGAGCCATACCTGGCTCAGCAACAGGGGAGCTGCTCTAGGCCCAGAGCAGCTTCCAGACAATGCAGCTGCCATGGCCAGTAACGTAAGGTAAGGAAGGGGGAGAAACAGATGGGGATATTGAAAAGAATGGGAGGAGAGAAAAAAGAGAAGGTATTGTCAGAGAATGGGAGGGGGAGAAATAGAGAGGTGGAAGACTGACAGAGAAGGACCACAAGGAGAAAGAGAGGTGGGGAAGATTAAAAGAAGGGGAGGGTTGAGAAAGAAATGGAAGATTGTTAAAGAAGGGGGAGTGGGAAGGAAGCAAAGCACTCTGCTGGAACATTTCTTGCTGGGTCCCTTCTTGCAATACAGAATGGACATCAGTAGGTCCTTTATAGTGACAATTTACAATTTTGCTGCTACTGGGTCGTCGTCCCCCCCCTTCATGGTATACAGCAATGTTTCATGAAAATGATGGGCTTGAAGGGAGCCCTATCTTCATGTTGCCACCCAGAGAAACAAAGCAAGCTGTGCTGTGCCCATTCATAAGTCAACAGTGGTCCCTCCTGGTGAACTTTACAGTCCAGTGGATGCTGATATCCTGACCCTTATGGCACAGTCTGGTCCTGGCATGGAAGACAATGATGCTTATAGGAAAGAAATTAGCTAAAACGAAACACAGTTTTCTTTTCTGGATGTATAGAGAGCATAGTTGCCAACCCACATGGAGGCTACTATGCAGCAGGTATAATGTGTGGTGGTGATGGTTGTTCAGTCGCACAGTCAAGTCCGACTCTTCATGACCCCATGGACCACATTACACCAGTCTTTCCTGTCTTCCGTAGTGCTCCGGAATTTGCTTAATTTCGTATTCATCTCATCTTTTTCCGGCCCCTTCTTCTTTGACCTTTAATCTTTCCTAGTATCAGGGTCTTCTTCAGTGAGTGCTCCCTTCTCATTTGGTGGCCTTCCAGGTAACAGTCAGGGTTGATTTCTTTTAGGATTGACTGATTTGATCTCCTGGCAGTCCAAGGGACTCTCAAGAGTCTTCTCCAGAACCATAATTCAAAAGAATCTATTCTTTGGCGCTCGGCCTTCCTTATAGTCCAGCTCTCGCAGCCATACAGTACTACTGGGAATACCATTGCTTTGACCATATGGACTTTTGTTGGCAGGGTAATGTTTCTACTTTTTATTATGCTGTCTAGGTTTGCCATCGCTTTCCTCCCAAGGAGCAGGCGTCTTTTAATTTCATGGCTGCACTCGCCATCTGCAGTGATCTTGGATCCCAGGAACATGAAGTCTGTCACTGCTTCCATGACCTTCCCCTTCTATTTGCCAAGGAGTGATAGGGCTGGATGCCATGATCTTAGTTTTTTCGATATTGAGTTTCAAGCCAACTTTTGTGCTCTCCTCTTTCATTTATAGCAAGAGGCTCTTGAGGTCCTCTTCACTTTCTGCCATTAGAGTGGTATTGTCTGCATATCTGAGGTTGTTGATGTTTTTCCTGGCAATCTTAATTCCGGCTTGTGATTCATGTGATGTGTGGTTAGACTTGCTCTAATGTTCTTCCTTTGTTTGTCACCAAGGTATATCTGCAAGATATAATTTTTGAACACAGTTGGTAACAGTGTTCTTTGTCTTGTTACTGTCTTAATTCCTTTGAGTTTCCAAATACATTGATGTAAGGACAGCTGTAGTGATGAAGCCAAACTTAATTGGCACCCTACTAGCAATGTGCGTTTGGGAACTAAATTTAAAATGTGCTCTGGGAATCACATTAAATAAACTATGATCAACTATTCACTAGTCCAGCAGGGAATGCTGAAAGAAAAGCTCATTAGATAAGCCAAAAATTGGTGCTGTCAGGGATGCCTGGTAATCATTCAAGGAAGGCAAAAAGTTACAGATTTATTTTTCACTTTGATAAACTGAAGGAGAATTAGTTGTCAGCATGAACTGATAAAAGTGAATGCTGGCAGCTCTACCACTGAAGTGCTAAGGCATCATTGTGTACTTTGGACCATTTTCTTCTATGACAGAATGTAAGTGGTTTTCTGCTTGCAGCAGGCACCAACCATATATACTGGATCTGATCAGCAAGATATGCCAATGACTAGAGCCATGGGCTTATAATTTTTGTTTTTCCATATTTCAAGGTACTAGGTTGCAAGCCCTATTAAAAGGCGGGGGGGGGTCAGTTTGCCTCAAGCAGTTTTTGGCTAGGAGTACATAGTTCAAGAAGTCATTACATACTGCAACTTTGCATTCCAAGGCCAAACAGAGATCATTGCCATTCAAGCACTGATGGAACCTCAGAGCAGCATTACTAGGGTAACCAGCCAGGAGACGTTAAAACTACCTGCCTGTTGAAAACTTAGCTACAGCCATTCTTTTCCCTGAGTATATGTTTTTCTTTCCCAGTTGCACTGACAGGTCTACTGTGGGTGCCTCAAAGCTGTGTGATCAATTCTAAGAGCAGTGCAGATAAAACTTCTCTCTCTCTCTCTCCTCTCCCCCCCCCCGACAAACTACCATTGTTTGCCTCTTACATATGACCCCTGTTACAGTTTGAAACAAGCTCTTCTGTAGTTCAGAATAAGACTCTTCAACACATTCTTCTTTTTTCAGGTCTAAGTTATGGTAGATTTTAAAATATTAAATTACTAGCAGGGAAGCCCATTGTAAAAGGAATGCGACGGGCTCTAGAAAGAGTCTTCTCCTGGCCGCACACAGGGCAGCCCCTCCACACTCTCCCCCCTCCCCAGAGGCGGCGGTGGAAGGGTGGCGGAATGTGTCACAACAACCTCCCCACGTGGCCGCCTCCCGGCTGGCTGGGCAGACCAGCGCCCTGCCAGTGCAGGCAGGGGCATGGAGTTGTGTGCCAGAGGTGGTGGAGGTGGGCAAAGGAGCGGCACAGAAGGGGCTGCAACTACCTCCCTGCCTGGCCGGCTGCACGGGCCAGTGCCCTGGCAGCTCAAGCAGTGTGGTGCACTGGTGGGCTGGAGGCGCCGGAGCGCCGCAAAAGCACACTCAGGGCCGGGCACTGAGTGTATATTGGGCCCGACCGCGTCGGTGGCTGGCTGTTCTTCTGTGGACCTGGGCTGTGCCCCTCAGCCTGATGAGTCTCCGGATGCCGGAGCATGCTGCCTGCCCATCGGCTCCCAGGAGAATGAGGCTAAAATGCTGGGTGCCGCCTCTGTGGGCGGGGCGATGGGACTGCAGGCAGCAATGGAGCCAGTGGATAGAGCCCCCTGGTGAGTGGCACACCAGGGAGTGAACAGATTGGATGGGTGGGCAGGAGTCAGAGAACGCAGCCAGTGGCCATGGTCCTCGTCGTGAGTGGCAGTTCTTGCAGCCAACTGATTAGGGAGCGCATCAAATGTGGCCACCCCAAAACAGCTTTATAATATAGAGAGATAATCTAAGGTAGATAAAAGCCTAATAAGAATAGTATGAAAATACATAATAAGCAATAATACCCTAACTCACATACAAACAGGCATTATGAAAGCAGAAGAAGGAGAGTTCAGATACCATTTTAAAAATTGCACCCTGCTGCTCTTCCAGATCTGAGTGGTATTGTGATATAATGTATTTATGATGCTTTGTGTAGCATGATTATGTTCAATAAAGATCTGTCAAGAGAGCTGTCTCAGCCCCACCTATCTCACAGGGTGTCTGTTGTGAGGAGGGGAAGGGAAGGGAAAGGGATTATAAGCCACTCTGAGACTCCTTCGGCTAGTGATGGACAGGGTATAAATCCAATTTCTTCCTCTTCTTTTTAAAACAAACTTTTCATACCTGCTTTGAATTTCAGACAAGTATGCTATATCTGAATATACAACTGACTATATTTCCACATACTTGAGGAAAGAATATGATTGAAGATGTAAAGTCATCTGTTCATTTGTTTGCCAGGAACAATGTTTGTCAAACAAACTGGCCCTTCCTGGCAACATCTTTACCTGCTTCCTATATGTAATGGCTGGTGGCTTCGGTTTCATTATATAAGAAGTGTGTGCGCACACAAAAGATTATACCCAGAATAAAACTTTGTTCATCTTAAAGGTGCCACAGGACTCCAGGGAGACTGGAGTCTCTGCTGTCTAGAGTTCAGTTTAATTCTTGGGGGGGGGGGGGGGTTTGTCCAGGTCTACTTGGAGGTTGGCAACCCTAGGCCTGGCAGCAGTCTAGGGTTGCCAAGTCCCCCTAGCCAACAGCAGAGGATGGGGGGGATCCAGATCCGGGCGGGGAAACTCCTGGAGATTTGGGGGTGGTCAGACAAAAAGAATACATGAAAACATATGCAATATTATTGATCCTTTAGTAACTCAGTTTCATTTATGTTGATAAATTTTAGGTATCAGATGATGGGCAATATGTTTTGCTGTCCATACGACAAGGATGTGATCCAGTGAACAGACTGTGGTACTGTGATCTACAGAAGGAAAAAAGTGGTATTAATGGTAAGATGCTTTCTTTGCTTCATTTTTAAGAGAGGTTCAAAGTTATATTTATGTAAACAAGAAATATTTTCTGGAAACAGAGACTTGCTTCTGGCTGCCATTAGAAACATTTTACATTCTAATCTGATGGCTACAGTGCATGAAGAGCATTTTGTTGCATGTGTACCTCATCAAAACATGTATGTCAGGGGAGTCAAACATAAGGCCCGAGGGCCAGAACCAGCCCGTCCTGGGCTCTTATGTGGCCTGCAAGCAACGGAGGGAAGAGGAGCTGCTGTCCTTTATACAGTTTATTTCTCTGGTACCTGGCATTACGTTTTGCAGAACACGTGGCCTGGTCCGACAAAGTGACATTTATGTTATATCTGGCCCTCATAACAAATGAGTTTGACACCACTGATGTATGTGTTCCAGATTTCTTTTGCATATCCCTCTTTCCCTGATTTGAGGCTTGTTCATGAGAATATGAGGTGAGCTTGGTTATTTTCCATCAATACTGACTTGAGTTCTGTGCAGAAAAACTCATATTGTTCTTTTCAACCACTGGATTTTAAAAATGTCTGTTTTCAGGCTTTACTAGTAATAAAGTAGTGCATATGGGCATGTACAAAGCTTCTGCTTTCTATCTGGTGCAGAGCACCTAAGCCAGTGAGGCAAAACATGTATTTATTTATAGGCCTGTATGTATGCGAGAGAAAGATGATGATTCTTATATATCTATGTGGTTGTCTTACCTGGAGCCAGAGGAACCTTCATCCACCTCCCGGCCTGGCAACATGCTGGTCAGTGGATGTGACTGGAAGGTTCTGATTCCAGTGGCAGCACGATGTGGCCCAGGCCAGGAGAACTGTGTGTGCTAAGGCCACAACTTCAGGCCCATCATGGAGGGTATGGTTATGGGGGTCCTGAAGGGCCTTAACTGGTCATAAGAAAGAATCCTGGGAAGAACAGAGTTGTATGCTATAGCAGCTCCAGGCTTTAAAGGCCAGGTGGGAAGGGATAGCTAAGGGATGGAACAGTGGAAGAGAGCCAGAAGTGGGAGGAAAAGTGAAAGCAGTGGAAGTAGAAGTACATCACTGGAGAGCTGGCTTGGGGTGGGATGAGGTAGAATTTGAGTGGAGAAAACTACAGACTGTTGTACTTGGTGTGATAGACCTTACATTTTTCAAATCCTGAGTGTTTGAAACTGTTTATTCAGTTTTACTGTTTTACTATGTATCTCTGCAAAAAATAGCTGGCATAGGCCCTGGTCGCTAACAGTGCCATCCTAAATAGTTATACTTCTCTAAATCCATTCAAGTCAGTGGGGCTTAGAAGGGTGTTTAGGATTGCATTGCAAGTGAATAAGCCACTGGTATAGACCTCAGCACTGTGGTGGAAATTACTAGATAGCCTTAGGCAACTTATTTTCTTTTAGCTATCTTTGCAGGATTGAGCTTTTCAATCAGATAATGTGCATGAAGTCCTTTGAACATTTGAAAGCATTACAGAAATGCTAAGTATTCAGTTCATCTAAGAATACTTTTTGAAATACAGTTGACCTTTCACTGAAGTTTGAAATAAATCCCCATTATTTTTTATGTAACAGATTCAGTCCTAAAACTTTCAGTCCAGCTCATGTGGCAGAAATCCATGTTAGCTTCTTCCACAGGGCTGAGGACACTTTTGGGATACATAATGAAGTGTATATAGCTGAGCTAGCTTCTCTTTTTTTGCTGTAATGCATGTCAGGTTGATTTGGGTTGCAGTTTAGACATGTGAAAGCAACTTTTGACCCAGCCTTGACCTATACTGCCTTGTTCAATTTTGGGCATGGTATACACAAGTAACTGAACAGATAATAAAAATTTTGAAAACCAAAAAAAGTGGGAATGTCCACACTTACATTTGTCTTTGTTTCTTTTGTCTGCATCAGTTGTCCTTTCAGAAATAGGATGGGTATTTTAGTGCAGTTACGTTTTACACCACTGGTTCCCAAAGTGGTCCATACTGCCCCCTGGGGGGCGCTGGAACGATCCAGGGGGGAAGTAGGAGCCTTGGATACAATTGAGGGGCATTGAATAAAAATAAGGGGGTGGTGGAAGCATAAAGAAAGAAAAGTCCAGAACCTATCTAAAGCAGCCTTTCCCTGACTTCTTCTGGTCTTCCCTGGGATCAGGGAGGGAGGGGGAGGGGGAGAGGGATCCCCACAGCCAATCACAGCCAAGCATTTGCAAATTGCAAATGTATGTGCACCCTTGTAAGACTGTGGTGGCTGCTGCTGGCCTCTGGCTTCAGGGCTTCAGCTGCTGCTGCTCTGTCCTGCCTTGGCCTGCCTGCCTGTGTGTGTCGCGGTGGACTCTACCTGGACTGAAGAAGACATCTAAAAGGTAAGATTTGGGGAAAATACATATTATTTTTAAAGGGGGATATTAGTAAAAGGACCATTTAAATTAGTGTCCCTTTACTTTAGGAGGCTATGCGGCCTGCTTGGGGTGGCTTTGAGTTACAGTTCTGTTGGGTGTGAGATGGGGGTTGGCTAAGCCTTACTCTTTTACAGTTAATAATTTTGAGGGAAAGTTTTAAAAGTTTGGTTTGCATTTAAAAGTATTTCCATTGGATTGTTTTCTAAAAGTAATTGTGATAATTGCTTGTTGGTGTGGTGGTGGGGGGTTGCTCAGTGTTTTTAATTTTGTGATTCAACTTTTCTTATTGGTTGTTGTTTAAATATTATAATTTCTGGGTTGGTTTTTAAATATATTTCTTGAGACCGTACTGCTCTGTGCCTCAAAGAATGCCAACTTCTTTGTAGTCTGCAGAAGTTATGCAAATGGAGCACATTTAATGGGAAAAGCCAAGGATTGCAAATTCTGACTCCCTTGCAGGGCCAGCCCCAGGTGTCTGGGCGCCCTAGGCAGGACAACCTGGGGCGCCCACCCCACCGGGGATGCCAACCTCCCGGTGGGGCCTGGAGATGGCCCAGCGCTGTTGTCCTGGGCGCCTCGCAGCTGCGAGGCGCCTAGAAGAGCCGGGGAAGGGGTGGGCTTAGAACGCCCGCCCCTTCCCTCCCAACGGCGGCGCCGGCTCTCCTGGGCACCTCGCAGCTGTGAGGCACCTAGGAGAGCCGGGGAAGAGGCGGGCTTAGAACGCCTGCCCCTTCCCTCCTAGCGGCGGCGCCGGCTTTTCTGGGCGCCTCGCAGTTGCGAAGCGCCCAGGAAAGCCAGGGCTGCTGGCGCTGAGTGGGAAGGGGGGTTTTTCACCGGGGGGGGCGGGGGGCATTTTGGCACCCCTGCAGGGCTGGTGCCCTAGGCGAGCGTCTAGCTTGCCTAATGGGCGAGTTGGCCCTGCTCCCTTGGCACTTGGGCTTGTGTGATTCACTGAGACTTGGTTGCATGCTTTGAAGCAGGACTTTGCAGCTGGGAAGCCAGAAGTTAAAGTGGAAGTTCTTGAGAAGCTTCTCTTTCTATTTGGGACAGCCATCTAGTCAGTGTGGTACAGTGTTTAAGTGTCAGACAAGTGTCTGGGAGATTTGGGTTTGAATTCCTGCTCTGCCACTGATAAGTAATGATTCCAAGATTAAAGAAATTGGGGTATTGGATTGCTCTTTGGGTTGAACTATGTAAACTGCCTTGCACCTAGTGTGGGGGTGCAAGAGAGTAATGATTTCCAGATATTTCAAAGCTGGCTGTCCCCCAACAATTCATGTGTGTGTGTGGGGCGGGGGGGAGGTGTTATTCCTCAGTGGTGGGAAGAACTATAATTAATGCCTGCTGCCGGTAATATTAATTAATTGTTTTATAAGTAAACACAGAAATTTTACTTTTCTACAGATAATATCAAGGCTGAACCTAAGAAAAAATGTAGACAATATAGTATTCAATATTTGAACTATGGCTTTATTCAGCCGCCTACAAACAGTACATTACTGATGTGCCTGATTTGCCAAAAACTTTTATCAAATGAAGCTATGAAGCCTTCAAGACTACAAGAACATTTGACAAAAGTTCATGCTGATAAGAAAGATAAGGATCTATCTTATTTTCAAGCACTTAAAGAAAACTTTTTGAGACAGCCAATATTGGCAAAACTCTTTTCAATAGGATCCAAACAAGATGATGATGGGCTGCGTGCTTCTTACAACATTTCGTTACTGATTGCTAAATCGGGAAAACCACATTCTGTTGGTGAAGAACTAATTCTACCAGCTATAAGTAAGGTAATATGCACCATGCTACACAAGCCAGCATCTGATATTACCAAGAAAATTTCTTTAAGCAATAATACAGTGAAATGGCTCAAGATGTTGAAGACTCATTATGTGAATATTTAAAAAATCTCAGTTCCCTATACAGCTTGATAAGTCAACTTTGCCAGGAAATGAAGCTTTGCTTTTAGCATACGTGCGATTCATAAAAGAAGGAAAAATTTGCCAAGAATTATTATTTGCTAAAAATTTGCAAACTTATACCAAAGGAGTTTTTTTTAAAGAAAAAGAAATTCCGCTGAGTAATATATTGTCAGTTGCTACTGATGGTGCTCCAGCGATGATGGGAGTGCTACATGGGGTTTCTTGCATATTTAAAAAAGTGGTTCCAAATGTATTCACTATACAATGTGTCATTCATCGTCAACATCTAGTTGCCAAAAATCTGAGTGAATGCCTACATAAATCACTATATCATGTCATTAAAGCGGTCAACAAAATCAGAAGCAATTCACTGAATGACAGATTGTTTGGACAACTTTGTATTGAAAACGATGAAGAATTCAATCGCTTGCTGCTTCATACAGAAGTTCGTTGGCTATCAAAAGGTGCCTGTTTAGATTGGTTTTATAAACTCTTTGACTCAGTGCTAGAGTTTCTAGAAAACAAAGATGATGCTTTACGAGCCAACTTGATTGATTCCAAAAAAGACATAGCTTATTTGACAGACTTGTTTAATAAATTTAATTGAACAAATCTACAGCTCCCAGGCAATGAGCTGAATTTAATCAAAACAAAAACTGTCATTTCTGTATTTGTGGCAAAACATCTTCTGTACAAACGAAATTTAGGACGAGGGGAATTCAACCAGTTTCCAAATTTATCAACAGTAGAAAAACATGATGAAGACTTGTCTACCTATTGTCAGCACTTGGAGGCTCTCTATTCTGACTTTAATCAACGATTTGAAGATATTCTTAAAATGAGCATACCCGACTGGGTTTTGGACCCTTTTTCAAGGACAGACACAGAAGAATCTTCAGAATTACAAGAAGAATTTATAGAAGTAACAACAAATGAGGAATTGAAATTTAAATTCAAAGATGGCTACCAACAGTTCTGGCTGCAAAAGCAGATACCTACATTTTATCCTGGATTATGGGCTATAGTACAAAAGTTTCTAATTGCATTTCCTTCAACATATTTAGTGGAATGTGGGTTCAGTGTGGTCACAAATCTGTTAACTAAAAAAAGAAACTAACTGCAAATAGCTAATCATGGTGATTTCAGATTGCTGCTGACAAAAATAGAGCCAAACATTAATAAATTGATAGCAGTGCATCAGGTTCATCCTTCCCATTAGGATTATTTTAATGTGATTTGTGATTTTTATTTTAGTATTATCATTTGTTATCTTAATTTTCTGTGTGTGTGCAAATGTTCCTATGGTTGATTTTATAAAATACTTTTATGATTTCAAGCTTCTTTCTTTACTATGTGCAAATTTGTCACTGCATCTTTTTGTCCACTTCTTGAAGGTAGATTTCCAGGGGGTAAGTAATTTTTTTTCTGAAAAGGGGGCGGGTAGGCCAAATAAGGTTGGGAACCACTGTTTTACACAAAATCTAGTTGCTAATGTTAGAATGTTATGTGCTGCATGTACCTTTGAATTTATATTAGTCCTATTATTATGGGAAACTTCCAATGCATTTGTGGCTTTCATTTTCATGAAACAACGGAAGCATCAGGTACTCTGAATAATGTCCCCAAAACAAATACCATCTCTATTTCAAGCGGAAATATGTGCTTAGTGAATTATAATTATAATTCTGAAGCACAGATTAGTCCTTTAATTTATGGTAATGATACTATAGGTTCTATCCATAAAAGCATTTCAGACAATGATCTGTTCCTATGTTCACATTTTATTCCCCATTTTTCTTTTGTCCTATTTTCATAATTATGTTCTTGGCTGCTACTCTTCCCCCAATCAGAGATTGTTTCAATTGAGAAAGAGGGAATTACCACAGCTTTCTGAGATGCTGTTATGCTTATGTTGAAAAAAGATTTGTTTTCATTTTTTTAATTTACGTTATTTGTAGTCTGCCTTTCTCACATGGACTCAAGGGGAATTACACATAGTGAGTCAGTACAATCAACAAATTCAATAATTCATGCATTAGGATATTAGAAGACTGGAACCAAGTTCAAGTTCAAGTCAGCCTTTATTGGCATAAAATCATCAATACAATACTAGGATTAAAAACCAGTTAAAACACTCGTATAAACCAGTTGAAACCTACATATAAAATACTAGGCAATCCTTTGACGCAGCTGTGAGGCCAGGCAGAGAAACTTATCCACCTTCTCTGTAATGTCTGGACTAAAATCACTTGAGAGCCTGTGCACCTTAGGTGCATCATAACAAGCTCCCATTTTGATTAAAAAAGGATATAAGTATCTAATCCTTAGGTCCGCATATAAATTACAGTGCAGAAGCACATGAGTGATGGGATTCCACACAATTCTTTCTGCATGGGCAGAATCTGGCCAAATGGGGAACCTTATTAAATCTGCCGGATAGAATGGCAGACGGCATGGCGTTACATCTTGTCAAGGTAAATGCTCTACGCTGTTGGGGGACCTGCAAAGAGGATAGATGTGAAGCTGTCATCCCTGTTGTAAGGGGAATCTCGAAATTCAGAGAAGAACAGGATTTATTAGCTAGGCTATATAAATTTTGACGCTCCACATCTAACAGTCTGGTTTTGGTCTGTTGGAATGCAACAGCAAAAGGCAACATGGGGAGAGATTCCAGGGAAAGGCCCAATACTTTGATTTTCCCCTCGATATAAGCTGACCAATTAGAAAGGTTAAGCTCAGAAAGCATGTGATGGATAAGACTCCCATGTTTGAATTTGTAATGCAGGCGGAGCCAGTATTTAAATGTTGTAAGCCACGCACAGGTCTCCATCAGGGACGAGCTTGTTTCCAGATATATAACAGCGTTCGGTACGCAATTTGGTAGAGCCATAATTTTCTGTAGAAATTTGGATTGGACTCATTCAATGGCATGGTCAAAGGCTCCAATCCAGATTGGAATGCCATACATTAACTGTGAGCTGACTTTGGCCCTGAAAATTTTTATTGCAGCTGGCACAAACTGGTTGCTCCTGCAATAAAAGAAACGTGCTATGGCTGACGCACTAGCACTAGCGACCTTCACCGCATATTGGCGATGGGTAGACCACGTTGCATTATATCTAAAATGAATGCCTAGATGTTTGTAGTCTTTAACTTGTTCAATCACTTTACCATTGATGGACCATTGGTATAATCTCCACTTTTTAGAGAACACCAAAATTTTGGACTTGTCATAGTTAAGCTGAAGCTTGAAATTGGTGAAAAAGGCAATACAGCAAGACAACAGATGTTTCAGACCAACTTTGGAGTGAGATAACAACACAGTGTCATCAGCATACAATAATACAGGGACATGTGTTTTCCCCAGTTTGGGGCTGTGGCAATGTGAGTCAAAGAGCTGGGCCACAAGGTCATTAAGAAAGATGTTAAATAGAGAAGGTACTAGGATACAACCCTGTTTGATTCCCCTGTTTGTGGCAATCTTAGGTGTCAGGTTGCCTGATGGTGAGCATTTAATCTGACATGTGTTGAGAGTATAGAGTTGTTTGATGAGCAAAAGAAGTCTCTTTTCCATATTCAACTGATCTAATTTGGACCAGAGAAGATCCCTATCAACTGAATCAAATGCTCCTTTCAGGTCCAGAAAGGCCACAAAGAGTTTCTGGTTATTCCGTACAGTATAGATGTCAACAAGATGGAATAAAGTGATACAATGATCTAAGGTGGTCTTCCCTTTGCAAAACCCCAGCTGTTCAGGACCCAACAATTTTTCTTGTAGCATCCAGGAGCTGAGCTTAGCCAGCAGGTGTTTAGCATATAATTTGCCTATGACAGATAATAGACTGATTGGCCTATAATGGCTCGGATTGGTATGTTCGCCTTTTTTGTAAAGCGGAACAACTATAGCATTCAGCCCTGCAGGAGGGATTATACCTGTTCTGTCTACTATTGTGAACAGGGATGCAAGGAGAGAGGCCCACCAGTCCGGGTCAAGTTTTAAGATCTCCGGTGGAATAGCATCCGGACCGGGGGCTTTTCCTGACTTCAACTGGACAATAAGTTCTTTAACTTCGGCTGATGACACGGGGGGGCCAATCAGGGAGGTTGTCTAAAGGGAGCGCTAAAGGCTCAGAGCAAGATGGCTCTTGATAAAATAGGGCTGAAAAATACTGGAACCAGACCTGAACGGAAATAGCAGACATAGAGGGGTTATTAGCTCGAAATGCGCCTGAGACTATGGCCCAGAATTTTCTTGAATTCTTTAGGGTTGTAGCATAATACAGCTCATCCCACCGCCTTTGGAAAAAGTCAGATCTCTTTTTTTTAATAAGTTGGCCCAACTGGTTCTTAAGGTTAAAATATTCAGGAGGGAGAGTTGGAGCCCTCGAATCACGGTAGTAGCTATATACGTTGCGTAATAATGTTTTGGTTTGCTTACATTCTTTGTCAAACCATAAGGGGCTTGAAGGGTTGATAAACCCCCTATCTGGGCGCCCTGATCTTATGCACAGTGAATCAGAAATAAGCGATATTAGAGAGTTGTAGGTTGGCATAGCCGCAGTGGGGTCCGAGGCACTTAATATAAGGGATCTAAGTTCCACAACCATTCCAGACTTGAAGAGTTGCAGGGTTTCCCGTTCTAAGTGATCATTCCAGAGTATTCTAGGTAATAAGTTGGCCTGTGGGGGGTGAAAGGTCAAATTACAAAGGGGGTTAGAGGGAAAACTGACTTGCAAAGTCAGGATTAAAGGGAGATGGTCACTAGTGATAGGGTCACCCACAAGGAAATCTTTGACGAAAGGCTTCAGCGATGGAGAAATTAGAACATAATCAATTACGCTACAGCCCTGCCTGGAGACAAAGGTGAACTCCCCGGACTTTGGAAAGTCAGTCAAACCGTTTAGCCAAATTCTATTGTATTGTGTACAGAATTTGGCAAGACAGATGCCCGCTGGATTGAGGACTCTGTCCTTAGATTGTCTGGGATATTATAAGGTAAAAGGAAGAGTGGCATCTGGGTCGATTCCGATGGCTTTGGGGAGCATACTGCAATCCATGCCCACCCTTGCATTAAAATCACCAGCTAAAATTATTTCATTAGATGGATAGCGCCTTTCCAAATCCTCTAAAAGTGTGGCTATGCGCTCCCAATGTTGCAGTAAGAATGCGTTACCCAAGGCCGAAGGTACATATCAATTAACAAAAATCGTGCATTTTCAGAAAAGAGCTTGATAGACTGTTCCATGTGACTATTTGTCCGTAGCCGAATATCATTGGAATTTAGATAAGAAGAAACAAGAATGGACATGCCAGCTTGAAAGTGGCCCCTTTCCTTGAGACTAAAAGCTGGTACGTTGTAGAACTTGTAGCCTTGAAGATAAATCTGCCGACTGGAACCACCAGAAAGAACAGGAGCATAGCATAAGTATTAACATGACAGATTAAGGGCTATGGAAATCACATAATAGGATCCTACTTATAATATGCTATATACAGCAGTAAAGACTACAAATCCTAATAATTTATCCAAGTAAGTTTGTGAAATCGTTTTGTACTATCCAGCCTTATTACCTGCACAGAAAAGCCCTCTTAAACAGTTCAGTTTTGCATAGTTTGCAGAAGGCTAGGAGAGTGAGAGCTTTGGGCAGGCCATTCCACAAGGTGGGATCCACAACATATAGGCAATTGTTGATTTTATCTGTTTGCAGGTTAGCACCTGCAGAAACCCCTGCTAACATGAGCAGAGTTGTCGTGGCGGAGCATAGAGAGATAGGCATTCCTGTAAATAAGAGGGGCCAAGAACATGAAGGGCTTTATATGTGATAACCAATACCTTAAACTGAGCTCGGTAACAAATGGGCAACCAATGGAAGTCTTGAAGAATGGGAGTAATATGTATGCTGTGTCTAGCTCCTGCTGATAGTTGAGCCACAGCGTTCTGGACCCGTTGGACTTTCTGAATTGGTTTTGAGGGGAAATCAATGTACAGTGCATTTCAGTAGTCTAGTCTCAATATTACTGTGGGGTGGATCCATGTGGCCAGGTCAGATGTATCAAAATACTGGCTATTATGAGTTGGAAGAAAGCCTTTTTTGCAGCTGCATTAACTTGCTTCTCCCATAATAAAGTATGACCTCGAGGCTTTTAACAAAGTCAGCAAGAGTCAGCTGAACTCCACTGAAAGTGGAGAGAACAATGTCCTTCAAGCCTTCCACCTTTCCAGTCAGCATTACCGTTGTCTTTTCAGGGCTTAGTTTCAATTCGTTGACTTTTAGCCGGTTAACCACTGTGGCCAGGCAGTGATTCAGAACCTCTACTGCATCACCAGGATATTTGAATAAGAATACATAGAGCTGAATATCATCAACATATTGATGACAACCAACCCCAGAACTACAAATGAATTTGTCCTAAGGGCTTTACATAGAGATTAAAAAGCATGGGGATAGAATTGCACCCCACGGAACCCCACAAGATAGGTCCCACACCAATGACCACTGGTTTCCAATAGCAGCCCTTTGAGTCCAGTCCACAAGGAATGATTTGAACCAGTTCAGTCCTTAGATAACTAGTCTCCAGGCAGTATCACGGCTGCAGATAAATCCAGTAAGAGCAAAAAAGAGGCTTGTCCTTTGTCTATATATAGATGGAGGTAATCAACTAAAGCTAGAAGAGCTGTCTCTGTCCCATAGCTTGGCCTGAAACCAGACAAAAGAGTCTAGAGCAGATGAGTTATCCAAGAAGACTTAGAATTGGTTAACTACTGCTCTCTCAGTTGCTTTGCCCAGAAAGAGTAAATTAGAGCCCAGGGAATAATTAGCCATATCATTTTTCTGCAGGAATTTTTTTAAGTAGTAGCTGAATAACTGCCTCTTTGAGTGGTTGATGGAAGGTGCCCTGAGATAATGTCTGATTTATAATAGATGTTAAGGGTTTGTTCATAAGGTCCTTACATGATTTTATCAGCTAGGATGGGCAAGGATCCAGGGTACAAATAGTGGCCTTAATAGATGCTAGGATCTTGTCCACATCCATCATGAAAACTGGTTCAAAATGATCCATAAGTAGCCCAGGTGGTGTATTAGGCCTTTCTTCCGGAGTACTTCTGTTATAACTGTCATCCAGATCAGAACACATTCTCAATATTTTATCTGCAGAAAACTTGGGAAATGTATCACAGCTACTTGTTTGTTCCTGGTACATTAGAGGCTCAGATTTAGGCAACAGTAAATGCTGAGCTACTTTGAATGGCTGGAATGAATGTGAACTAGCTAATGCCATAAGAGTTGAGAAATAACCTTTCTTTACCACTGTCACTACTGTTTCGTAGGTTCGTAGATCCATAATTAATGAACTCTGTAGCACAATCAGGGCTGCGCTCGCCCACTAGGCGAGCTAGGCGCTCATCTAGGGTGCCGGGCCTGCAGGGGCACCAAAATGCCCCCCGCTCCCCCGTGAAAAGCCCCCCTTCCCGCCCAGCGCCGGCAGTGCCAGCTTTCCTGGGCGCCTTGCAGCTGTGAGGCACCCAAGAAAGCCGGCGCTGGGAGGGAAGGGGCAGGGGTTAGAACCCCCAGCCCTGAGCACAATCTGTCGGATTCAGTACGAGTTCTCTGCCAACACTGTTCTAAACACTGTTTTCAGATCACCCAGCTCTGTGGTAAACCAGGGTTCATCCTGCAGATGGGAGAGACAAGGGGAGCAACCTTGTCAATAGCTTCGTGGCGCTTCAAGTTTCATGTTTCCACTGTGGGCTCAACAGAACACGTGATTGGAATCCAAAATTCCCCAAGGTCTTCTGGAATCCAACAGAATACATGAGCCTCCATGGGCAGACCGTTTTAACCCAGCCCCCTTTCATGTGGGATGTCAGAGCTAAGTATGTGGTGGTCGGACCATGGTTCAGGATGAATCTCTTAAAGGCTCAGTGCAAAACATTAAGTCCAGGGTGTGACTGGGCCAGTCACAATTTGGTAGAGACCCAAGGTCAAAGTATCCAAAGAAGCTATAAAATCCCGAGTCAGTCCTGATGAGGTATTGTCAGCATTAATTTTGAAGTCTTCCAGAATGATCAGTCGAGGAATCTCCAGCACCACACCCAACAACACATCTGCCACCTCTTGGAGTGTTCCCATTGGGGAACTAGGTGGCCCGTATACAAAGGTCCATCAATATATTGTCTCACTTTCTATGTAAGACAATTTGTCATGTTATGAGAGTTACAAGTTTTATTATTCAGGGCCTGTGTTACATGCTTTTAACTTGACAGTGTCAGATACTCTAGATTAATATGTATAGATTTGAGATTGAAATATGCTACAAAATTATCTGAAGCTAACCAATAGCAAGAAAAAGCAGAATGATGCATTATTTATTTTATTTATTTATTTATCAAATTTATACCCCACCCTCCCAGCCAATACACCAATTAAATATAGGGTAGTACTCCAATCTCTATGCTTAATATAAGCATATTTGTAACTTGATTGTTAAAAGATATTTGACAGTTATTTAATATCTTTTGAGCACCTGATGCATAATTACATATTTCCTGTTCCTTCGTGTTTGAATTAGATTTCATCCTGGATGGAACTGCATAAGAGAAAATATGTGGGAGTAGGATGTGGAATATCATCCAAGTCACTTCCACAATCTGTCCCCTACTTTAATGTGGGATTGAACTCAGTACTAAAATAAGATTAATTTTTATCTTGCATACACATGAGCAACTTGTTAAGAAAACTGTACCTCCTAATCATAGGTTTCAGTGCTTCTCTTTATAGCTGCATTTTATAAACCTGATTGTCAGAAATCTGAGAATTATTTGTAAAAGTAGCTTCACTATAGTTTCCCTTTCTAATCTAGACTGCTCACAATGAGATCCATGAACTCTCCCCTCCCCCCAACATCTGAGTCACAGATGAGATCCAGAATCCTACTTTAGATGCTGCAATAAATATATTTATTTTGTTTATTTAAATAATTTTAAAGCATCATTGCCACCCAATTTAGAATCTCCAAGGTAAGAAACAATAAAATACATTAAAACAAGATTAAAAACACATAAAAATATATGAAAACAATTAAAACAAAACACATGAGGGAACATGTTATTTGTGTGATTTAGAATTCAACTGTAGATGTGGCTAGTAAAAGTAAATCAGGCTGTTAACTTTATTAATGAATAATTACATGGACCCGCCCCATTTTGATAATGCCTAAAAACATGAAGACAAAGGTAGGAGGTGAGGATGGAGCAGTATCTTACCCATCTGTTTCCTGGACATGTGTTATGAATATATGCTAAGTGCAAACAGAATTAGAGCTTTCAAATATGCTGGTGAGCCATGATTTTAGAGCATCATGTTGCTGTCCATTTGGTAAATGCTCCGCTCTCTAGATACACTGGCCTCTGCAGATGGACCAGTGACTCTGCTTTTTGGTTTGTTGGTTCAGAATCACAATAGCCCACTGCAACCCACTTAAGACTATGGCTGTTAGCCAAAGAAAGTATGGCTTATTAATTTTGACATCATACCAAGCCATATAAAATGTTCCTTAAGCATTCAATTAAGTATTCAGTCAACTCACTTATGTATTTGAAAAGGAAAAGGAAATTGATTGTTCTCTTTCTTGATTAGTATCAGAAAGAACAATGTGACTTAGCAACTGCCGTCTCAAAAAATGCCACCAACCGTGCTTCTGATTCGAGAGGAAATAAAGGAGAAAGCTATTCTGATTATTCACCTCTGAAATTATTGTTAATTTATTTGGGCTGTTAATACCTTCACATTTATAGAAGAACCAGCACAGTGTAGTCTTTCTGTTCAATACATTTTTGTCTCCTCCTTCATCCAAGGAGCATAGGGCAGTTTCCCTCTCCCCTAGTAGACATGGTGGGGATTTGAACTCCGATTTCACAATTCCTGGTCCAACACTTTTATTATTACATCTCAGTGACTTGCAGTTTGCATCTTTTCACTGTAGTGGATAGATCGCTTTTGCATACTGATGATTTCAAATCATCAAAAGCCAGTAATTATTTTCTGTTCCTACAAAGGACCAGAATGACATGATTTTTCCCTCTATTTAACCTGCATTAAGGATTTCTAATTCCTGATGAGGCTTTGTCATTGTTTATAACTAAATTCACATTTTAGAAAAGCAAGCAGATGTTAAAAGCAGATCACAAAGAAAAAGGAAATTTAATCAGTATAATGGCTTGGTTGCTTTTTCATCATGAACCTTGAAAACAATACTGATCTTTAAAGAGAACACAGACCAATTACTCAAATGTTTGGACATTTATAAACTGAATTAATAAGTATCCAAAGTAAACATACTGTATATTTAGGTATTTAATTCTTTGCATATTTAGCAATTTGAATATGCAAATGTATCATCAAATGGCTGCTATTAACTTATCTAAAGGCCCTTGGCTTAACAGCATTATTTGTAGGAGAACGGCTTTCCTCTCCATTTACTTTAACAACGTATTCTTCCCTTTGCAGCTCATTTCCCTTCTTAAGATATTTTTAATAATTTTTATGAGTTGTAGTGTCATCCTTTTTGTTGCAGTGTGTAAATTAATCTTTTTTGCCGTTATCTCCTAACTGAGAAGCTGTTTGGAGAAAGTGTTTGTGAATTGTTGCAGCTACCATCTTAACTGTCTTGGTGTATGTCCTCTTCTTTTCAAGGTGGGGGGAGGAACAGACAAAATTTATGTTCAGTGTTAACTGGAACAGACATAATTTATGTTCAGTGTTAAAGAACTAATGTGATCCATATGAAGAATGAGGATTGCTCTTTTGTTTGTTTTCCCTTCAGATGACGGCTTGGTTTGCTGTCTTTCAGTTACTGGAAATGTTCTAAGCGCAGTTGCAGTAATGTTAAAAAAATCTTCATGTGATGCTCTCAGCATGCTGTATATGTACCATGCTCTGCTACTTGTCATGGCGGTACGTGTGTGATATGCTGGCAATATCCCATGAAATTTCACTTTGAACCATAGTTATTCCTTCATATGAAAAAGTGGCACTGAAGTTGGAGGAGAACACGGCAGGTCATGCTCTGTGAGTGTGAGGGCTGTGTTGCCAGGACGGCAGACTTGGGCCTGGCATGTTGTGTGTATCATGCAGACCATGTATTGCCTGTGCAATAATAGCATGGACTTAGAGGTGCAGAAAGGTGGCTAAAGCAAAAGGAAAGTCACAGCGATACAAAGAAGTATGGCAAATAATATATTTTTTTAGTGTAGATATGACTCTGACATAGGGAGGGGCATGAACCAATTTACGAACCCTGGTTTGGCACAAACCAGGCTGATTCGTGAAGCACAGACTAGGGGTTCCGGAGATCGGTTCATCCCAGGAACCTGCCTACAAAGTTTGTGAGCGGTTTGGGAGATGAGCTCCAAAGGCATTTAAATGCCTTCAGAGCCCACCTCCAGGTCAGCCCAACTTGACTGAACCCCCAGAGTGAGCTCTGAATGCTTTTATAGACCTTTTATAGGTCTTATATGCTTTTTATAGACCTTATATGCCCTTATAGACTTTATAGGCCCTTATATGGGCAGGCCCCACACGGAAGTGAGCTCTGAAGGCCTATAAAAGCTTCTGAGAGCTCAGTTGAGTTGGGCTGCCTGACTTGGAGGTGGGCTCCAAAGGCATTTAAATGCCTTCGGAGCTCACTTGGGTCAGGGTGGTGGGCTCAGATGGCATTTAAATGCTTTCGGGAATTGCTTCCAGTCAGTTGGCCTGACCTGGAAGTGAGCTCTGAATGCATTTAAATGCCTTTGGAGCTCACTCAGGTCAGCCGTGGTGAGCTCCAAGGGAATTTAAATGCCTTTGAAGTTCACTTCCAGTTTGGGGACCCCCGTGAACTTCTGAAGCACAAACCGGTTCATGCAATGGAGAAGTTTGTGGAAGTTTGTGGTTCAGGGTTCATGAAACCCCCAAAGCCTGAACCTCGATGAACCTCCATTTGTCCAGTTTGTGCCCATCCCTACTCTGACACTTTTCTTAAAACTTTTTGGGAGAAAATAAAAGAAAATTGCGGTGAGTTCCTCCCTGACATGCATTTGAAGTGAGGTACCTGTACGCACATATGAGGCTCTCTCCTTTTGAGTGGGAATCTTCCTTTTTTCATAGCTGTGTGTAAGACCTCTTCACGCTTTACAATAAAGACACACACTAGAGATTTGCTACTATAATCTCGTTCCCCCACCTATCTGAATTATTCCTGTTGTTTGAAAAGGGCTGTTGTTATATGATGCTCTCTCATGATATATAAAATATATATGTATGATGAATGCAGAATGCCAAAATAGTATCTCTGTCAATGACAGCCCCTCAGTCATTTCTCCTCTGGCATTAGAATACATAAAATATTAAACATGATATGAATAAGAAATCACAGACCTATTCACACAAAATTTACAAGTGGAAGGTGGAGGTCAGATTTTGAATAGTGAAGATAAAAATTTGTTGGTAGCCTGGCATTTTCTCCCTCTGCTATGCTGGAGAACATTATGATGGAAGTGAGAGGAACCCCTTGAGAGGAAGTACTTTTTGATAAGATTTTAAATTACTTCCACACACACAGCAAATGGAATGTTCAGCTGCTTTGAAGTCTTAAAGTTACTCTCCATTGCCTCGAATCTGGCTGCCTTTCAGATATGCATTTTCTCCTACATACTCCCTGCATTTTGGTTGATAATTGCTCTTGTTGCCATTATTGCTGCGTTTGTATACCACACTTTGTCTGCCATATAGTACTTCCAATTTTTTGTTTGCTTTTTGGATTGTAAGTTAAAAGGTGAGGGCTGCTGTCATTGAAGTCTGTAGGCAAGTGTGACATTTTATTAGTTCTGCTGTAGGGAAGAGGCAGCTGCTTCTTGATGTGCTTGTTGCCTGTGGATCAGTTTGAAGTTAACTCACTCTGTCTCTGGAAGAAAATGGGTTTGGCTCCTGAGGTTGGACTTTGTCTCATCCATTTGCTGTCTAAAACAATGTGGTACATTTTAGGTTTTTTAAAAAATCCGTATGTTAAATATTTGTTTGCAAAAATCTGTCCCAAGAAATCGTTCAAGGCAAATAAATCTATGATATTCATCAACACTGTGGCCATTAGACTTTATTTCTTGAAATATGCAAGGATTTATGTCTTTATTTACTCCCTTTATGCTCTGTCTTTTTCACCAATGGGAACCCAGAGCAGTTTACATTGTTCTCTTCTCCACCATTTTATTCTCATGACAACCCTATGCAATAGGTTAGGCTGGTAGAGGGACTGGCCTAAGGTCACCCAGCAAGCTTCAGTGTCAGAGGGTGGTTTTGAGCCTGGGTCTCCTGAATCCTGATCTGACACTGTAGCCACTGCACCACACTAATTTAATTCTGTGATTTACTTGACATACGTCAGGATTGAAACCAAAGTGAATTTATAGTGTTTTGTTTGCAATGGTTGTTGTCAACATATCTGTTCTGCAGTCCTCTCCACTTCAGGGGAAAAGCTGTGGGGCAGTGGATAGAACAAACACTCTGCACGCCTAAGATTCTGGGTTTGGTCTCCAGCACAATCACTTAATAGTTCTCGGGTAGCAAGGCTGAGGAAGATGTTTGCCTGAAACTTTGGAGAGCTGATACCCATTGACAGTACTTAGTATAAGAGAGCTTTAGGAGATCCTGAATTTGTTTTTGCCACATAGTCCACACACATGCCTCTTGCAAACCTCTCCTCTTACCGACCCTGGAGAGAAGGGAGCCTAAATCCATCTTCTCACTTTACAGTATGCTCTGCATACACATTTGGGATCTATTTATGTTTCTGCATTCCGAGTCTTTATTCACTGCCTGCCAGTTATCTGCTTTTAGCCAGGCTTCTGATTGTCAAGGGAGTGCTGATGAGCCCCTGCAGTTTCCTCCAGCTCTCCCCATTCCTCATATGTGACTTGGCCTCTGATTTTCTTTTCCTCCCTTGCACTGGAGCGATCTTACTGTGGGGACTTTTCTGCACAGCATTCTTTAGTAGTTTGAGGGGGAGTATTTAGCAGCTTTCTAAGATACCTGGGGAATAATTTCTCCTATCAGGCAGAACAACTTATCTGTTTACTGTTCTGAGAAGCTCTGCCCCAAGGCTTGCTTTTCATTCCACTTGTTTATCAGAGGCACAGTGGAAACATTGCTATAAAAGAAGGGGGTTAAACCTTCTCTCCAAACACAGGGGGTAAATGTGGGTGTCTGCAAACTGAAGTACCCTATTCTTTTGGAAAGGAAATTTTGTTTTGAGTCCGACTAGCATGCTAGTTCTCAAACTGGGAACCCACCAGCACTGTGGGACTGGGATACCTGGAGGGGGTGCAGGTTACTAGGAAGGGGTAAGATTCTGGACTTGGAAGGATCTTCCTTCCCAAGGTGAGAGTGGATCAGATGCCCTCTAGCAGTGGACCCTCATTGATCCATATTACATTTGCCCAGTATTTAAATGTGATTTGGGAAGAAGAGAATTCAGAAAGCTGGGTTTCCCAGTGCATGACATTAACAGAAGGTCAGAGAGGTCTTGCTCCATTCCTCTAATAATGCTAGTTTGGGATTAATATCCTAACCCTAGAACACAGCTTCAGGCTGTATGTACATGACTGAGAGTAGGGTTCCCTACGTAGTCATTTGTAGAACAGTTCTTTGATGCTCAGTGGGGGTCCCCACTATGTAGCACTACAAGGTGGGATGATCTAGTGGCATGCTAAGGTGTATGCTTTTAAATTCTCCTGCATCAGATATATTCTTCAAAACCCCAACCAATAGAATAGATCTTGCATGCCCATTGAACAAAAAGGGCCCTACTATTAATCATTATAACCTTGTCATCTACCAAGTTATAATTAAAAGTTACAAAATACAGTTTTTCCAAATAATAATCTGACATTACTATAGTACAGGTGTGTTACTTGCAGCCCATGGGCCACACCAGGCCCTCGGAGGGCTCCTATCAGGCCTACAAGGACTGGCTGTCTCCTGCTTCTTTCTCTAGTTCTGCTGCTCCTGTGGCATCTCAGCTTGCTTTGTCAGACTCTTAATCACAGGAGAGATAGATAGGCAAGCTTCTGTTCCCTGCACTGGCTGAGACTCTTCCCCCTCCTCCTCCAGGGGGAGGGAGGGAATGAGCTTGCTTCCTGGCCAGGCTGCCTCAATCACACAGGAGACCAAGGCTAGCCTTTCTTCCCCACTATTGGCTGAGGCTCCTCCGGCTCCTCCTTTTTCTCCTGCCTTGCTTTGCTCAACTGCCTCAATTGCTTGGGGGACATACAAAGCACCTTTAAGATCAACAAAGTTTTATTCAAGGTATGAGCTTTTGTGTGCTTTGCTGCAGTGTGTATTTTGTTAGGTTCATTATTCCAGGGCTCTCCTGGGTGCAACTGGGTTCACTCCCCTTTTTATCACTGTATTCATGCCCTCATGATCCATTCTTGCTCAGTAGGAAAGCAATGTGAACTATTGAGATGAGGAATAACAACAAGCCAGTGAGATGGATTAGACTGAGAGTGTGGGTTCAGATCAAGTTCACCCAGCACATTTCCTTTATAGACTGGGGATTTTGAACCTAGACTTCCTTGATAGTGGGCTAATACTGACCTCTATACATTGCTGTCTCTCTCTCCTTGCACTGCCTCATGGGAACTGAAGGTATTTTTCTGGAGAAAACTATAGCCCTCTCTCTGTGTCATGGTGCTTTCACATATTCTTGACCAGCTCATGAAGCAACTTATGTTCAAAAACTCACAATGCCCAGCCATTTGATGTTTTCCATTGGGTCTTAAGCTTAGAGCATTGATCATGAGATTTCTGTAATGAATGTCAATAAATCAAAAGTAGGTTTGCAACTTACAGATACACACCTGAGCAGCATACTCAAGATTGCTACAACACATTGTCTCCAGATTTTGATGCAGTAATTCAGAGTAAGAGGTGTCAGTTATCAGAGACTGTTAAATAAACAAAATATTGCAAGAATGTTAGTGTTTTAAGCATGTTTTATTTAAAGTTTAAAAAATCTTTAATTTATACAGTTTATATCTCCGCTACTTGGCATTACATTTTATGACACACACGGCCCAGCCTGTCCCAACAAGGTCTCATTTATATTAGATTTGGCCCTCATAACAAATGAATTTGACACCCTTGCTATAGTAGTTAATTTATGTGAAAACCTTTTGTTTTCATGTTGCTATGGTTAGTAATTCTCTTCTTTTGTAACTCTACTTTTGTTTTTTTGTTTTAACTGTATTTTGATTGCAGGTGACTGTTCTGGCTTCCAGCCTGCTCTGTCCCTGAGAATGTAGGCTTTTCTGTGCACAGCAGCAAGATATTCCATTCTACTTTTTCACAAAAGAAGGCTCTAGATGGGCTCTTTTGCCTTAAAGGACATTTTTATAATTAGCAACTTAAAGTAAAATAATAGTGATACATTTTTATTCTATACACTTCCATAAGCGATGGAAAATTTTAGGCTGTATGAATTTCAAACAGCTTTATGTCTTTGGGGTGTGTGTGTGTGTGTGTGTGTGTGTGAGAGTGGCAACATAGAATTCCCATTTCCATCTTTCCCAGGTCCAAGCAATTAAGCTATTTGCTGTCATGCACAACATGCTGAAATTTCAAAAGTGCTGATTGACGGTTTAAGGTTAATTATTACTTTTGCATATTTGCAAGTGTCAGTACTAATTATCATGTTCCATATTTATTAAGCTGCGATAGAGTACAAGAAGATGGTGATGGAACTGAGCTGTGTGCAGCATTTCTGTACCAAACACACCTATTAAAATGCCTTGCATTTTGTCCATTAAAAACAGGCCTGCTCAGAATATAAATACAATTTTTATTTCTTAATGAAAGTGCTTTAAAATATATAGCCAGTCCTCTCTAAGGTGTTCCAAAGAGTTCCCATGATACCAAAATGGGACCTTAGCTAGAGTTTGTTTTTCAGTGAGTTCTTGCTGAATAAAGTATGACTGTGCATGGGTCTTAATAAGGAGCATGGTTCAGTGCTATAGCAAAAGCTATGTGCAAAAGATCCCAGGTTCAATCCCTGGGATCTCTAAGTAAAGGATTTCTGCTAGCAGATGTGGGCAAAGACAATCTCTCTCTGAGATCCTCAGAGCCACTGCCTCTAGGAGTACACAATACTGAATTAGTTCTGGATCAACAGTGTAGTCCTCAGCCATATGATCTCCTTGCTGCTCATGTGTCTCAAAAACTAAGATGTCAAAGGAAGTTTATATATAAATTGTTGTCTTCTGTCTGTCATGTCCATTATTACATGTATTCTTACAGTATGCTTGGCTGCATCCTAGCTAGCAGTTCTGGGTTTTTCATAGATCTCTTAGGTGAATATTAATGCTCATTTTCTGTGAATCATGATGAGT
This sequence comes from Gekko gecko, assembly GCA_029375565.1. Classification (NCBI taxonomy): domain Eukaryota; kingdom Metazoa; phylum Chordata; class Lepidosauria; order Squamata; family Gekkonidae; genus Gekko; species Gekko gecko. The sequence continues at coordinate 194,588,742 of JAPDNY010000001.1, forward strand.
ATTTGCTGTTTGTTTTCAGTGCTGTGTCCCTTGCTTTACTATCCCCTTCCTGGCTGTTAGGACCCATTGTGAATCTGAACTTCGGGTCCTACCTGCTTTCACACCGTGGGATTATGACTCACATGGTGTAGCACTGGAAACATAATTAACTAAACAATGCCATTACTCAATAGTTAGCTCCCACAAATGTTTCAGTATATATAAAATGAATTTATTGAAGCTGTGTCAATGTATCCATTCATTTCCTCTCAGTGATTGCTTTATAAAACAGTTTATAATGGGATTGAGTCACCCCTTACATTAAAGGCATTAACTTTTAACAAAGTAATTAACAGAACCATTCAATCAATCATGAATCTTTTAAAAATCTGTTCAAACCGAGTGCCCTCTTTGAAAGATATGCAGCACTTACCTATTTTTCTCCCATTTAAAAATTGTCAATCATTCCTTCTCCATACCGAAGTCTCTGAGAGGCAGGCAGTGAATGGCTCAGGATTATAAAGTTTTAAGCTCTCGGCAAACTAGAGAGGAAAAGCAAGCACTGTTAAAAGTAAACGGAACCTGTGCCTAGCAAATAAACTTCATAAGGGGGTTATGAACATAGTGAGGATTTGCTGTTTGTTTTGGCGTTGCTTTGGAATTGCAGGTAGGGGGCACAGAGACCTAAATGTCAAGGGGTGTGGTTTTAGCCAAGTCTCCATCATGATTTGTTCATTTTTTGTGGAGAAAAAACATCATTTTTTTGTATGGAGAACACTGGGGGATGAACACTGCTCTTCCCACCAGTGAATGTTGTCAGTACAAGCATTATGTATGTGTATCCCTCAGCCAACCAAGCAACCTACAAAGGGGACACTGCCTATTCACAGCTGCAGATTGGTGGTACTGGTGTGTGGCTAATCAGCTTGCTAAAAATTAAAAGAATATGAGGTGCTATAGAATCCAAAGGAGGGGTCCCTGTGGCACTATCTCAGTCCTTTTTTAAAAAATCTTTTTATTGGTTTTGCTATAATAAACAAAAGTGAATCATGTCATTTTATACAACAAAACATTCCACCAAAGAAAAATTCAACATAGATTTCAGCATATATTTCTAACAATAACTATAAAGAGATTATGTCCACTCCAATATAAAGTTCATCAGGATGTCTTTTCTATTGCTTGATGTTTCTACAAATATAATCAGTTAGTATTTTATCCCACAACCTTAAATATGCATCTTTACACCTATATCATACACATAGCATAACACCAACAGCAATCAGTTCTTTAAACATAAATTCATCCTTAGTTCCTTTTATCTATAAACAAATCTGAATTGATTTAGTCCCTCTATTTTTCTGGTCTTTTTAGACATTTTCCAGTTTCCTATAAATTACAGTCAAATAACAAGCTTGAATTTCTTATTTCCTATCTCTTCTCTTTAAAGTTATAATATTTCTCTTTTTCTTCTTCAGATATTTATCCAAAATTTATACCTTATATTTCTATTGTCCTACTCTAATCATGTCTCTGTAAAGTATTTAATCATAACCTGGTAAACCAAGAAAATATACTAGAATAAACAGATGTATCCTGTTCCCCCCCCCCATGTCTTTCTATCTCATCTATCTTCTTATAAATTATATATAACCTCCTGTTCAGATGTCTTTCTACCATTTATCTCATTCCCTCCTGGTGTTTCTTATTGTTAATTACTTGAAATTATTTACCTTAAAGTAATTAATATCTCCTTATTTTAATTATTTAATCACATTATACCACCCTCTAATGTTGACAATACAATGCAATACGAGTGTAAATAATAATTAGAAGATATCTTTAAGCTATAAAGAAAAAAAGCAAAAACAAAAGTCAATTGATTCCATTTCCACCTTAGCCAGCCTTACATACATCTATCAGTTTGAGCAATTATTCTACCATTTAATAGACTTTGCCAGTTCTGCCATTAATACATATCACCTATGTCTAATCATTTCATACAGTTTATAAAGGATATATTAAAAAAGTTGTTCTGGCTCCCAACGCATGCTGCCTGTTTTTGGTTTGTTTTCCAGGACAACCTTCTCTCCTTAATCATACTTAAGTGTCTTAACTCTTTATATTCCTGGTAATTTGCTTCTATGTTTTGCTTTTCCTGTCTCTTCAGTTCTGTCTTTATTTTTCTTTTATATCTTATACTTTTTTCTGAAGGGCGTCTTGCTCCCTTTTTGGCCACCTTAAACGACTCTCCTTGTGTTAGTTCTCTGGCTTCACTTTTTACCAGTCCCACCTCCAAGGAAATTTTTTAAAATCTCATTTGTTTTCGCTTTATTCGCCAGAACAGCCTTCTCTTCTTATTCATACTTAGGTGTCTTAACTCTTTATATTTCTGGTAATTTGCTTCCATGTTTTGCTTTTTCTGTCTCTTCAGTTCTATCTTCATTTCCCTTTTGTATCTTATACTTTTCCCTGAAGGGCGTCTTGCTCCCTTTTTGGCTACCTTAAATGGCTATCCTTGCATTAATTTTTTTGCTCCACTTTTTACTGGTCCCATCTCCATAGAAAATTTTTTAAGTCTCACTTCTCGGAATATTTGCCCCATATCTACTAAAGGCATGTCTTGCATCTCCTTATTTTGGTTCTCTTTTTAAATCCTCTGCACTCCACTGAGACTGTAGTAGTTCCTCTTCATTTATACATTTCAAGCCTTGTCTCTGTAGACTCTCAAAAGCATTTTTAAAAGCTTTCTCAACTGCCAACTGTACCTCATTGAACAGAAACTTTTTAAATTGTTCCAGAGATAATTGGCCAACTTCTGTATTTTCTAAGTCCATTTCCGTAATTTGTCCTGCAATTAGTTCCTTGTTCTTCCCTGCCAGCGCCATTTTATTATCTTTGCTCCAAGTCTTTAACTAGCCGCATTCCAAAAGTTTGGAGAATCTCCTGTGCAGTTAACTCAGGGGTGTCTTCACTGGGTTATCTAGAAATCATACGCTACATTCTTGGCTTTGTTGTGTATTATGTTGAAAATCCATAGTTAAAACAGGCGGTCGCAGCTGAGAACATGGTGAGCCATGTGGTTCCATTCTTTGCTCCCGCATCGAAACAGCTCAGTCTCACACCGTTCACCACTGTTTGTGGGGCACCTGGGCAAGTTTCTTGCTGCCAAATCTCCCTCCAAGAGACTTGGTGATCCCCCAACGTGCACTAGGACCCTGGGGGCTCCAAAAAAGTGAGGAAGCACACTATCTCAGTCCTGACCACTGCAACTGTGATACTCAAAATAATTTTTCCATTGGATCTCTTAATAACTAAGTTTTTTTAAGAGTGTAAAATAATTTATTTTTGTCTTAATAGGTATTCTTCAGTGGGTGAAACTGATAGACAACTTTGATGCAGAATATGATTATGTTACCAATGAGGGGACTGTGTTCACCTTCAAGACAAACCGTCATGCTCCAAATTATCGATTAATTAACATTGACTTTAGCGATCCTGAAGAATGCAAATGGAAAGTACTGGTTCCTGAACATGGCAGGGACGTTCTGGGTAAGAGTATTTTAAAAGTGGTAAGCTGTGTTAAGGAGTGATGAGGGATATTCTGATTTTAAAACTCACACACTTTCAGGAATCATGTAGAGCCACAATGAATGTGTCTGAGAACACTTTTGTAAAGCTGATAACTTAACTGTAGGCCGAGTACAGACTGGCAATTTGCCCCGGTAGCCACTCGCGGCAAAAAAACCCCGGATTAAACTATACCGGGTTTTCCCGTCCACACAGCGAGGGCCGCTGCCGGAAGATACGGGACGGAGGCGCGTGGGAGCGTTCAGACTGCCGCGCCGGAGGTGTGCTATATTCGCCATTTCCCCATTAATTCGGCTGTGGGTGTATGGGTGTATGTGCGCATGAGCGCTCATGCACTCAAGCGCTCATGCGCATAAGCGCATTTTGCCGATTTTTTTTTTTTTGCCCTGCAATGCCGGCACCACATTGGGCAGTGGAGCGGAGCACAGCCAATCACAGTGCTGCTGCCTCGTGCCCAACGCGGGTTGCTCCCGGCTTTCGCCTGCGCGTTCAGACTCCCCGGAAGCGGAGAAACGCGCGACGAACGCAGGCTTTTGGATTTGCGAAGGCTTTTATCAGGTGTTTTTTTTAATCCGGCACTGAAGCGCGAGGGCTCCGGTAAGCTCCGGGTGGGGGACGCCAGGCAGATGTGCCTGTGTGAACATTCCATTTAATCCGATATTGAGTCGCTGTCAGCCCGGGTCCCATCCCGGGGCAAATTGCCAGTCTGTACTCGGCCGTAGTTTCACTCTTTATGCAAACATGACTGCTTTTATTAGAAACCTCAAGTACTGCACAATAATAGAGGGGCGTTTTTAATGGTAACTTTTCCTTTAAGGATCACTTTCTGAGGAATGTGGGTAGGCTGTTAGTTATAAGTATATTCCTGTTGCATTTTAGGAAGAGTTTCTTGTGTCATTTTATTGTGGATGTAATATTCTTACCAAGATGAAATGTGTATTTCAAGCAGAATTAAAAATTAATGTGCACCTCAGGGTTTGCTTTCTTGTGAAGTAGAAGAACCATAGGCTTCTCAGTATTCAGCCAATCACTTTTCCAGCAAAAACTCTCTGTCCTAAAGAGCAACTTGTAGCAATGCTAAAATGCCAACTTGCCATTGTGTCATATTGCTTTAATCATTTCCAAGATTTGGTTTGGAAGGACATAATTATAGCAGGAAGTAGTTAATAATTTATTGCTCTGATAGCTCTGCAGTCAAGTGAATCTGACTTTACCTGATACAGTTAATGAAAGGCTTTCTGCAAAAGCAAGATATGTAAAAATCCAAAGGTTAAATGGTTACTTAGCATGGAGTGATTTTGACAGCATTTTGACAGCAATTCTATACACGTTTTTGGTACTGTAACATTTTGTAAACCTTCTACTGTATCCATTTTTGTTTCTGTTATATGACATAGAAGCCACTAAAACTTTTTCAAAGTTGTGTTTACATTGGCCGAGGACAGACTGGCAGTTTGCCTCAGTAGCCAGTCGTCGCAAAAAAACCCCGGATTAAACTATACCGGATTTTCCCGTCCACACAGCGGGGGCCGCTGCTGGAAGATACGGGACGGAGGCGCGCGGGAGCATTCAGACTGCCGCGCCAGAGGCATGCTATATTCGCCGTTTCCCCATTAATTCGGCTGTGGGTGTATGTGCGCATGAGCGCTCATGCGCATAAGCGCATTTTGCCGATTTTTTTTTTTTTTTTTTTGCCCTGCAATGCCGGCACCGCATTGAGCATTGGAGCGGAGCGCAGCCAATCACACCGCTGCTGCCTCGTGCCCAACGCGGGTTGCTCCCGGCTTTTCGCCTGCGCGTTCAGACTCCCCGGAAGCGGAGAAATGCACGACGAACGCGGGCTTTCGGATTTGCGACGGCTTTTATCAGGTGTTTTTTTAATCCGGCAGTGAAGCGCAAGAGCACTGGTAGGCTACGGGTGGGGGACGCCAGGCAGATGTGCCTGTGTGAATGTTCCATTTACTCCGGTATTGAATCGTTGTCGGCCCGGGTCCCTTCCCGGGGCAAATTGCCAGTCTGTCCTCGGCCATTATCCAGTTTATGCAGATTAGATAAACTAATTGTAGTTTCAAGGTTAGGTTTAACCATTTTAAAACTCTGTGTATGTCCTTTAAGACATTAAGATAACATCTCAGTGAATTTTTGCAGCATGTGTGATAGTCCACCCACTTTCATAGACCTATGTGCAGCACAGTGTTAAACATGTTTATTTAAACATGTTTATTCCATGGTTCCATGGAACTTGGTCCCTGGAAGTTGTGCTTAGAGTTGTAGACATATGCCCAGTCCCAGGTAATGAGAGCAGTGAAACTGAAGAAACTAGCTTTTTTCAATGGAGTTTAAGACTAGTTGACATATTTTGCCCTACACACAAGGAATCCCAGCTTCACCAATGACAGATACGCCAAAAACATCCAGTCCTCTTTGTCACAGGAATTGCTCAACCAGCAATTGCATGGGTTGCAAGAGATATTGGTGGCTTGGCTATGTTCCTTGGAACCGTTGGAAGTGCTTGAATGTAGAGAAGGACTTCTTCGCTGAATTGGCCTTTGGTGACTGTTTTCTTTTAAGTATTCCTGTCTTCTTTTAAGTATTCCTGTCTTCTTCACATGTTGTTGTATTTCAGATTTCTGCAAGGCAAAAGTGTCATCTCACTTTTGTAAAGGATTACTTTAACTTCTTGACATTCATTAATACGTTTAGCTTTGTATCATCTCCTATTTCAGGCAGTAGGTCTACAAGCATCCATAGGATCAGTCTTCAGTTCCTAGAAAGAAAAATGCTCTTTTATTTGTTCTTGTTAATGGTAATAGCAATCTGCTTTTTCAGTAGCTGCTTGCTGCTGAATGCCATAGCTCAGCACTGCTTTATAACATCCGTTTTGAGTAGTAAATGCTCTTATTGATAACAGTAGTAATGGAAAAAGGTGTCAGTTTTCTGTCATTATTTATTAACGAATAATTTTTTCTCCCAAAGTGGCAAACAAGAGTTGATGATAAAGAAAGGCTTCACACAGAGGTGCGATAAATTTAGAAGTGTATTATGTGAACTGAAGAGAAAAAGACATAAAGGGAATGGTTTTAAAAGGAGAATGTATAGGGCAGAAACTCCAGGATATCTAAAATTAGCAGGGGTTGAAAACATATTTTTGGAGACCATATTTTGATCACCACTTTATAACTAACTGTCTAAAAAGTAAGTTGATAAAGTAACTTCAGATTAGACTTTGACAGCAGGGAGCTGAGTGTGAGGAGCATCCTTTAATAGGCAGCTTTGTCTTATTTAACAGTAGCATCACTATTACCCTGTTTGGTCCAGGGCTGACAAACCAGGAGGCCCTGAACTGAACCCCCAAGCAAAAAAGCCACCCTGAACCTCAGCTTGCGAACTCCAAACCAGACAAAGTCTGGCCCGGACTCTGGATTGGGTTCGGGTCTGTGCCCATCACTACTACACTGAATGTTGACAGAGAGATATCTCCAATTATGTGAGGTCTTATATGACCTTTCTTAATACAGCTGTAGCTCTGAGAAATATTCCAACAAGTAAAAGAGTCAAAGGGGTTCAAATCTGTCCTTTATTTTCAAAGGAAAATTGAAGAACATCCTGCTGAAATATTAATCTTTGAGTAAATAATTCTCCTTGATTGTTCTAGGTATGTAGTCATGTTGGTCTGCTTGATTGTGGTTATGAGATCTAAAAGAGCCCTACCTAGCACCTATTAATAATCTGGTTTTTCCCATGTCGTGGTGGTGATTAAGCACTAATATTAATAGTGATTATACCAAGGTCTGGACAATATAAGCATCAAGGGACATTTCTGTTTTGACATGGCATATTTGTTTGTTCATAAGATTTATCCTGTACATTTGGTGTGCGGGTTCCTCATGAATCCACCACAACAATTCTCTGATGGTTTCCCATTACCTTTTTTGGCCCACATCATTCTGAACTTTTGCATTATACTCCCAGGGGAAAGAAGATTTCAGTATTGGCTGGCTATAGAATTCTCATTCCAGACTAACAGAAGAATGAGGACTGTTTACTTGTCAGTTTATATTTTGTGAGAATATGTTTTGGTTTTTATTTTCTGCAGTTTCCTCTTATATTTAGAAATACTTTATCAAGTTGCTGTCTTTGCCAGAACCAGGTGGCCTTCTAAAGTTTTTGTTATTAACCATGAAGACTACAAATGAAACATCTGTCTTTGTCTGAATAAAGACAGTGTATAGTTTTCTGTTTCATGTGCTTCCATGTATTGTATAGACTTACTCCAAACAGAAATATACTCCAAAATGTGACAATAATGGCTTTTATGAAACAACTGATAAATTCGAGTAAGCATGTATTTTCGCTCAGACTTAGCGAGCTAAGGATAGTTATATTATTATTTCCAGATAGATTCGGGTGGATAGCCGCATTGGTCTGAAGCAATAGAACAAAGTTTGAGTCCAGTGGCTCCTTTAAGACCAACAAAGTTTAGTTCTGGGTATAAGCTTTTGTGTTTATGCACTCTTCTTCACAGGAGCTGCAGTGGCTCAAGTGGTTAAGACGCTGAACTGCAGGCTGCAGAAGGTCAATAGTTCAGCAGTTAGAGACCTGAGAGTGCCGCATGACGGAGTGAGCTCCTGTCTCTGGTTCCAGCTCCTGCCAACCTAGCAGTTCGAAAGCAAGAAATTGCAAGTAGATAAATAGGTACCACTCCAGTGGGAAGGTAACAGCATTCCGTGCACCTTGGTGTTTAGTCATGCCGGCCACATGACCACGGAAACGTCTTCGGACAGTGCTGGCTCTTTGGCTTTGAAACGGAGATGAGCACCGCAACCCTAGAGTCGGATTCGACTGGCTTTCGAGCAAGGAAACTTTTACCTTTATCTTTACTCTTCTTCACGAAAGCTTATACCCAGAATTCTCAAACTTTGTTCTATTATTCTTTCCAGTCACACATTTTTTAAAAATAACTATAAAGCATTTTTTTCTGTTTATTCTGGGGGGGAAAAACTTGCTCTCTCCTTTCCTGTTGACAGAATGGGTAGCTTGTGTTAGATCCAACTTCCTTGTCCTGTGTTATCTCCATGATGTGAAGAATGTCCTGCAACTTCATGACCTAGCAACTGGTGCCCATCTCAAGACACTTCCGTTGGATGTAGGCAGCATTGTGGGATACAGTGGCCAAAAGAAAGACAGTGAAATATTTTATCAGTTTACATCCTTCTTATCACCAGGTAAGACAGCTTGTTTTATCACTTAAAGTGTCTTCCTTCCACACATGTGTACACAGGTTTAAGGAATACAGACCATAATGTGTAATATTTGTTAATTGAGCATAGAAGTTTTATAGCCTAGTCACATGCTTGGAAGCAACAAATAGCTACAGATTTTCAATATGTATATATACACAGTAAAATAAAATCCCATAAGTGGTCCTTACACTTGTTGCTGTATTGGGGAATTTTCTTACCTACTTGTGGGGAAGGATTAAACGATGACATGGAATCCTGGTTTGTCAGCAACAAACCCACAGATTCAGTTCAGACATTATCGAAAACCATGGTTTAACTATTGAATGCAAGCCACTCCATTAAGTACAGTTAGGGTCTGTCAAATCATTATCTGAAGTTCTTTTATTAAGTATGATTTGGCATGATGTATGGCTTAATCCTGACTTGTTCTTCATTGACACCCTGTCAAGCTACAGAGAGGAGAAAAAGAAAGTAGACTTTGTTGAAGCAAACCAGAATGTGAGAAATTGACTGTGAGCTGAATCCTGGTTTCACAAACTAACCATAGTTAAAATAGGCCATGTTTTCACATGATGCCTGATCTAAGCCACTATTGTTTCATTTAGTAACAAAGCTTGGTTTATTGTGAACCATGAAGTCTTTAATAACTTAAGGCAGGAGCTGGAGTAGGTTGTTTACCAGAAGACTTCTAAGGCTTGTTCTCATAATGAATGGGCCACAGTTTATCATTATGTTTGAGTGTAGCCACTGACAGCCTTCATTGACAAATGAATCATAGATTGAAATGTGACTTTTTGAACATAATTAAGTCAGCCTTTGTAGTATGATTGTCTAGCATTTACAGGATTATATTTACAATTTGTGAAACAATCTTCAGTGATGCTGTTTCTGTTGCCTTTCAGAGAATGACTACTCCCTATATATATTCCATCAACTGTTATTTGTGTATTAATAGTTTCCTTAAAAGCCCAAAGGCATGGTCTGAGCTAGCTTTGGGGAGAGCAGGCTACAAAGGCATGTTTTGGTCCTGTAACATTTTAGTAACCTATAAGGGTGCTGGTTAGAGCTAGGGAGACCTTGCCCAACATTGAAATAATAGAAAAGCATTACCTTGTAAGGAACTGAAAAGGGATTCTCAACAGTGGTTCTTTGTTCCTGAGTAAGGACCAGAGGTCTGAAACACAGAAAAATTACCTGGGAAAAGTGTTGGACTTTCTATATATAATTCTGTATATTTACTCTTTGGCCTCTGTATTTTCCTATTATGGATTGTATGGGCATATTGACATCATATAATAGATATATTACACTTTAAATGAAGTCTCCTTTATGAATATGTTGCAGGAAATATAGCACACAGTTGTTTTGCTAGTTTTTTGTTATAAAATAAATAAAACAAAACTGTAATTGGTTTACAACACTAGATGAACAAAAGGTTAGCAAAATGGGCAAGATGTACCCAACCTATTCTGATTTGCTTTGTGAGAGATAAGCAAAATCAACCTAGAGGAGATGTATATTACAGAGAGACAGGCCCATAGCTAGGATTTTATTTGGGGGGGCTTGGGGTATTTAAATTTTTAAGGGGGCTTGAGGTAGCGTTCCACAGCAATCAATCAAAGGTTATTCCAGTGGATGAAGCAGGGAGCTTATCAACACAGAGCTCATTTACTGGTGAGTAGTCAGATTCAATCCAAGTGCACTGCCCCAGCTGAGTTGGTCTAGCTGCATTTTCCCCGAGGGCGGAGGTCAATCCTGTTGCTTGCAAAGTGCCCCTCACAGGCAGGAGTGGATTCAAAAGCTGGGAGACTGGGAGATCCTTCCTTTCCCAGAGAATCAGGTTCAGGGAGCAGGGATCCTCTGATGGGATTGAGGAGGGCCTCTTTGACTTTGACTCCCCACCAGGGTTCTGTTCCCTGAAGGCATGCTGGTGAACATAAGAACATAAGAGAAGCCAATGTTCAATCAGGCCAATGGCCCATCTAGTCCAACACTCTGTCACACAGTGGCCAAAATATACCAGGTGCCATCAGGAGGTCCAGCAGTGGGGCCAGGGCACCAGAAGCCCTCCCACTGCTGCCCCCTCCAGCACCAAGAATAGAGTGCATCACCTGCCCCAGACTGAGAGTTCTCATTCTATACCCTGTGGCTAATAGCCACTGGTGGACTTCTGCTCCATATGTTTATCTAATTTCCTCTTGAAACTGTCCATGCTTGCAGCTGCCACGACCTCCTGTGGCAGTGAATTCCATATGTTAATCACTCTTGGGTGAAGAAGTATTTCCTTTTATCTGTTCTAACCCAACTGCTCAGCAATTTCATAGAGTGCCCACGAGTTCTTGTATTGTGAGAAAGGGAGAAAAGTACTTCTTTCTCAACCTGCTCAATCCCATTCATAATCTTATAAACCTCGATCATGTCACCCCTCAGCCGTCGTTTCTCCAAGCTAAAGAGCCCCAAGCATTTTAACCTTTCTTCATAGGGAAGGTGTTCCAACCCTTTTATCATTCTAGTTGCCCTTCTCTGCACTTTTTCCAATGCTATAATATCCTTTTTGAGATGTGGTGACCAGAACTGTACACAGTATTCCAAATGAGGTCGCACCAATGATTTATACAGGGGCATGATGATACTGGCTGATTTGTTATCAATTCCCTTCCTAATAATCCCCAGCATAGCGTTGGCCTTCTTTATTGCAGCTACACATTGTGTAGACATTTTCAGCGAGTTATCCACTACGATTCCAAGATCTCTCTCTTGGTCAGTCTCTGCCAGATCAGACCCCATCAACATGTATTTATATTTAGGATTTTTGGCTCCAATGTGCATCACTTTGCACTTGGCCACATTGAACCCCATTTGCCACGTTGACACCCACTCACCCATCCTCAACAGATCCCTTTGGAGTGCCTCACAATCTTCCCTGGTTTTCACCACCCTGAACAACTTCGTGTCATCTGCAAATTTAGCCACATCACTGCTTACTCCCAATTCCAAATCGTTAATAAACAAGTTAAAAAGCATGGGACCGAGTACTGATCCCTGTGGTACCCCACTGCTTACCACCCTCCACTGAGAAAGTTTCCCATTTATACTCACTCTCTGTTTCCTATTTATAAGCCAGTTTTTGATCCACAAGAGGACTTGTCCTTTTATCCCATGACTATTGAGCTTACTTAGGAGCCTTTGATGAGGAACTGTATCAAAAGCTTTCCGGAAGTCAAGGTAAATAATATCTATTGGGTCCCCCTTGTCCACATGTTTGTTCACTCCCTCAAAAAACACTAACAGGTTAGTGAGACAAGATCTTCCCTTACAGAACCCATGCTGAGTCTGCCTCAATAGTTTTTGTTCATCAATGTGCCTACTAATTCTTTCCTTAATAACAGTTTCCACCAACTTACCCGGTATCGATGTCAGACTGACTGGCCTGTAATTTCCCGGATCTCCCCTGGAGCCCTTTTTAAAGATGGGAGTGACATTAGCTACCTTCCAGTCCTCAGGAATGGAGGCAGATTTTAAAGAAAGATTACATATTTTTGTCAGGAGATCCACAAGTTCACATTTGAGTTCTTTCAGAACTCTCGGATGAATGCCATCCGGGCCTGGTGATTTATTAGTTTTTAAATTGTCCATCAGTCGGAGGACTTCCTCTCTTGTCACCGCAATCTGATTCAGGTCTTTCAACCCCCTCCCGAAATTGGTGCTTCTGGAGTGGGCAAACACTTCTCCTCTTCCACAGTGAAGACAGAGGCAAAAAATGCATTCAGCTTCTCAGCCATTTCCCTATCATCCTTCACTACTCCTTTTACCCCTTGGTCATCCAAGGGCCCCACTGCCTCCCTGGCTGGCTTCCTACTTCTAATGTATTTGAAGAAAGTTTTATTGTTGGTCTTTATGTTTTTTGCGATATGCTCCTCATATTCCCTTTTTGCTTGCCTGATCACAGACTTGCATTTTATTTGCCATAGTCCGTGTTCCCTTTTATCAACCTCACTAAGACTAGCTTTCCACCGCTTAAAGGAATCCTTCTTACCTTTTACAGCTTCCATTACTTTATTTGTTAACCATGCAGGCTTTTTTCTATATCTATTTGTACCTTTCCTAACCTGCGGTATATATTTTTTCTGAGCTTCTATTCTGAGATTGTCTTTTTAAATAGTCTCCAAGCTTCCCCAATGGTTTTGACCTTCTCCGCTCTTCCTTTCAATTTCTTCCTCACATGTCCCCTCATACCAGAGAAGTTACCCCTTTTAAAGTTAAAAGTGGTTGCGTCAGTCTTTTTGGGCAACTCCCTATCTGTACAAATGTTAAACTCAATGACATTATGGTCACTGTTCCCAAGTTGTGCAATCACTTTTACATCTCTCACCAGGTCTTGGGTGTTACTTAGGACCAAATCCAGGATCGCCTCTCCCCTGGTAGGATCTGTGACCATCTGTTCCACAGCACAGTCATTGAGAGTATCTAAGAACGCAATCTCTTTTTCCCGACTAGAACTCATATTGACCCAATCAATGTGTGGGTAGTTAAAGTCGCCTATTACAACACAGTTATTTCGTCTAGTCGCTATCTTTAATTCATTCATCATTTTATAATCCTCCTCTATCTTTTGATCTGGTGGGCGATAACAAACTCCCACTGTTAAGCCTCCTTTTGGACCCACTATTTCAACCCATAGCATTTCCAGAAGCGAATCCAATTCTCTTACCCTCTCAATCTTACTGGACTGTATACCCTCTCTGACATACAGAGCCACCCCACCTCCAACCCTTTCCCCCTATCCTTCCGATATAATTTATAACCAGGAATCACCGTATCCCACTGATTTTCCTCATCCCACCAAGTTTCTGAAATACCCACAATGTCTATTCCCCCCCCAACACCAAGCATTCCAACTCCCCGATTTTACCTCGGAGACTTCTAGCATTTGTGTATAAACACTTATAGTTTCCCACGTTTGTTAAGCCCACAGCCTTCCTCTTGCTGCCTCGAGACCTTGCCAGACAGTTCCTATCATTAGCCACAGTCTCAGTGGACAATTGTAATCCATTTCCTTGTACAAAAGTAATAGCTACCCCTTCATCTCTTTGAGATGAGCCATCCTGAACCAGAGACTTTTCATCTCCTGTCGGCTTTCCCCCATTATTCAGATTAAAAACTGCTCTGCCACCTTTTTGATTTTGATCGCCAGCAGCTTGGTTCCTTCTCGGGACAAGTGGAGACCGTCCCTTTTGTACAGCTCCCTCTTGTCCCAAAAAGCATCCCAGTGCCTAACAAACTTGAACCCTTCCCCCTACACCACCGTCTCATCCACGCATTGAGACTCCTGATCTGTGCCTGTCTCTCCAGCCCTGCGCGTGGAACAGGTAGCACTTCCGAGAAGGCTACCTTGGAGGTCCTGGCCTTGAGTTTCCTGCCCAGCAGCCTAAATTTCTCCTCCAGGACCTCACGACTGCATTTCCCCACATCGTTGGTGCCGACGTGCACCACGACCACTGGCTCCTCCCCAGCACTATCTACCAGCCTATCTAAAACACGTGTAATGTCCGCTACCTTCGCACCAGGCAGGCAAGTCACCATACGGTCAGTACGCGGGTTCGCCACCCAGCTGTCTACCTGCCTAAGGATCGAATCACCAACTACCAAGAGCCCCCTCCCACCCTTCCCAGGGACGGTTCCTTGGTACGAAAGGATACCCGTTCACCAGCTAAAGAAGAGGTCCCTTCTGAGGGCACATTCCCCTTATCCTCAGCATGGTGCCCCTTTTCCCCTTGACCCTCATGCTCCCCGGCAGCAGCCGGGCTGCCAGATCCAGAGTGGGACATATCTAACAAGTCCCCGAGAGTCTTCCCCGTGCACCTAACTGACTGTCCCTGCTTCTCCAGGTCAGCCACCTTGGCCTCAAGGGAGCAAACTCGCTCCCTGAGAACCAGGAGCTCCTTGCACCGAGCACACACCCAAGACTTCTGACCAGTGGGCAGATAGTCATACATGTGACACTCCATGCAAAACACTGGATAGCCCCCAACCTCCTGCTGGCATTCTGGCTTCATAATTGTTTTTAAACAAATACTTTTCTATAACCCCCTTTTAAAACCCTTTGTATTTATATGGCTCCTGTTGTAGGAGTCTACTTACCTTACCAAGGAGCCAAGGTCCTGGCTTTCTGGCTCTTCCTGGGCTTCTTACAGAGCCCCTAGGCCAAGAGCCACAGGCAAAGAGCCTCGCCCTTTTGCTCTCGCCCTTTTGCTCGTGCCAGAGGCTCTTGCCTCTTGCAAACTTCCTGCCTTAAATGGAATTGTCTCCCAGGAGAGGGCGTGGCCAGCAGCTACTCAAAATCACCCAAGGCACTTAATCAATGGGGAGGAGAGATGGTGGGGAGGAGAGATGCCACTGGAGCAAGGGTGGGCTGGTCAGCCAGGAGGCGAGTGAGCAGCCAGAAGTCAGAGCTTCTCAGCATGAAACTTTCTTTTCCCCCCTCTGCAATGTGCACGCCTGAGGGTGAGGGAAGGGAGGGGAGGATGGTAAGCAGGAGGTTGAAATAAGGAGGCAGCTGTGGGAAGGGATTCATTCAGTCAGAGCATTCCTTCTGCGAGGCACTTTTTTGCCTTCAGCCTCCCAGCACAGCAGGGAAAGGTAATAAAAGGCAATTCGAAACCGGAAGTAGTTAGCACCGTGCGGCAGTGCCAGGAAGAATTCTAAAAATTAGAATAATATTTTTAAAAGAGCCAGTTTGGTGTAGTGGTTAAGTACACAGACTCTAATCTGGGAGAACTGGGTTTGATTCCCCACTCCTCCACTTGCAGCTGCTGGATGACCTTGGGCAAGCCATAGTTCTAACAAGAGCTGTCCTTGAAAGAGCAGTTCTCTCAGAGTTCTCTCAGCCCCACTTACCTCACAGGGTGTCTGTTGTGGGGAGGGGAAGGGAAAGGAGTTTGTAAGCCACTCTAAGACATCAAGTGAAGGGTGGGGTATAAATGCAATCTCTTCTTCTTCCTCCCAGGGATGGAACTTGGGGGGCTGTGCCTTTAAGAAAGGGGACGGAGCCCTGAAAAGCCCCACCATAGCTACGGGCCTGCAGAGAGACAGTACACTTTAGCAGATATCATGTTAAGGCCAGTTAATATACGCAACAGAATCCAACAATAAAACTTTTCTTAGACTATACTGCTGCAGATTTAAGTACTGCAATTTGACTTTTATATGTTCCCTTATGAAAATAATTCCTTAGGTATATACAGCTGGCCTTTCAGGGAGAAGTGTTTGGCTAACCTTTTCCATGACACATGGAGGTACAATGTGGTGTAGTGATCAAGGCGCTGGACTAAGATCTGGGACACTCAGGTTCCAGTCACTACTCGTTTGTGAAGCTTACTGGGTGACCTTGGGCTAGTCCCACTTTCTTTCTGCCAACCTACTTCACAGGGTTATTATGAGAATAAACAGAGAAATGGAGAAGGATGTGTACTAGCTTGAGCTCTTCAGAGGAAAGGTAGAAAAACATACTAAATACGTTTTTATCTGTGCAGACCCATTTTTGTTCTGGTTTTTTGGCCCCCCGAAGGGGATTTTTTATTGCTTTTTCTATATACTACAAAACTACAACAGAAAAATCCAGGGTAGGTAACTACAAACTACAGGAAAAAGAAAAGATAACTTCTAAAAACCCAAGAGTAGGTGATCATACTATCAATTTGAATAAAAATCTGCCTCTTAAATGTGAATTGACTTTCACTGAAAATGATCATCTCACTAAAATATCATTCACTTTTCACTCGCTAATACAATTATAGTTTCATAAAAAGCTGCACCTACTAATAAAATGCTTTCTAAGATACTCTAGAGAACAATAACAATCTACTTTCTCCCTGTTTCCCCCCTTAAATGATAGCTTGATTTGGGGGCTGCAGCGCCCAATTTAGAGTCCGAATCCTCTGTGGAAGATCCAGTCTCTCCTTCTTCTTTGCTCTCCCTGGTGCCATCCGGAGTGCCTTCTCCCTCTCCTGGTGGACGACCATGTTGACACAAAAATTCACAAGCCTTTTCTGCTGAATCAATCCTTTCTTTACCGTTTGCATATTGAAAGATTAGTCCCTCGGGAACCAACCGTCTATACGCAACCTTCTGGCTTTGTAAAAATGTCACCAAGTCTCTGTATTTCCTCCTCTTTCTTCTTATATCAAATGGAATGTCCTTCATAACTTTAATTTCCTTGTCTCTCCAAGGTAGTCCCATTGGTTGCTTTCAATAGTTGATCTCTTACTCTCCTTTGGGAGAATCTAACAGAAATTTCCTCAGGCAGATTATTCTTTCTGATATACTCCGAATATGATCGAAAGACCGTATCTATTTCACTTCGAAGTTGATCCGATGCCATATCCACCAAAGGGCCCAACAAGTCACCAACAATTTGTCTCAGATTCTCCCCTCTCTCCTCTTTAATCCTTTGAAGTCTCAAGATATAGCTCACCCTTTCCATTTGCAGCTGTAATACACAAGACTCTTCGATTTGGCACTTTTTCTCAATCACCTGTAGCTTTTTATTCCTTTTTTTTCGAGTTGGAACCAATCTCTTTAAGTCCTGCTCCGCTTTTTCAATTTTCTTTCCGTTAACCGCCGTTTGCACTTGTTGTGCATCAAGCTTATTATCGATAGCTGTGATTTTCTCCAGCAGAGGGTGAAGCACCTTCGACAGCAACCTTTGGAGTTCTGCAGTTGGGTCATGTCTAGGCACCACACTTAGAGGGCTGGAACTTCCGGAAGAAGGTTTAACTTTCGATATCTTGTCCTTCGTGTCTTTTGGCAGCGCCATATTTGGGGATTGTTTACACTTAGCAAAAGTTCATCAAAGTCTCTGGAAGTTCTTAAACCAGCCGGTAAGCTCACGCAAACTCTTTATTTCACTTCCTCCGCTTTCCCTTGCCGTCCCACCACCCTTTTTCCAGCTTTAAAATCGTTTGCAAGCAGTCCTTATTGGGGGGGAAGTCCCCTCCCTCCCTTATTTTTACTAGGGGGGACGCAAATACGCAGTGCTTCTCGCTTAAACTCGACTCACTGTTTCAGTGGTTGTCTCTCCACATTCATGCTCGCTTGATCACCGTGCGCTTATCTTGTTCCCATTCGGGACGCTCTACGGCTGGCCCGTTAGGGCATGGAGGAGCCCCCCTTCTCTGGCTTGGTGCACTGGGGGGTTCTCTAGCACCCCTTGGCTGGGAGTCCCACCTTGGGATTCCTGGGGTGACATGGACACTCATGCCCCCACCCAGCCACAGACGCTGGCAGACTTCTCCCGGAGTCCCAGGAGAAGATGACTGCCATGGCAATCGCCAAGAACGGAAGTCCTGCAGACCCATTTTTGTGTCGGGGAAAGACTGACACATGTGAACATACACTTGCAGCTTGAAGTAGTACAGTACAGCCTTCTGCCTTGTACAGAACGTACACATTAGCCTGTACATTAGGGATGGCCAAACTTGCTTAATATAAGAGCCACATAGAATAAATGTCAGATGTTTGAGAGCCACAAGTCATGAACAAATAGTACACATGGTTTTATTGAAAAATATGCAAATTTGCTTGTTATTAACATTAAATGAGACTGCCAAAAATAAAAAACAAATGGGTTTAAAAACAGATATATTTGTAGGTAGGGAGCTTTGAGAATGCATTTAAAGTTAAAATTGCTTTCTTCCTCTGTTCCCTCACACCTCAAGCCTACCTAGGGAGGGGAACACTGGCTGGGGAAGGGAAGACTGATCGAGGAGGTATGCCTTCCCTTCGCTTCTCCAGCTGCCCTGCTGTGAGCCACAAAATATGTGTGAAAGAGCTGCATGTGGCTCCCGAGCCACAGTTTGACCACCCTTGCCTTACATTCTGTTAATTGAATAACACTACCATTATGGCTCAAGTGTTTTCCTTACCTGTGAAGTGGGAACATTAAGGTGGTATCTCACAGTGTTCTGAAAATAAATGGGTTTTTACAATAATTATCCTTTCTGCACAAAAAGTGCTATATAAATCAATAAAGGAGCCCTTTTCATGGGTTTCTTCATAGACATTAATTATAATTTTGGAATAGGATGGTGGTGGTTATAATGGTAGCTTTTTAATAAGCAGGAAGGTGTATTTTTATGGGAAGACTCATTAAAAGAGCTTGACTTTTGCTTAAAATGATTTAAAAGATCTGTGCTCAATACCCAGTCATCAGCAGTGATGACTACTACTTCAGCAAGAGGAGTAGGGTTCCTTTGTCCCTTTACATTATAATTTACAGATTAGTTGTTATGCCAGACCTGGCAACTAGTGGGGGATTGGGGTGGGGAACCATGGGGGGAGGGGTGTCAATGACAGCGTAATTTCACTTCCGGGGGAAGCCTGGAAGTAGCACCAGTCCTTTCTAGGAATCGCTGAAAGCTCTAGAGAGGAGTGAGGTCCCTTCCAAGTTTCCCCAAAAGTGATGTCATGCTATCACCAATGGTGATTTGTTTTCTTTCTGGCTGATGGAATGCGGACAAGCAAGGCCTGCTGCAAGCAGGAGATCTCCCACCCCCAGCACGCACGTAGCAACCCTACAGTAGAATCAGCAGGTTTGTAATGTAATTCAAACAGCAAACAAGCTTAAAGATTAAACCATTATTTTCTCTGGTGGTCCTGAGAGTGGGGCAATCCTTACTCTTGGGGATAGGCTCCTCCTCTGGAACAGGGTCGGTTTCCTCAGATCAATCCAGGAAGGGGAGGGGCCTGTCCACTGGGAACAACCCAGTCTTACCAGCCCTGTTGCTTGAGCAGGACGTGTTTCACAGGTGCTCTGTAGAGCACAGCAATCCAGGAATGAGAAGAAGAGAGGGAGAAAGGAGAGACCCTCCCTCTTCATTATTTCGAGCCTCAGTCGGCAGCAAACCACAAATGAAGTCAATGGCACTGGGAGATCCCCAGCAGCTAAGGCTGTGTACGCAGACTCCCACCGGACCCAGCCTGTGGCTGGAGGTTGCCTCCCCAACCAACGCACATCAGGGGAAGCGGCTGAGTCTGCAAGGAGACTGGGGCAGCGCTGCAGACCCAGCAAACTCCCCAATCTCATAGGATCCAGCGTGTGGATAAGCTGGGAGCCGCTAGCCCTTGCCAGAATCATGGTGAGCCCTTACAGGGTCAAAAAGCCTAGACTGGAGGCGAAGGAGGGCAGGGTGGTAGACTGGGGAAAAACCCCAAGCAAATCCCCAAGCTATTCAGGGAGGATGAAGAGGAAATTGTTTTCTGGGGCTTCCAGCCTCCCCAACCTGGGACAGGCTGGAGTGGATTAAAGAGCCCTTCCCCCCCTCCTTTTTTCCCTTCAGAGGGAAAGTTCCCATGGAACAGACAGGGAGCTAGAAGGCCCAGGGAAGGCCATAGAAGGTCAGGGAAAATGATGGTGGCCATCTTAGTTCCCTAGACCCTCATGGCAGACTTACTTTCACTTTCACTCCCAGCCAAGTGAATAGAGAATGGCTGCCAGTCAGACCTGCCAGTTCCCTGTTCTCAGACCTAAATAGCTCAAGCTAGTTTGATCTGTTGAGATCTCAGAAGTTAAGCAGAGTCAGCCCTGATTAGTACTTGGATGGGAGACCACCAAGGAAGTCCAGGGTCACGACGCTGAGGCAGGAAAGGGCAGCAGCTCTGACCTAGATGGCCCAAGCTAGCCCAGTCTGATCAGATCTTGGAAGTTAAGCAGGGTCAGCCCTGGCTGGCTCTCCAGCTCCAGTTGTCTCTGGCTTTGAAAACCATATGGGGCTGCTGCTCGATAGCACTTCCACCACCTCCACTGTTTGCCAGAGAGAGGCTATAACAGATTTGGGGGGGGGGTACACTTAGCAAGTCAGATCTATTCAGATCATAAGCATCACAGTCCCCACAAGGTTCTATGGAGAACCAGGAAACAGAGGCAGCAAGGATAGCTCAGGATAGCCTGAGCTCATCAAGTAAGCATGGTCAGCCATGGTCAATATTTAGATGGGAGACTGTCAAAACCCTGGGGCCCTGTTATGCAGCAATGTCTCACTGCCCCTGTGTCTCTGCCCTAACCCGGGCCTTACCACAGACCGACAGGGCATGTGTTTATCTTTCCTTGGGGTTTTCTATCAGCACACTGAAAGGCCTTGGTATTTTTTCCGAGACTCCTTAGAGGTCTCCACTCTTATAATCTAGCCAACCAAGGATCCAGGACTACTCCAATTAAAATAGAAGAATTTATTTACAAAAGCATACTTAAAAACATACAAGTAAGGGAGAAAACGTGAACAAGATACAAAACAAAACAAACAAAACTTATCTGTCTGACTAATACCTATTTCTCAGAGGTTGCCCAAAGCAGCTGAACAAACGCTGGTGTCTGTGCCAGGAACCTCCGTCCTTCTGGGATTGCTGTCCTTCGGTGTTCCAGGCATCCGGTCCAGCAATGCATGCAGCATGGCTCCCTGGCTTCGTTTCTCTGACCCTTTGTCAGGTGATTAGGCCTTGTCTCGCCCCCTGCTTTATACCAAGCCAGCTGTCATTCAATTAAGATTTCTCTGGGGTGAGCACATGGCTGGGCCAGATCGCCTCCTGTCATAGATCTTGTAATTTACTGCTAACTACTTGACAGGTCACAGGTGTGTGTGATGTTTTCACACCTGAATGATGTCAGGTGCACCTATTCCTAAGGCTTAGCTAGCCACATCCTCACTGCTGGACTGATCCTGCAGAACTTAAGGATTTAAGGGACCAATATCTTGACAGAGACCACCAAACAATGCCAGAGGCATGAGACAGAGGCAGCCAAGGCCAACCATCTCTGAACATCTCCTGCTTGAAAACCCCAAGGGGTCACCATAAGTGGGCTGTGACTTGATGGCTGCCCTCAGATAGGGTAGAATGGGAATGGTTGGAGGAAGGAGAGGGAGTAGTGCCAACAGTACAGTCCTGGCTAGTCCCTCAGGAGCTGTACATGAGATTACTTTCCAAGTACTTAGAATTCCTCCAGACTTAAGGAAAACAATGATTTTGAACCAGAACTTCTGGTGGAATCTGGCTAGATGATGTACAGACTAGCAGTACCACAAGCAGGGATGCCAGCCCCGACCTGATGGCCCAGGTTCGACCACGCTTGTCACATCTCAGAAGTTAAGCACGGTCAGTCCTGGTTAGTACTTGGATGGGAGACAACCAAAGAAATCCAGGGTTGCTAGGCTGAGGCAGGCAAGGGCAAGCCTCTAACTGCCCACAGCTTTTTATAATAGGACTAAGAATAAGGCCCATTGTGGAAATAAATACAACGGGCTCTAGAAAAATGCTGTGGGAGAGTGCCCCAGCTTTGGGCACTCAGTGACAATTTGCTGTGGCAATCTCAGCAGGGTATAATGACAGAGTCCACCATTTTCTCCAGAGGAACTGATCTTTGCTACCTGAAGAGCAGTAGTAATTTTGAGTGATCTCCGGCCCACCCCCAAGATTGGTAACAGTGGTTCCCCAGGAGGGACTGGCTGGTATGGAGGGTGGAGTCTATGGCATTGTACCTGTCTGAGGTCCCACTCCTCAACACTCACCCTCTCCAGGTTTGACCCCTCAAATCTCCAGGAATTTCCCAACCTGGAGTTGATAACCCCTTTCCCTCCCAGCCAACCATCAACCTACATTTAGTCTCCTCCCCCCTCCCTCCTAGAGAGCAGTTGTAATTTTGAGTGATCTCCAGCCTCCACCTGGAGATTGGCAACAATGGTTCCCCATCAGGGAATGGCTGGATTGGAGGGTGGAGTCTATGGCATCGTACCTGTCTGAGGTGCCACCCCTCCTCAAACCTCACCCTCTCCAGGCTCCATCCTTCAAATCTCCAGGAATCGCCCACCTGGAGTTGGCAACCTGATCAGGACTGGTCCCAATGAGTTTTCTCCCAAAGGCCAACATAGGTGTGGAAAGGGCCTTTTACTGACAGAGGAGAAAGTACAGGTGCCAACTCTGTTTAGGGAAATCCCTGGAGATTTGGGGGGGTGGATCCTGTGGAGGGCAGCATTTGGGGGGGGGTAAGGACTCAGCAGGGTATAATGCATAGAGTCTACCCTCCAAAGCAACCATTTTCTCCCAGGGAACTGATCTCTGTCATCTGGAGGTCAATTGTAACAGTGGGAGATCTCCAGGTCCCACCTGGAGATTGGCAGCCCTAGGGGAAAGTCAGCCGCACAGCGGGGAGTTGAAGAAAATGGTTTGATAGTCGCTGACCCACCTGATTAGCCAGCCAGCCATGCCGAAGCTAAGCAGGAGAAAGAGCCTTTTCCCATTTATTCTGACAGGAAAGTGGCCACTGAGGAGGAGGTTATGGGTGGGGGAGGGGGTTATGCTGAAAGTCCTTTGTTTTTTTACTCACAGAACCAAGCTTGGTTGCCTACCAACAGCCACTGAGGAGACAGTCCCTCACAGGAGTCAAGAGAACTGTCTTCCTTAGGAGAGAGAGCTGTCTGCCAGTAAATCTGACATGCAAATCTATCTGAAGGGGGAGTGGGTGGGGAAGAGGAGCAGACCCAGCACCCGGCCAATGGCATGCGAGTCCTCTTGAGTGGCGGCTGATGAGCCAATGGCTGAGGGAGGGCATTTTACAGCCAATGGGAGCACATGGAATCTTACGAAACCAAAAGATAATTATTATAAGGAGAGATGAAGGCAGAGTGGGAACACCATTCCAAGCTAAAAAAACTAACCATTAGATGCCCCCCCCCCAAGCTTTATTCCCTTATACCAGAGGCTACCAAGAGACTCAAGGTGCCAATAGTGGACGAACCTGGGATTAGCTTGACTTCTAACTCAGTTCTACCTGTGGATGCAGATAGGCTGCCCAAGACCTCAGCAATAGGGGATTTCAGCAAGCCTTATGCAGAGACTTGGAAGTCTCAGCCTGCTCCATCAGGATGTCAACAGCAGGTTCATTGTTTGCCAGGGCAGCACATTCTTGGGCATCAGGACTAGCCTCAGCTGATAGTGGAGTCCCCAAAGAGCTTAAAGACAAACTGAAGAAGGTTGCTGTAGCGACAGTGATGGTGGCAAGTACTTCACTGGACATCCTGCAGCAGTTAGCTATAGCCATGGCATGCAGGGTAGCAGCCAGAAGGAACATGTGGTTCAGAATTGGGATGGGGACTCTGCAGCATAAGCTAAAGCAGTTCCCTTCAAGGGCATAAACCTTTTTGGAGAGGGACTCGACAGATATCTTATTGAAGATAAAGACGTGTTCTATGTTTAAAAACAAAACATAAAAAAACCCAAACAAACTTGTCAGTCCTGTTGTGACTCCAAAAGGATATCATGCCCATAGCCAAAGAAGAATAAGGATGCCTGGAAAATCTTAGACCTGAAATGGCTAAACAACTGCATCAGGACTAGAACGTTCAGGATGAAAACTCTGAACACCATTCTGGCAGAGGTTCAAGCAAAGGATTTCCTGGCATCCATTGATCTATAGGAGGACCGTTTATACATCCCAATTCAAGAGGCTCACTGCAGGTGCCTATGCTTTGCATATGATGGGAAGCACTTCAGTACTAGTGTTGGCTTTCTGCCGGAAGTCATTCCTGAGAGGGTTCAACAAGTTTATGGTGGCCACTGTAACACATCTGAGACTTCAGGGAGTGTTGCTCTCACCATCTGTAGATGACATCCTTGTCAAGGCCCCTTTTTACCAGCAGAGCGGGGAAGCATCAGAGACGGTGGCGTTTTTGTTTGTTTTGGTTTTGAGGGACCATGCCTTCGTGGTCAACATGGAGAAGGGCACCCTAAACGCCTCTCAATCATGGGTACACCTGGGGGTGCAGATAGGCACTTGGGAGAGACAACATAGCATACAACTTCTAACCATAGACAGGCTGGAAAAAAAAAGTAAGATAGAAGGTATGGTAGCCAAGCTTCTGAACATTGTGGTGTCAAGCCATGAAGTACTTCAGTGGTCAGGCTGCCATGTCGGATCTTTACAGACATTTTCCCTTACCTTACCAGGATGTGGGGGCCAGTTAGGGCTACAAGCTGGTACAGTTGCCAAAACAATTTCAGCATCAGCTGCAGTGGTGGCTGGAACCCTTTGATTTCCAATGGTGATCCCTGATCTGAGATCTAAAGAGGATGGTGATGATCACAGAAGCAAGTCTGCCAGGGTGGGAAACCCACACCCAAGGGACAATGACACAAGGGGTTTGGTCTCAGGAAGAAACCTCACTGAGTATAAAATTTTTAGAACTCAGAGCCATTTGAATTCTCCAAGATACTAACAGGTCATCATGTTCTCGTCCAGACAGACAATATGACAACAAAGGCATAAGGAACCAGATTCCAGACCTTACATGTAGAAGCAAGCAGCCTGATGACATGGACTAAAATCCAGCTAAAATCATTGGAGGTGGTCCATGTGGTGGTTCAGGACAGTGCATTGACAGACTGGCTGAGTATATAGGATTAGACCAGTCCATATGGATGCTCTGCAAGTTAGGTTTTCCAACAGGTCTGCAAAAAGTACAGGATGATGGAAATGGACTTCTTTAGCATAGACCAGAATCATCAATTTCTGTGTTTCATATCCAGAATTGAAAACCAGCGGGCAGCAGGAACCGATGTTCTGAACTGCGACTGACTGCAGGGATGATTGTACATGTTCCAACTGACTTAATTGTTTCACCAGTGTTGTTAGCACCCTTTTGGCCACGAAGAGCTTGATTCCATGGTGCCTACCACTGGGAAAGGACTTATTGATACTAGGATCGGCACAACATCCTTGCACAGCCCTCCTAAACCTAACAGCCTGGAGGTTGAGTGGAAACAGCTAGAAGAGTTGAGTTACCCTGACAGGGTGACAGACACTGTATTAGTTTTCTAGGAAGAGCTCCACAAATAGGGTGTATAACACAACCTGGTGAGTTCTTCCCTCTTGGTGTTCAGAATGTGATTTGGAACCATTAAATGCATCAGTTAGAGGCATCTTAGCTTTGTCCAAGATGGTTTGGATAGAGAGCTAAGCGTGAGTGGCAGCCATATTGGCAGTGATGGGGGCTAGGAAGGGAAGTCCCTTAAATTGCCATCCACACATTAAGAGCTTCCTAAGGGGTTACTACATGGTCAGAACTGCCACAAGTGCAGAGGTTTCTGACTTGGAACCTACATAGGATCCTGAGAGCATTGTGTAGAAAACCTTTGAACCCATGGAGTCTCAAGGAATTAACATTCAAGACCTTGTTTTTTAGCAGGCATAATATCAACTAGGTGGTGTTGGAACTGAGGACCCTGCCAGCTGACAGGGAGCTTCATGTTTTCCATAATGATAGGGTGACCTTACGCTCTGATCAAGCCTTTGTTCCCATGGTTAATCCAGTTCTTTCACAAGTCAGAGATCATTGTCTTACCTTCCTTTGTCCCAATCATAGACATGACAAGGAAAGGGAATGGCATTGCTTAGATGTCCATAGGGTATTCAGTTTTTTATGTTGACAGGCCAAGCATTGGCATGATTCAGATACCCTATTTGTTTTCTTTTGGGTTTTTTTCCTTAGGTCAACTGGTATTGCCTTTTACCTTGAGAAGGTGGTTTTAGGGGTGGCATCATTGTTGCATGCAAGGCTGAGGGGCTGAATCCACCTAAAGGTGCTGCAGCATATTCTCTTTGGGGGGGCTGCTACGTCAGCAGCTTGCAGATCATTTCCCATCCTTGGAGATGTTAGGTATGGTGGCCACCTGGAAGTTGGTGCACTCTATAGAGTAGAGTGCTATAGAGCAGAGAAGCTGATTTTGGCTGTGGCGGCTTTTCATTGGGGTGTGCTGCAGCACACTCTATAAACCAGAAGCTGGATTTCCCACCCTGGGGCATACTGTGTTTTATGTCCCAAGAATAAGGACTGCCCCACTCCCAGGACCACCAGAGAATGGAAGATTTGTATTCACTTACCGTGAGGCTTCCTTCTCGGTGGTCTGGGAGTGGGGCAGTCCTACCCACCCAGTTTTGGGGGGCAGCTTCTGGAGATTATTTTGGATGAACACTTACAAAGTTTCTCTGAGATGCTAGAACAAAAAATTGTGGGTTAATTGGGTGAGAGAGTGACAGAGGGTTTCAACCTTGGTCTACACCCGCTGGAGGGGCATAAAGTTACAAGGCTGGTTGCTCCGAAAATTGAGTTTCACTATGGTGGGGAGAAGTGTTTTTCTTTTCCTTAGTGTGATGTTAGGGGATGCGTGGCTTGGAGACGACTGGGATGTTCCCAGGGGACAGGCCCCTCCCCTTCCTGGATTGATCTGAGAAAACCGACCCTGTTCCAGAGGAGGAGCCTATTCCCAAGAGTAAGGACTGCCCCACTCCCAGACCACCGAGAAGGAAGCTTCACGGTAAATGAATACAAATCTTCCATTTTCCTCTCCTTTTCTACTAGTGGAACAAGAAATGTTTCATGTTGACAGCTGAGAGCCTTGAATGGTGCTTCCCTTTCAGGAAGCTGCTCTTATCTGAATATGGCTGTGGTGGCAGCAATTGAAAAATAAGGTTTTACTTGGCAATTGTTGCAGCAGTGCATTTCAATACTTGCAGAAGTGTTGCAAGATGTACTGTAGCAACACCTCTCAAACTGTGGTTTATACTGTTTTATTGGGGTTATGTCATTTAATTATATTTATAAGCTACTTTGAATGGTCAGAGAGTTAGGTATAAATGTTTTAAATAAATAAATGTATCTAATTTTTAGTCCCTTTCTGGCTGCAGCCATTCCTGGGAGTCAGCCCAGTTGTATACTATGGGCTTATTTCCAAGTAAACTTGCTTAGGATTTCTCCTGATAATTTTTTTTTTTTTTTGTAAATACAATTTATTATTGGATATATCACAAGTTCATACAATTTAAACATAGCAATACATACCCATTTTTCTTTTTTCCCTTTCTCCCCCCACATCAGGCTTCCAGCACTGCTCCAACCCCATTAATATCTCTCTTATTCTATTACAATTACTTCTAAACTTATTTTCTCTTACTAACGGTAACAATACAAGTCTAATTCTCTTTCCATTTCTTCTTAATAACTGTCAAAACTAATCAAACCATTTTTAATGTCCCAATTTTTCAACAGATATTTTTGAAAGTCTTTCCAATCTTTAAAAAAAGTTTCATCTTCTTTCGTTGTTTAACTTTCTTGTTAACTTGTCCATTTCCGCTAAAAACAACGTTTTTTTAATCCATTCCCATGTTTCAGGTACTTTATCTTGTTTCCAACATTGAGCAAAAGTCAGTCTTGCTGCTGTAGTCAAGTACCATAATAGTGTTCTCTTGGCTACATTTATTTCTTCCATTTTAAGACCTAACAATAACATCTGTGGGTCTTTCTTAAAAGTACAATTCAAAATTTTTTGTATCTCATTGTGGATCTCTGTCCAATACTTTACTGCTTTATCACATGTCCACCACATATGGTAAAAAGACCCTTCATGTTTCTTACATTTCCAACATTTGTTAGACATACTTTCATTTATGATAGCAATTTTTTTGGGCGTCATATACCATCTGTACATCATTTTATAACAATTCTCTTTAACATTTACACAAGTTGAAATTTTCATTGACTTTTTCCACAAGTATTCCCAAGATGTCATTAATATCTCTGTATTAACATTTACCGCCCATTTTATCATTTGCTCTTTTACAACTTCATCCTCCGTATACCATTTCAATAGAACCTTATACAGTTTAGAAATCATTTTTTTTCCTTTCTCAAGCCATACAGTTTCAATTTCAATATTCTTTTCTCTAAAACCATATTCTCTTTTATCGGTCTTAAATAAATCATAAATCTGTCTATACTTCAACCAATCATATTCAAATTCAACATCAAATCTGTCTTTTAACACAAAATTTTTCCCTTCAGATTTTAAAAGATTTTTATAAGGTAGCCAGTCTAGTCCTTGGTTTCTTGAATATGGATTGATCACTTCAGCTGGTACAATCCAAAGTGGTCTTTCTTCAGAGAAGAATTTTCTATATCTCATCCATGTCTCGAACAGTGATTGTCTTACAAAGTGGTGTTTAAAAAATTTATCCATTTTTACTTTTCCATACCATAAATATGCATGCCATCCGAATTTGTTATCATGCCCTTCCAGGGCCAATAACTTCTTGTTTTCCAGATTAATCCACTGTTCCAACCATGTTAAACAGACGGCATCATAATACAATCTTAGATTTGGTAGTTGTAGGCCTCCTCTCTCTTTTGCATCACATAAAATTTTCATTTTAATCCTTGGCTTTCTTCCTGCCCATACAAATTTGGATAATTCTTTCTGCCACGAATCCAGTATTTTCCTTTGTTTTAGTATTGGAATAGTCTGAAACAGAAACATCAAACGCGGCAAGATATTCATTTTTACAGTCGCGATTCTTCCCATCAATGATAAATTCAAAGTGTCCCATTTCTTCATATCTTGCTGAATCTTGTGCCACACCTTTTCATAATTGTTTTTAAACAAGTCAATATTTTTCATGGTTAATTCAATTCCAAGATATTTAGTCTTTGTGACTACTTCACATTGTATTTTCTCTTGAAGTTCTGTTTGTCTTTGTTTCGTCATATTTTTGCACATCACTTTAGTTTTACTTTTATTAACATAAAATCCCGCAACTGAACCAAATTCTTCAATTTTTTCCATCAATTGTGGTATTTTCTCAATTGGGTCTTGAACCATAAACATTACATCATCTGCAAATGCCCTGTATTTATAGGCAAAACCTTTCACTGTAAGTCCTTCAATATTATTATCTTTTCTTATCGCTGTTAGTAATATTTCCAATATCCAAATAAACAACAACGGGGATAACGGGCAGCCTTGACGTGTTCCTTTTTGGACTTGGAAGAAGTCCGTCTTTTCTTTATTTATATTCAAAGCCGCTTTTTGTTCTGAATATATTGCCACAATCATATTTAAAAAAGACTGTCCAATGTCCATTTTTCCAATAACTTGCAGCATGAACTCCCAATTTAAATTGTCAAAAGCTTTTTCCGCATCTAAGAAGAGGAATCCAACTTCTTTTTCCGGATGTTTGTCATAATATTCAATTGCATCTATCACCACTCTTAAATTGTCTCTGATTTGTCTGTTTGGTAAAAATCCAGCTTGTTCTTCCGCTATTGCATCTTTCAAATATTTTTTCAGTCTCTCCGAAATTATTTTTGCAAATAATTTGTAATCATTATTTAATAGCGATATTGGCCTATAATTCTTTACTTGAGTCAAATCCAAACCTTCTTTAGGTATCAATGAAATATTTGCTTCTTTCCATGAATCTGGGATCCGTTTGGTCTTTCTTATCTCATTTGACAGAAGTACTAAAATAGGGGTTAGCTCCTCTTTAAATTTCTTATAAAACTTTGCTGTAAAGCCATCTGGTCCTGGAGCTTTGCCCAACTTTGCATCTTCTATCGCCATTGTCACTTCTTCTTTCTTTACTAAACCATTTAATAATTCCTTAATTTGTTTTCCCAGCTCTGGAACTTCAATAGTCTCCAAATAATTCTTAATTCTCTGTTGATCAATTCCTTTCTTTTTGAATAATTTGGCGTAATATTTAAAAAAGCTCTTTTTATACCATTCAAGCTCATAACATCCTTTCCATCTTCAGTAATCTTAGATATAAAATTCCTTTCTTTTCTATTTTTCAATTGCCATGCTAAAAACTTTCCTGGTTTGTTTGCACCCTCAAATGCTTTTTGCTGTAATTTCTTCAAGTTCCAATATAATTCTCTGTTTAATAAAACATTCAGCTGATCTTGCAGAAAGTGGATCTCTTTAATAATCTTCTTCTTCCCTGGTCTTTTCTTTAATTCCTTTTCTTTTTGTCGAATTTTTTCATGAAGGTCTTTCTGTTGTTGGATCTTTTGTTTTCTGTCCTTAGAGTTCAGAGAGATAAGCATACCTCTCATTACCGCTTTGTACGCATCCCATACAACTTGTATATCCGTACCTTTATTCAAATTCAATTCAAAAAAGCTTTTCGTTTCCTTTTTTAAGATTTCATTAATTTGTTTTTGATCCAATAAATCTTCATTAATTCTCCAATATAACTGTTTAGGTTTTGCTTTAGATATCCAAAGTAGGGGATTATGATCAGAGTTGGTTTTCGGTAAAATTTGTATTTTATGAGTTTTTTGCGTCATCTCCTCTGACATCCAAATCATGTCAATTCGAGAAAAGGAGTTGTGTCTATTCGAATAAAACGTATAGTCCTTAGTCTTAGGATTCCACTTCCTCCAAACATCTTCCAGTTTCTCTTGCTTCATCAATTGAAAGAAATTTTTTGGTAACTTTCCAACTGTCTCTCCACTTGCCTTGGATTTTCTATCCAATGTGTTGTTCACTGTACCATTAAAGTCTCCAGCAAGAACAATTTGGTCATAATTTAAACACTCCAACTCTTTAGTCAAATCATTAAAGAAAGTCTCTTTTGCACCATTGGGTGCATATATATTTACAAGCAATGTCTTTTTTCTGTTCATCCATATTTCCACGCCAACATACCTTCCTTCTTTATCTGAGAAGATTTGTTTAGGATCCAATTCTTTTGAAATATAAATCACTGTTCCTTTTTTCTTATTAATTGCTGAGGAATGAAATTCTTCTCCCAATTTTTTATTAGTCAAATATTTGTTGTCTTGTTTTCTAATATGTGTTTCTTGTAAACAGATTATATTACATTTTTGTTTCTCCAGCCAATGATTCACTAATCTTCTTTTACTTGGTGAATTTAGTCCATTTACGTTCCAAGATAGAAATTTGTAATCCATAATGGTGTTAAATTAAATATCTTTAAAATCATCCAGATTGCTCTCTTTGAATCTGTATAAATCTCCTTCAGATTTAAGAGTAGATCTCACCGAGTTGTACATAAATGTAAGTCCATATGGAATCTCCCATCTGAACCTAATGTTCATTTCTTTTAATCTGTCTGTCAATTTCTTAAATTTCTTTCTGTCTTGTAAAATCGATCTCGGAATTTCTCTCAGAATTATTATTTTCTTTCCATTAATTTCCAACGGTTGTGTAAATTGTTTCTTGAAAACGTCTTCCTTCATCTTTGTTGTCACAAATTGAACAATCACATCCCTGGGTAATTGCTTTCTTTTGGCATAGGCTGAGTTCACTCTATAAATCAAGTCAAAGTCTGCATCCAAATCTCCTTCATCTTCCCCTACATAAGTTGTCAATGTCTTAATTACTAGAGCCCGTAGATCCTGATCTTCCTCCTCTTCTATCCCTCTCAATCTCAGATGATTCTGAGTAGCCCTATATTCCATCATGGTCTCCAGCCTTGTATTTTCTGACAGGGTTTTTTTAACCTTTTGTTCCATATCTTCAGATTTTGTCACCAGACTTTTGACTTCCTTTTTGAGTTCTTCTGTATCTTTTTTTATCCCTGACACTTCTGTAAGTACCAGTTCTTTCAGTTCTTCCATATTTTTTTTCTGTACTTGAATTTGCACTTGTTCTATTTGCTCCAATTGAGTTTGCAGCTGTTTTTGCAGTTGTTGTTGCTGTGATTCTATTTGTTTTCCAAAATTCTGCACCACTTCGGTCATCCGTTTTTCCATCGCTTCCATAGCTGCTTGCCACTCTTTTTTTCCTTTGCAGTCATTCTTGGGCTAGGTGATGAAGCAGCTCTAGGTCTTGACCTCAAATCCGTCTTGGAGGCAACTTCAATACTAATCAGTCTTTATATTAGCAATCCTCAAGCCAAATCGCCACCTTTAAAACTTGTTTAAACGCTTTTTCGGCTTGAAAATAACTTTTTAAAATTTAGTCCTCCCCAAAATGTCGGGCGCAATTTCTCTATGATTTTCTGGCTAGAGTAGGCTCCTTCCACACTTCCTGTTCATCTGTCCGTCTCTGTAATCCAACTTCCGGTAAGGGTGGTGTCCCACAATAAAATGTCCATCCGTTTCCCATACAGCAGCCTCCAAAACCTCCACTCTAGCCCACTTCCTGTATCATAGAGTCACAGTTAGTTTCGTTTCTGCTACGTAAAGTTTAGACTTGACTGACCACAGGAATGCAAAACAAAGTCACTTTTCAGCCTTTTTCTCTAAAGGAAAGCTTTCGTTTTACTTCTAATTCAAGCGGAATAGTTCCTTTAAGGTTTCAACGCTTATCCGTACGTTTCAATTTCTCATTCTTCTTTAAACCGGTAAGCGCTTATTCGTTTGTTACCTTGCTTGTAATCTCGGGGTTTCGCAGTGCTTCTTCTGTAAACGATGTTAATCTTGATGATAAAGAGATCGGTAGATGGCGAATTTATGCTGAATACTCAGCCCAGCTGGCATCTGTAGAGTTGATTTGCAACTGCCCTCTTCACGGAAGGAGATCAAAGTGTAAACAAGCTTCCTCCGAAGCTTATCCACACCGATCTCGACTCCCCCTCAGGCTTCGCTGCTTGCTTGCCACTCCCCCGCCTGGAGAGTGCTGCGCTGGGCCAGATAGAGCCCAGACTGTCGTCAGATGCCGCAGTACACTCTGCACAACTCGCAAAGTGTGTCAATTCGCCATTTTACTCCGACCGGAAGTGGGGCCATAGCTTTGATAAGAAAGACCTTACCCTAATGAGATATGTAGAAGGGACAGCCTCTGGATTCAGGGTGTTACAGAACAGAAGTTCTCAAATTTTAGCAACCTATGGACCTCTGGTTGCCAACTCTGGTTTGGGAAATTCCTCGAAGTATAAGGTAAAGCCTGGGAATAGCAGGGTTTAGGAAACAATGGGCAGGATGTGGCCACCAGTGAAGATGGAGCAGAGGAGGGCCAGCGGCGGTGTGAGACTCAGGCGCTCCATCCTGGCGGCGGGGCTCACCAGCCCGACGCCCGCCGGCTTCCTCTTATAGGTGCGCGCACCGCACCACTGGCTGGGCTCATCCTCAAAACCAGCTGCCATCTCCACGCCTGGAAGTGAAAGTGGCCCCGTGCTGACCTCCTGCTGCCTTGGGAGACCTTCCCGCAGGGTGCATCTGCACATTGCCTAGGCAGGTTTGTGTTCCCCAGTCCACATGGACAGGGCCCACTATCCCGCCGAAATGGGAGGGAGTCGCCCAGGACCCTCTCCCCCCATTCCACCCACAGGGGGAGAGCCACTGCTTGGCAGGCAGGCAGGAGGTCCCACAGGATGGAGGAGGCGGGGGCATGAGCCGAAGCGAGCTGGCAGGAAAGAGTGTGCTGTGGAGCGGGTGCCCAGAAAGCCAGGCTGGGGGTGGGCGGGCAGCGGGAGGGGCCTCGCTGCGCCCCTTGGAGATCTGCGCCCTAGGCCATCGCCTAGTTGTGTCAGAATCGGGCTCTGTTGAATGTTGTAGTGACACAGGTTTTTCTTTGTAGTTTACATCCACTTCAAAGTCAGTCCTTTCCAGCCCTCTCTGCCATAAAACTCCAGGGATGGGAGGAGTTGGTGTGAGTGCATATGTGTGTATGTGTGAGGGGCAGATTAGCGACAACTTTCCCATGGGAACAAACCCCAAGATGTGTAATGGCCGGAAGCCTTTCATCTTTGGAGAAACATAGGTTAATGAAATATAAACTTTTTAGTGCAAAGTAGTATGGGAGGGAGTGAAAGAGGAGTGAGTAAAGGGCCACTGCAAGATCATTGCATTGTGGGACAAGGCTCCGTCACGTATACAATACCTAACCTTTGATCTGTCCTTTAGTCTGAACAAGAGATCTCTCTTGTGCACATCCAAATCTCTGTTTCTAATAAAGCTTTTATAAAAGACTATTTGGACTGAGAGTGGATTAACTCAAGGGTCTGACAGTTTGTTCAGACTACCTTTTTCTTCGACCCAGTCCCCTACAACCACGATGGGGAACGGAGATGGAGATGGTGGTAAGGGTGCAGGTGGCAGTTTGGGGACTGAAGTGCCTGCACCTGATGCCAAAAAGAAAATGCACAAATCTGGAGGAACCAAGGCGAAGAAGCAAGTGATGATCCGGAATTCCGAGCGCTGAGACGACCCCACTTGGCTATGCGGCACCCCGGGGCTACGAGGAGTGAGAAAATGTGGCAAGAGGGAGCGCAGACGTGCGTCTTGGGCCTTTCAAGTTGATCCAGAGTTGGAATGTATATGAGAGGAGTGGGAGGAGGAATCACCTTCTGAAAAAACCCTAGCCACCCTTCGTGCTGACATGAAGGAACTGAAGGACAGTTACCATTTCCTGATCGAAAACTTATCAAAGGTGATGAAAACCCTATTGGAGAAAGACGTGGCTGAATCCTCACCCGAAGAAGAAGAGGAGGAGGAGGAAGCTCCTCGTCCAGCACCTCGCCATGGGGCCAAGGAGCATGAGCGACCTCACGATGCGCTAGAAACTACCTTTGACGGGACCCCAGCCAAGTTAGCCTTTTTCGCCATCCAGGTGAGGAAAATGCTGCGTGAGTGGGGCCATAGCTTTGCGAAAGACGAGCAGTGAGTAGATTATGTGGGATCCTGACTGCATGATAGGGCAGCCAGTTGGTTCATCGGATTGTATAATATTGCTGCCCTGAAGATGAAGGGCGTGGATGCTTTCATGCAACTCCTCTGTCAGCAGTTCGAAGACCCGCTTGAAATCGAGAAGGCTCACACCTGCTCATGTGGAATTCACAAAGGATCCAAGTCGGTATAAGAGTACTTGGATGAGTTCAAAGCGACGGCCGTCAAGTTGCTGGGTTGGCCAGAAGAGGTATTAATAGAGTTCTACCGAGCAGGGTTGAACGCCATCATCCTGGAGAGGGCCCTAACCCAGGATAACCCACTAACTTTGGCTGGGTGGATCCAGGTGGCATGCGAAGCTGAGAACCACTATAATTTGATGAAGCTATATCACCAGAAAGCCCCTGCTCGGGAACCCGTTGCACAGCATGGAGAAAGAGGGCGGAAACCATGGGGCCCAGGAGGAGGCAACCGGGAACATCAATTCAAGAAAGGCCTCTGCTACAGATGCGGGAAACCGGGGCACATTGCCTTAGAATGTACTGGGAGTTGTAATGAAGAGGTGAGTACGCAAGGTGAGTGGCGAGAGGGAAAAGGATGAGGCAAGAAGGGAAAATTGGCTGAGAAGAAGAAGAAGTTACCCCGTGCACTGCAAGTAACCGAATTCGTGTCCTCAAGTACCTCCTCCAGCGATGGGGACGAGCCTCATGGGCAGGGAAATGACAGGGACCTGCTGTGAAAGGCGCCAGCCGGGAGGTCCACCAAACGTCGGCGCAAGACTCGGTGAGAAATAGTTCTTCCTTGTTTTTTGCTACCGTGACTGTATTAAATCCCGAGGCTAGCACCTCCATTCGGGTGCGTGCCCTCATAGACTCTGGGTGCTTTCGTGATCTCATCAGCCCCTCATTAGTAACCAGACTTGGGGCGGCGGTAGTGAAATTGGATGAGCCGGTAGTCTTCTCCCAGATGGATGGGACCACCATGCAGTTGTGCCAATACCAGACTGTAGAATTACCCATGGGGGTGAGAGAGCATTGAGAACTGTAAGACTTTATAGTACACCCCACCGCTCAGTTCCCGATGGTGTTGGGGAAACCCTGGTTGGGGGTGCATGACCCATACTTACGGTGGACTTGACTTTCTTAGACCCCCAATGTAAAGAGCACCAGTGGCACACTAAATGGGGAGCGGAACCTGCCCCAGTGCCAGAGTGTGTATTCCTGGTGCGAGAGGAGCTGAATGCTGTACCCCCTGAATATCAAGACTTAAGGAAAGTTTTCAAAGAGAAAGAGGCGGATGAACTACCTCCCCATAGAAAAACTGACTGTACTATAGAAATCCTCCCGGGGCACAAGATGCTGAAAGGGAAATTGTATGCCATGAATCCCTCTGAAAAGGAGGAGCTTAGGAGGTTCATCGACAAGAACCTAGAGAGAGGCTTTATCCGCCCTGCCAAGTCATAATACGCTGCTCCAGTTTTATTCAGGAAAAAGAAAGATGGTGGATTGAGACTGTGTACAGATTACCATGGGCTAAATGCAGTTTCCTTGTCAAATGCCTACCCCTCCCCTTGATTAAGGACGTACCAGCCGAGGCCACAAAGGGATAGTTCTTTACCAAACTGGATCTGTGAGATGCTTACTTCAGGGTGTGCATTAGGGAGGGGGATGAACATAAGACTGCGTTCAACATGCCGCTGGGGCAGTTCAAAAACCTGGTGATGCCATTTGGGTTGGCTAGTGCTCCAGGGGTCTTTATGAACCTCATAAACGAAGTGTTTCACAAGCATTTGTTCAAAGAGGTGGTGGTATTCTTGGATGACATGCTTGTGTACACACAAGATAGGGACTCGCACATGAAATTAGTACGGCATTGTATGACAATCACCTCTACGCCAAACTGTCCAAATGCAAGTTCCACAAGACTGAGATAGATTTTCTGGGGTACCGCATAACGCAGCAGGGACTAGGGATGGACCCAAAAATGGTTCAGGATTTCCTAGGATGGGAAACCCCCAAAACACGGCGGCAGCTACAGAGTTTCTTAGGATTTTTGAATTTTTATAGAGCCTTTATCAAAAACTTTGCCCAAGTGGCTTTGCCCCTAACGGATCTGTTAAAAACTAAAGGGAAGAGCCCTAGCGCCACCAAAGGCTCTTGCAAATTACAGTGGACAGGGGAATGTCAAAAAGCATTTGAAACACTAAAAGAACTATTCACATCTGAACCCATTTTACATAAGCCGTTCGTCGTGCAAGTCGACACCTCGGATGTCACGATGGGTGGTGCCATTTTGCAAAAGGGGGCTGGTGGGAAGTTACACCCCTTAGCGTATGTGTCGAAAAAGTTCTCAGGGACTGAGCGCGACTGGGCCATTTGGGAGAAAGAGGCAGCAGCGGTGAAACTAGCCCTGAGTACTTGGCACCACGGGCTGGAGGGCGTGAGGGTGCCATTTGAAGTGTGGACTGACCACAAAAACCTGGAAGCTCTCCAAATGCCTCGGAGATTAAGTGCAAAACAGGTCCAGTGGGCAGAGTTCTTTTCTAAATTCCAGTTCACAATTAAGTACTTGCTGGGCAAGTCAAACTTTCTTGCTGATGCCCTATCACGCCTACCACAGCATGCTAGTCAGAAGGAGGAGGTGACAGACACTGTGTTTTCCCCAGCACAGTTGGGAGGGGCAGTACTCACCCGTAGCAAAGCGAGAGAGAGCAAAGAGCCAGAACAGAATCCGGACTGGCTAGAAACGTTTACAACTGCCTTCTCCCCTCAGGACTTGGAAGCGGTCGTGGTGGAGGAGAATGGACTTTGGATGAGGGGAGGGAGGATTTATGTACCGGAATAACTGCGGGGTGAAATGTTGTCACAATGTCACTGTAGCAAGCTTGCAGGATATTTTGGGTACCTGAAAACCTTGCACCTAATCCAGAGGCAGTTCTAGTGACCAAGACTCAGTCTCCCAATTTGTGAGCAAATGCCAAACCTGCTTGATGTGCAAACAGCGGGGAGGAAAAGTGCCGGGGTACCTCCAGCCGCTAGAAACTCCTGATCACCCTTGGTCTGTCATTTCAATGGACTTTATAACTGATTTACCAGAGAGCAGGGGAAAGACTGTAATATGGGTAGTAGTGGATTTATTTTCTAAACAAGCTCACTTTGTACCATGCAAATCTATCCCCATGGCCAAGCAGTTAGCTGCCCTGTTCTTGCAACACATGGTGAGATTACATAGCTTACCCCGCAAGGTAATTTCAGACAGAGGGACGCAGTTTGTTTCTAAATTCTGGAAAGAACTCATGAAGCTGTTGGGCGTAGAGAGCGGAGTGAGTAGTAGCTATCATCCCGAAACTGACGGTCAGACAGAGCACACCAACCAAATTTTGGAGCAAGTCTTGCGCTGTTACATAAATATCAACAGTCTGACTGGGTGCAATTATTGCCTTTTGCAGAATACTCGTATAATAATGCGCTGTACAGATCGATAGGGATGAGCCCATTTAAGGCAGTATATGGTTATGAAGGTGCCCCCCTTCCAGTGGTAGATCTCACCCAGGCAATGGAGGGGGATGCCCAATTGTGGTGGTCCAATGTGACGGGGAACTGGGATTTGTTGCGAAAAACCTTATGCAAGCCTTCGGCCCCACAACCCCTCTGGATTGATGGGGAACCGCATCAGGAAATTCTGGAGGTCCTGGATTCCTGAATCCGCAAAGGCAAACTCCAGGACTTCATCCGATGGAAGGACTTTGGACTGGGGGAGAATGAGTGGGTTGATTCTCACCATTTATGCACCCCCTGCCTCCTTCAGAAGTTCCATCGAGCTTTCCCTGACAAGCCGGGGGGGGGGACGGTTCTGCTTGAGGAGGGCAGTGTGTCAGAATCAGCAGTGTGTCAGAATCGGGCTCTGTTGAATGTCGTAGTGGTTGCCATAAGTCAGCTATGCCATAAGTCAGCTGTGACTTGACAGCATGTTCCAACAACACCTGAACCTCGGTAACTGTAGGTGGTGGCAGTTGTATGAACTCTTGTTCTTCAAAAGATGGGGAAGCCAATGTTGTTCCCTTCCTCTACGTAGAGTTGCCAGGTCCATCTTCATCCCCAGTGGGGGACTTTGGGAGGGCATTCCCGGTGGGGGCGGGGCATCCCCAATGTGATGACGTCTCATTGGGGACATCCCGGCTCCAAGCCCCACCCCCAAGGGGCCCGCGCACCAGATCTCCAAGCAGAGATTCAGCACACGGGGCGCCTTTAAGTGCAGGCAACCGGAGGGCCCCACACGCCCCATCTCCAAGCAGAGATCGGGCATGCAAGGCTCTTTCACCCTGGTTGCCTGCACTTAAAGGGAACCCTTTAAGTGCAGGCAGCCAGAGGACCCTGAGTGCCTGATCTCCGAGTGGAGATCGAGCATGCGAGGCCCCTTTAAGTGCAGGCAGCCGGAGGACCCTGCATGCCTGATCTCTGAGTGGAGATTGGGCATGTGGGGCCCCTTTAAGTGCAGGCAGCTGGAGGGCCCCGTGTGCCTGATCTCCGAGTGGCAATACCCACAGCTGTCCCTCTCCCTCCTCTCTCTCAAGAGAGAAGGGAGAGGAGTGGCTGCGGTTGTTGGGGCTTGGGGTGGGGCTTCTTTGCTAGCCAGCTGGCCAGCGGTGGGTTGACCCCCCAAAAAAAGCGGGCAACCCCCACCAATCTGGGGGGTCTGGCAACCCTACCTTTGAGGCAGAAGGTCTGTCCTCCTACTCCTAGAAAACTGAAAAGTTTCATTTCATGTTAGCCAGATTATTCTCTCTTCTTAAAAGAAAGAACTCACCAACCTCCTGGAGTACCCTTGTCTCTATAGCACAGTTTGAGAGATGCTGCTATAGAGCCATCTAGTTAAAGCAGCCTTTCCTGATAAATAGTGATGATTAGGAAACTCTTGATAGAGTGGTCTATTTCATAAACATTTTTGAAACTTTTCTCCCCTCTCTCATACTCCACAACAAGAAAACAATGACTGTGAGAAATATCTTCAAAGTAAAAGCTGATTGTATTAAAGTAGGTGAGGTTCTGTGTAAAAGGCAAACACAAATTGCTCTGTGAGAATTACAAATGTGGAAAAGTAACTGTGATGATATTCGGAAAAGCACTGCCATTGAAAGCTTTAATTACTGCCCTGTGGTTCCCTTAGGATAATGATTTCCAGAGTGCTTGGGGGGGGATCAACAATTGCATTGGTCATGTCTGTGTCCTCATAATGACTGAAACAATTGTTTGTGCAGAAACTGACAGTCTAGCCAGGGGAGAGGGGCATACTTTTTGTTCTCTTTTCTGGAAAAAAGGCATCTAATTAGAAACATGGGCATTTGCAGATATGCTTCACCATGTCCCAGTGTTTTTAAATTTTAACCAGGCTGTACAGGGCTTTAAAGGTCAAAACCATCGCCTTGAATTGAGCCCGGAAGAAAATTGCAAGCCGAGTGTAGATGGAACAAGACTGGAGTGGTATGGTCCCATGACCCACTCCAGTCAGTACTGTGGCTGCAGCATTCAGTACCAACTGTAGCTTCCAAACAGTCTTCAAGGGGCAGCCCAATTTAGAGCAGATTGCAGTAGTCTAGATGTTACCAGGGCATGCACCACAGTGGCAAGATCTTTTCTGTCCAGGAAGTGCCAGAACTGGCTTACCAGCCAAAGCTGCTGAAAGGCACCACTGGCCACCTCTGCCACCTGTTTATCTAACAGGAGGCCTGGGTCCAGGAACATCCCCAACCTTACGACCATGCTCTTTTAGGGGGAGCGCAGCCCCATCCAGAATGGGATAATCCATTTCCTGGGTCAGACCTTCCCCCCACCAGTAGCATCTTTGTTTTGTGAGGATTAAGTTTCAGCTTGTTAGCCCTTACCCATTCCAAAACTGTCCCCAGGTACCTGTTCAGAATATGATTGACAGAATATGAGTACACCATCTGCGTGTGTACAAACTGTATGTGCCTAGGATGTGTCCTCAATAGCTGTACATTCCGATCACAGTGAAGGAGCTTACAGTCTGTGTATGCATAGCAATTATGAGCAGGCGGGGAGCCAGGGAAAGCATGGACTGTGCTTATTAAGGCAGCTTCTTCACTCTTCTGTGTCTTGGCATTTGCCACATAGGTATCAACCACAGGAAATGCAGTTGCAAAACTGGCCTCACTTAAAAAGATACTTTGGCATTCTTTGTTTATGTAAAGCTTATTTCATACACAGACACGTATTTAGTGCCTGTATTGTGAAAGATCTGTGAGCAAATTGAATTTATTTCCAGGAGCCAAAGGCCTTCTGCAGCCAAAGCAAGTTAAGATGTTACTAAAGATGGAAGATGGAAATATGCCAGGATTTAGCAGGGCGCTTTGTCAATGATAATCAAACAGCAAAATCTGTGAATTTGCTAAATCTCTGCTCATCTCATTGAGTGGAGTATGAATTGAATGACTGGCTTGGTAACCAAATGACTTAGAATCTGACATATTTTGATGAGTGCCATGATATGTGCAGCCATTGTACTACATTACATTTTGCTCATTTTTTAACTTTAGGAACAAAAAGACTTTAAGTGTTCTTATTATTATGAAATATCACTGCACAGATAGTTAAACAATGCACAAGGCTGCAGGAAGATATGTAGCTATTCCAAAAATCAATCTGGCATTGAGATTTAAAGGGGAAGCTATCAGAACTCATTCACCCTGATTAGACACAATACAAGATAGAAGACTTAAACATGTTTCTCACCTTGCCTAGCTGATGAGCTTTGGACATATACTGAGCCTATGCAACACTTGAAGAACCTGGTGTGAGCATGAGTGTCCATTGTCCACTGGGAGAGTGGAGCTCTCTACCTCAAATCCTGAATGTACTGCAGTTACAATTAATAGGCTTGCCCCCTGCACCGTGGCAGAATTATTCCTGTGGACTTCCTTGGGTCTACATGCTTGGGAGAAACTGACGAAACTCTTCAGAGAGATGAATTATCAGGGAGGCAAGAAGAAAGGATTGTAGGGGCTAAAGGAAGAAAGAGAACTAGAAGAGAACTAGATCCTTTTAGGATCCTTTTAGGATCAAGAAGATGCGGGGGAAATCGGGGAGATGTGAGTCAAAATGCGGCTACCCTGCAAATAGTGGGAAATTGAGCAGTACAGCCGGGGGGAAACAGAACACCGAGGGTGGAACAGCTGCTTTTGCAGAATCTGTCAAAGTCTTGAACTGTGCAGAAAACTTTAGTAGGGCATTAAAGAGAGAGAAGAGGCACTGAGGATACTTGGATCAGGGTGGTACTCTAGTGTTTCTTAGCTAAGATAATGGCAGGTGAGGATGGATTTAACAGTGGACAAAACTGGCTAACTCTTGTGCTCTGCAAAAATGTTCTGCTGCACAGAGGGATGAAGATAACTGGAAAGGGTGAGTTTGCTACAGACTTGTCCTTTTCAGAGAAGTTCAACAGTTAGGACTAAAGACACCTTGGTAAAACCTGTGCTCAATGACCTGAACCTGCTGGAAACATTTCATCCATCCAAAGGAGAGATGTTCATCATGAACATGTTCTTGGACAGAAAGAATTAGGTGCTTTCTAAATTTTTGTTGGAATACAGCAGTAAAAAAGGTGATACGCATGATTGGGGACAGCAAGTAAATTCAAATTCATTCACATTAATCTGTGTTTTCCCTCTTGTAGGAAAAAAGAAGCAATTTCCAAAAATATGGCAATGTTGCTTTGACTCTACTGTGTTCCACTAAGGAATGCATTCCCAACTAGTAGGCCTTGGTTCTCAGACAAACATCCAGTCTATGGTTCACACACACATATCCAAGTATCTGCCACAAATATGCATTGCACAAAAATTTAGTCTGGGTCACAGTGCCA
Organism: Gekko gecko; assembly: GCA_029375565.1. Classification (NCBI taxonomy): domain Eukaryota; kingdom Metazoa; phylum Chordata; class Lepidosauria; order Squamata; family Gekkonidae; genus Gekko; species Gekko gecko. The sequence goes on from JAPDNY010000001.1 coordinate 194,631,886, forward strand.
AGAAAATCTATCAAAGTTCACAATAGGCTTGCCACAATAGGCAGGGGGTTGCCCGCTTTTACGGCCCCCGATCCAGTGGCCCAGATCCAACCAGCAGGGGGAACCTCGCCCCCAAAGTGTCAGGATCACGCCAATGTGCCTGGTGCAATAATAACACCTGGAGGTGACATCATCAAACCTGGCACATTGCCAGGGAGACGCTCTAGCACTCAGCCAAAAAACTCTGGTTATTGGAAATAGAAAGTGTTTTGATATCTTGGTTGGTTGATGGGATTTTTGCTTTAGTTTAGAACCAGAATTGCCACTCAGTGGAACAGGTGTGCATTTCATAGCATATCTGGAAGGTGTGATCTGCTAGCTGTTCGACATATAGTAAAACAAATATAAGAAAACATCATATCTTATTTCAAAGGCCTGGATTAAGAGAAAGCAACAAAGTCTGCAGGTGTTATTAATTAAAGGCAACTTTTTGTATTGTTTCTAACATGCATTTTAAATAAAATACAATATTGCCATGTTTGGAAAGTCACTTTGCCTTTCTAGTGGGAGCAAAGATTTCAGCCATTGTCTAATTTAAAGGGGAAGAAAGAAACAGAATTGCTCCTTAAAAGGTGTAAATTATATCAAGCCTGAAAAATCAATAACTGGATAAAGAGATCAGCATTAATTAAACAGAACCACTAGCAGTGTTTGTTAACTAAACCATTTATTTTAAAAAATGTTATTTGTGTTGCATTTTCTGGAGCTCCAAAGAGCTGAGGTGGGCCAAAGGTCTTTTGTTGCTGATGTGCCCTTGTTTCTGGCTACTGCTATTGGTACACCAGGCTTTCATAATTTCTAATTCAGGGAATGTATAGTAAACTGACAAATTTGAACTCTGTTTTAGGTATTATTTATCATTGTGATCTCACCAAAGAAGAATTGGAGCCAAAAGTTTTCCGAGAGGTCACAGTGAAAGGATTTGATCCTTCAGCTTATCAAACAGTGCAGGTAAGTAAAGAAAAATCCTTTTTTGGTTCTGAAAACACTTGTTATCTCAGGTGATTCTACAACTACAGTTTTGAGATCCCACCCATTAATACATAAGACATTTCACATGAGATGACAATTCCCTCATAAAATATTATTGTGCTCTTCCCCCCCCCCAAAAAAAAAGAAGTATCATAGTTTTTATTTTATAGAACTGGTGCTTTGCTATTAGTCTCGCTTTGAAATCTTCAGAGTTCACTTTCTAGGTGTCCTGAATGGTTGACTGACATCAAATGGATATTGGTGAGACAGTTTTAGGAAAAGTAATTAATAGGATTGTAACTTTAAAAGATTTGGTTGTAGTTTCTGCTAGAGCAGGAGAAAAAATTGTCCCAATTCTATGTGTACTTTTTGGGATCATAGTGTCAAGGTTGATACCCATGTGCAGTGTGTAGTTGACTATTCCTATACTTTAGCATGGTAGATTAAATTGTTGTGGTTTGGTGTAGTAAAGGTCAGCTTTGCCTGTTAGTAGCCTTTTTCTGTCTTTGACAGATGACATAGGTTGTCAAAGGTGCAATCTGGAAGAATCTTACATTATTCCTTTACACAGATGCACAAGGAAAATCTGTTTCCTTCAGGAGTGAGGGAGTCCTGTATTATTCTTTGAGAGGTTCTGTAGCTTTAATAAGTATGGTATTTCTAAGTTCAGTGAACTGATAATAATTGAATTCAAATATCCATGTAATAAAGTATTTCAGTGAGAAAAGAAGGCTAATGGGTGTATTTGATGAAATACAATAATTTCTACACTTAGATCAATTCTGTTTAAACTTAGCACGTTTATTAAGAGAATACAGAAAACTCTTTGAAATGAAGCTTCCTAGTTTTGTGAAATTGTGATAACATCCCCATGCCAGAAGAAACTGAGTACTCCTTTGAACACCTTTATTGGTCTACATAAACTCAGTTCTGAGCCAAAGAAAAGGAAAAACTGCCCTTGTGATGTGATACTTTTTGTTGTACTCAAAGAAATCAGCAAATTGTGGAGAGACTGCTGCTAAAATAGAGGAACATGTTTCCTGAGGAGTTTTTGCACATACCCCAAATGTTTTATTAGGAATCATAGAATCATAGAATGTTAGAGTTGGAAGGGACCTTGCAGGTCATCTAGTCCAACCCCCTGCACTCTGCAGGAGCATAGCCAAAAGATAGCCCGACATACCTACAACATACCCAAAATATGGTCGTCCAGCCTCCGCTTGAAAACATCCAGGGAAGGAGCATCCACCACCTCCCGAGGCAGAGGAACATTGATAAAAGGAGCAAGTTTTACAAAGGAAGAATTGCTTAACTGACATAATCTCAAAACCAGGTCTCAGGAGACCTGACTTCAGAGGCCAATTTACCTTCTCATAGCTTCAATATTGCTTACACTTCTTTATCAACCCTGCTCATGAATGAATTCATAAATAGGAGAAAGGCTAGGCTTTTTATCTTTTGGTCCAATTCTTAGCTCTTTAAAGCATTTTGAGAAGCATATCCATTTTTTCATTTTTTTTATTTCTTAAATCTAGCATCTATCTGTCCAGTTGTTGAGAAAAGTTGCAGGTATTATTTTGCATGAGAGCCAGCATTGTGTAGTGGGTAGTGTTAGACTCTGATCTGGGAGACCCTGGATCATTCTCACTCCGCCATGAAAGTTTGCAGGGTGACCTGAGGCTAGTTATATGCCTAACCTATCTCGCAGAGTTATTGTGATGATAAAATTGAGGAAAAGCTAATGATGTAAGGTGCATTCGGTCCCCGTTGTGGACAAAAGTGGGATGTAAATGAAGTAAATGAGTTAGAACATAAGAACATAAGAGAAGCCAATGTTGAATCAGGCCAGGTCCAGCAGTGGGGCCAGGACACTAGGAGCCCTCCCACTGCTGCCCCCTCCAGCACCAAGAATAGAGTGCATCACCTGCCCCAGACTTAGAGTTCCCATCTATACCCTGTGGCTAATAGCCACTGATGGACTTCTGCTCCATATGTTTATCTAATTCCCTCTTGAAACTGTCCATGCTTGTAGCTGCCACCACCTCCTGTGGCAGTGAATTCCATATGTTAATCACTCTTTGGGTGAAGAAGGACTTCCTTTTATCTGTTCTAACCCAACTGCTCAGCAATTTCATGGAGTGCCCACGAGCTCTTGTATTGTGAGAAAGGGAGAAAAGTACCTCTTTCTCAACCTGCTCTATCCCATTCATAATCTTATAAACCTCGATCATGTCACCCCTCAGCCGTCGTTTCTCCAAGCTAAAGAGCCCCAAGCGTTTTAACCTTTCTTCATGGGGAAGGTGTTCCAACCCTTTTATCAGTCTAGTTGCCCTTCTCTGCACTTCTTCCAATGCTATAATATCCTTTTTGAGGTGTGGCGACCAGAACTGTACACAGTATTCCAAATGAGGTTGCACCAATGATTTATACAGGGGCATTATGGTACTGGCTGATTTGTTTTCAATTCCCTTCCTAATAATCCCCAACATAGCGTTGGCCTTCTTTATTGCAGTACTGTCTAGACATTTTCATTGAGTTATCTACTACAACTCCAAGATCTCTCTCTTGGTCATTCTCTGCCAGTTCAGACCCCATCAACGTGTATTTATATTTAGGATTTTTGGCTCCAATGTACATCACTTTGCACTTGGCCACATTGAACCCCATTTGCCACGTTGATGCCCACTCACCCATCCTCGACAGATCCCTTTGGAGTGCCTCACAATCCTCCCTGGTTTTCACCACCCTGAACAACTTCGTGTCATCTGCAAATTTAGCTACTTCACTGCTTACTCCCAATTCCAAATCGTTAATAAACAAGTTAAAAAGCATCAGACCAAGTACCGATCCCTGTGGTACCCAGGGGTCTTTTTGGGGGGAGTGCACCGGAGCGCAGCTCTGGCAGCTTGGGAGGGCAGAAAGGCTCCCACATGTCAGGTTTGGCTGTACAAGCCGATTTGCAGCCAGCCGAATGTCAATTTCAGCCCCATTATATCCTATGGGCCATTGAAGTCAATGGCGAAAATATAGGGTATATTCTGGGGGCTGGAGGGGAGGGGGTTTGAGGAAGAGGCTCCAAACTCACCAAGTAGCTGTTGGAGCCTCTCCCCAAGATACCCACCAAGTTTCAAGAACATTGGACCAGGGGGTCCAATTCTATAGCCTCCCCAAAAAGGTTGCCCCCATTCCCTCCATTATTCTCTATGGTGGGAAAAAAGTTATGTTTTTCCCATGGTGCTGTTAGTAGCTCTGGGGGGAGGGGGTTTGAGGGAGAGGCTCCAAATTTTCAGGGTGGCTTCAGGAGCCTCTCCCCAAATACACTCCCACATCTCAAAGCAATTGGACCAATGGGTCTAATTCCCATTGGAAATAATGGAGGTAATGGGGATAACCTGTTTGGGTACTGAACTGCCGCCAAATTCCTTTCATTCCCTCCTTTCCTTCTATCCTTTTCCTCTTTCCCACCTTCTTCTCTTCTCTTTTTTCCTCCTTTCCCTGTTTCCCTCCTTCTTCCCTTCCCTCTCTTTCTTTCCTTTCTTTCCTTCTCCTTCTTTCCTTCTCTTTCATTCCCTCTTTCCTTCTCTCTACTATCTCTCTTTCCTTTGATCTTTCCTCCTTCTGTGGCCCAACTCTTCACTCCCCCACCCAGGCCAGCTGGGGAAGGGAAGGAAGGGAAGGGAAGGGAAGGGGAGGCTTTTGAATATGCCTTCCCCCCCTTTTGCATCCCCTTCTGACGTCACTTCTGGTGATGTCAGGGGGCGTGGCATATACTAATAGCCTAGTAGCTCCTGCAGCTCTTTTTCTATGAAAAGACCCCTGGTGGTACCCCACTGCTTACCACCTTCCACTGAGAAAGTTTCCCATTTATACTCACTCTCCGTTTCCTATTTATAAGCCAGTTTTTGATCCACAAGAGGACTTGTCCTTTTATCCCATGACTATTGAGCTTACTTAGGAGCCTTTGATGAGGAACTGTATCAAAAGCTTTCTAGAAGTCAAGGTAAACAACATCTATTGGGTCCCCCTTGTCCACATGTTTGTTCACTCCCTCAAAAAACACTAACAGGTTAGTGAGACAAGATCTTCCCTTACAGAACCCATGCTGAATCTGCCTCAATAGTTTTTGTTCATCAATGTGCCTACTAATTCTTTCCTTAATAACAGTTTCCACCAACTTACCCGGTATTGATGTCAGACTAACTGGCCTGTAATTTCCTGGAGCCTTTTTTAAAGATGGGAGTGACATTAGCTACCTTCCAGTCCTCAGGAATGGAGGCAGATTTTAAAGAAAGATTACATATTTTTGTCAGGAGATCCACAAGTTCGCATTTGAGTTCTTTCAGAACCAGGTGATTTATTAGTTTTTAAATTGTCCATCAGTCGTAGGACTTCCTCTCTTGTCACCTCAATCTGATTCAGGTCTTTCAAACCCCCTCCTGAAATTGGTGCTTCTGGAGTGGGCAAGCACTTCTCCTCTTCCACAGTGAAGACAGAGGCAAAAAATGCATTCAGCTTCTCAGCCATTTCCCTGTCATCCTTCACTACTCCTTTTACCCCTTGGTCATCCAAGGGCCCCACTGCCTCCCTGGCTGGCTTCCTACTTCTAATGTATTTGAAGAAAGTTTTATTGTTGGTCTTTATGTTTTTTGCGATATGCTCCTCATATTCCCTTTTTGCTTGCCTGATCACAGACTTGCATTTTATTTGCCATAGTCCGTGTTCCCTTTTATCAACCTCACTAAGACTAGCTTTCCACCGCTTAAAGGAATCCTTCTTACCTTTTACAGCTTCCATTACTTTATTTGTTAACCATGCAGGCTTTTTTCTATACCTATTTGTACCTTTCCTAACCTGCGGTATATATTTTTTCTGAGCTTGTATTTTCTGAGATTGTATTTTTAAATAGTCTCCAAGCTTCCCCAATGGTTTTGACCTTCTCCGCTCTTCCTTTCAATTTCTTCCTCACATGTCCCCTCATACCAGAGAAGTTACCCCTTTTAAAGTTAAAAGTGGAGAAATGTAAAGAAATTTCAGACTGTAAAGAAATTTCAGACTTTTTATGCAAGGCAGTACTGTAGACTATCATTAAAATTAGAAAAATAAGGTATCTGTTTTCACTGTACTGCAGAAGATAGCCAGGATATGATTAACAGTACAGAGATCCTTTTATCAAGATAGCATAAATGTATTGTGCCATTATGCTTTTGAGAAGTGCAACTGAGTCTTCATCACTGATAACAATGACATATTTTGCTGAATGTTCTAGGGACAATGTGTTCTCTAGGTCTAAAGGAAATGTATCTTAGACATTGAGAGTAGATGTGAAGTCAGTGGCAGTGTATTTTTCTGTAAATTCTGTTCTGATAACATTGCAGCAGTTATGAGTTCTTTGTCTTTGGGGGAGGGGTTGGCATTTGAATTGTACAGATTGCTCTGTAGAAGTGGGCTACAATCCCCTTCTTATACCACGATTCCTTTTTCCAGGTGGTGTCACAGGGAAGGAACTGTGGCCACAAAGCTTTCCTCTCTCCCTCACTAATGCAGACAGTGGACGACACCCTCAGTTCCTTTCCAGTGTGAGTCACATGTTACAGACAGCTGTGGGTGGTCAGGAGCAGGGTGTGGGAACCACCAATCAGAGAAACAGTTCTGGAAAAACTCATATGTATTCAACAGCATCAAACATAGAATTGTGAAAGCAAGTCAGATGAATGGCATTGCCAACTCTCTTGTTGCAAAAAGCCTCCTATGCACCCCTTGGGAGAAATATTCTTGTTGAGCCAATATGTTCTAGGCATGCTCCCAGTATTTCATTGTTATTCCAGAATAGCTCACGGTAAATATCCTAAACCAGAGAAAGAGATTTGGATTACTTCCTTAAACTGCCATCCTGAACATATTCTGGAAAAAGGCTTTTGCCACTATAAAATAATTCCCTCAAATTGTAGTCATCGTTTGAATCAAGTCTGCTTCAAAGCACAGCAAGACTGTGAGATGTCAAGCTTATTTAAAGAAAATCATACATGTGTCAGTTCTAGTGTAGGTATACTTCAATTAGTTTATTTGTTAAAATGTTTTTGCTTTGCCCTTCTGCCTTAAATAGGGCAAACAAGACAGCAACCAGTGCATAATATTCTAATTACATTTTAAAATATCAAAATAAAAAATCCAACAACTCTTCCAGTTCAATAATACATTTTTTTAAAAAACCTACTAATTGGGGGCTTTTTACTGTTTTTCACTGTGTGAAAACTCTTTTGTACATTTTTCCTTCTTCAGAAGTTCAAATACCAGTGTTTGTGTATGTGTGTTTGTATGAGAGAGAGAGAGAGAGAGAGAGAGAGAGAGAGAGAGAGAGAGAGAGAGAGAGAAAGTTTGCCCTGTTGTCCTTAAAAGAGTTTTTGCTGTTTTATCATGTGACTCATTTAGACAATCCTTTATGTCAAGGCCATATCTCTTTATCTTCATGAACCCGTCAGTGTGGCTCTTCTGTGCTGCTTTGAATTTACACCTCATAGTGATACTCATGGAAGAAACCCACAACTGTTCTATTACAGAATTTAGCCACATTTAGGAGGAGAAATAGAGGACAAAGCCCCAGGGATTGTCAGATGCTTGTTTTAAAAGAGAAAGGATGAGTTTGGTCAAAGATGATTCTGACAAATGGAGAAATGGCTATATTTTATGGTGAGCTCTAAGACCAAAGAGAGCTGTAATAATAAAAAGAACTTCCAGAGTGTGTTATTCAGCTTGCTTGATGCTTTTGGTGACTTGCAATAAACTTAACAACATTAGCAAGACAATACAATCAGTACGGAAAATATTTAAGAACAATAATAAATAAAAGCAATGAGAAATTACTAAGCATCAGATTTAATTATTTTTTAGTACAAGATGCTGGGGCTAGTGGCAATATAAAACTTCTGTCCTAAAGTATCTCAGAAAAGGCCTTTAAACCAAACAAAAAAACAGGCAAATAATATAGTTTCTGACTGATACTTAAAGGATCTGGTTAGTCTAGGCAGCAGCTCTGAAAGAGAACGTTCCTATCAGTCACCACCTCTTAGAAAGCCCTGTATCTGGCTGCCACTCAACACCACTTCAGACAGTGAGGGTATATAGTGTAGGCCTCAAGAAGTTGACCTTAACTAGTGGGCTGATTGATAAGGGTGTTCCTTAACACTGATCTCAGTATGTTTATAGATTAGAGCTATTAGTCTTGCCCTTCTCCTCTTACTTCCTAGCTCTCTGTTCTCCTTAGGGTTGCCAGGCCCCAGATCAGGCCGGGGTTTTCCCCACTTCTGGGGGCTTTAATCTGCCCTCAAGTAGAAACTGCTTTGCTGTGTTAGTGTACCTCTCAGGTTTCTCTGGTAAATAACTATTCCTTATATCATGATTTGCACTTTTTAAAAACTTAGATTTAACACTTTAAGTGCCTGATTTTTTTCATCATGTGTTCTGATTTTGCTTGCAGCTATATCTGATAGAGGAAACATTAGATCTTTTCCAGTGATAATATTTTATTATGTCTGTGATCGAAATCTTCATTCTAAAAAGTCTGGATCATATGGTGAAGTCTTTGAGTCCTCCTCATCCTTTGCAAACTATTCCTTATATCATTTAGCTAGTACAACTGGGAAATTGTGACAAGGTTAAGCATGAGTCAGAACTGAATTTAATTGGCAGGGTTATAGTCGAAATTTGTTCACTATCTTCCCACGCTATCCTTACTAGCGTGTCGTTTTGTGAGTATTAAATGCACCAGTTAAAAAAAACTAATGAAAGACCTTCAATAAAATGGTAAAGTTCTTGACAGGCCTTGCAGAACCAAATAAGGTCTTTAAATGATATTTTAGATTGGAAATTAAAGAAGATTTATTAAGGGTTCTTCTCTCTCCCCCACCCAGTATCTTCCTAAGCATGGAAAAATGGACCTCTGGTGTTCAGAACTAGTCTCCAGTGGCTCTCTTAGCCTCTTTCATCTTTAGGTGCATAATTTAGCACTCTCTTGCTCTGGTTAGGAAAATAAATTGCTCTCAGCCAGCTGGCCTGAAACTTTCTTCAACTTTTTCTCCTGTATGGAATCACTACAGCTTTAAGGAGTAGCTAGATGCTTATTCTCCATGTATATGCACTCCTGAACAAGTGTGTTTTCTTTTTCTTTTAATCTGGTCTCCTTCAGACTTTATGGTATAATATTAGAGCATCAAAATTATGTGGTAACAAGTGGAGACCCGCAAGAGAGGAAGCAAAGGTGTGATCTCATTCATCACACCTTTGCTTCCTCTCCTCTCCTCGCCCCCTACCTCTCTCACACTATTTCTCCCCTGTGCCCCCCTTTTCTTACTCTGTATTTCTCCTCCATGCATGTGACTTCCTCTCTCTTTCTGACCTGTCATCTTTCTCTTTGTTTTTCTGTCTCCCCACTTCATCACTCTTTCTCTCTCTTTCTGCCCCCCATCCCATCATTCTTTCTTTCTGCCCCCATCACTCTCCCAGCCTCCTGCCTGCTTCCTCCCCCACTCTGCAGAGCAGTGCTCTCAGCCACCCACCTGCTTCCTCTCCCCCCACAGCAGCAGTGGCAGCACTCTGGGAATCACAACAGATCTCCCAGCTACAGTGATCAATTCACCTTAGAGCTGCCAGCTCCAGGCTGGGAAATTCCTGGAGATTTGGGCGTGGAGCCTTGGGACAGTGAGGCTTGGAGAGGCAAGCAGCCTCAGCAGGGTATGATGCCATAGACTCAACCCTCCAAAAGAGCCATTTTATCCAGGGGAACTGATTTCTGTCATCTGGACAACAGTTGTAATTCTGGGTGATCTCCAGCCCTCACCAGGAGGCTGGCAATGGTGGTTCTCGTGGAAGAAATGGCTGGAGGGTGGAATCTATGGCATTACACCAGTCCGAAGTTCCTCCCCTCCTCAAATCCCACCCTCTCCAGGCTTCACCCCTCAAATGTGCAGGGATTTCCCAACCTGGAGTTGGCAACCCTATTTCCTTCCCAACCAACAGTCAACCTATCTTTATCTGCCTCTCTGTCTTCTGCTTTCCATCTCCACCCCCCAGCCTTTATCTAGGGAAATTACATTCTTTCTCCACAGTGGGGACCAAAGCAGCTTTCATTATTCCCTCCTCCTTTTTATCTGCACAACATCCTTGTGAGGTTGATTAGGCTGAAATATGTGACTGGTCCAAAATCACATTCCACTGCAAGATGGGGATCTGAACCTGGGTCTTGCAGACCCTACTTTGAAGCTCTAACTGCTGCACCTCACTAGCTTTCACAGGGTGGCTGCTGATGAATGGTAACTAGCAGCTGAGGCTAGGTGAATCATGCAGATCAGGGGGGACCTGGCAACCCTAGACTACTGCCAGGCCTAGAGTTGCCAACCTCCAAATGGGAACTGGAGAGCCCCCAGAATTACAACTGGACTCTAGACAGCAGAGGTCTGTCTCCCTGCATAAAATGGCTGCTTTGGAGGGTGCACTCTGTGGCATTATACCCTGCTGAGGCCTCTCCTTTCCCAAACCCAGCCCTCCTTAGAGTCCACCACAAAATCTCTAGAAATCTCCCAGCCTGGCACTGGCAACTCTTGTGAGGCCTGGCCCCAAGGCTCCCTCCCTCCCTCCCTCAAAGGCCAAAAGAGGCCTGGAAAGGGCCCTTCCCCACCCTTTTACTGACAGAGCCAGTTAGAAGCCCAACGTTCTAATCTCTCACTGTTGATGCCTGGAGTTAGGTCCCTGCAGAGGCAGTTTCAAAAGGTTTTTTGGGAAATTCAACCATTCCTGAAGGGATTTTTTCACTTTTTGGATTTTTCTACAAACCCAGGAAGTCTGACTATGTAGGAAAAGCTGTTGGGGGAGAGTGAGCTCCCTGTTGGTGGGAATAGGTATCCACACATTTTGGCTATTAGTATAAGGATAATGCAGACTTTGTGATATTTCCCACCATGTAACAGCTTGGAGTTCTCACGTAGAGATGTGACGAACATTCTCCAGGATTTCGGGTAGATCCGCCATGGAGTTTTGCTCCTTCTGTGGAATGTGCTTTTGTGTGCAGCTGTTTCTCTTTCTCTGTGTGTCTTACCTAACTGTTGGCCTTGAGTGCTTGACTCCTTCCGCGGGAAGCCTCTGCTATCTCCCACTCACCCTTGAACTGTTATACAGTTCCCTGCGCTTTGCAATAATCACTTATTGGCCCCTAGGTGTCAGGGGGTATTGTATGAAACCACTATATCTGTTATGGTGATTTTATATGCTCTATTCCTGACTCAAAAGTCCATGATGACTTCATCTCACTCTGATAAATAAAGCTGAATCCGCTTAAGGACCTGCTGTTGATACTGAGTTATTGGAGTACCCAGGGCTGTTTTTGTAGAAAAAGCCCAGCAGGAACTCATTAGCATAATAGGCCACACCCAACAGCAGAAACTCATTAGGACTGGCTACATTAGGGGTGTGTGGCCTAACATGCAAAGGAGTTCCTGCTACAAAAAAAGCCCTGGGTTTTGACAATGAACAAGGTAAACAGAATAAGAAGCAAATGTGGGTGTGTCTGGATGACCACGCTTGTGGTAACATGGGGGTGTGGCCTAATAGGTTAATGAGTTTCTGCTGTTGGGTGTGGCCTATTATGCTAATGAGTTCCTGCTGGGCATGGCCAACTCAGGAGCCAGCCGGAACTCCATTCCTGTGCATTCCTGCCCCAAAATAGCCCTGGAAGTACCTGACACAGGTGCAATGTTCAGGGAGAAACCAGCAATTTCTATGAGACACTCTTTCCTTTTGCCCCCTTCTACCAGGACCTGATAATTATAAATTATTCTGGTTATTTTGTGTTGCATTTTTAGCTTGCTTTTCAGTAGAAAATTGACTTATAAAGCAGTTTAAGCAATTTAAATAAAATATAATTTATTGGGGAAGCAGCTTTAGTAAGGTATGGGACTCTTCTTTCTTTGAAAGCTCACGTAACCAGGTGAAAGGAAAGGAAACCAGGTGAAAGGAAAACATAACTTCCTTAGGTGCAGTTTTCAGGCCTGTGTGACAATCTGCAGCTACTAACATTCATTTTCTGCACAGCTACTGAAAGTAGAGGAGCCCTGTCCTCCTGTATCAGGTTATCTCTGGAAGATGAAAGGGGGTGACTATATGCAAAATACATTAACAGATTGCCTGTCAAGGTAATTTGGAAGTTGGTTCTAATAAGCTACTCATTAGGCAAAATTAACTCACCATAGTCAAATGTCTAATGTCAAAGTTGTCTGATGGCTAAGAATTTGAGGTTTGAGGCTTGATTCTGAATCAGAATTTGGATGCCTCTCAATAAAAGGAAGTGTCAAGTGGAGGTAGATCTGCTGAAATACCTAGCCATTGATTCTGGTACTGACAAAATGCTTACTGTATCTAAAGCATACTAGGTATTCAGAACGTTTAATGGCAATTTAAAGGACAGGTTTTCTAATCTTAAAAGGGCTGGAGATAAGTGAATACTTTTTTTAGTTTACTGTAAGTAATTGAATTCATCTTTACTCTTAAGGAAAGATACAGTCCATGTAGTCCTTTTTCCCCCAATATTAATTCTAAAACTCTCCTTTCTTTTATAGTTTTCTAGCTTACTAGCTTGCTCACAAGTTCATCTCTCACAGCCTGATCTCGCCTCTGCAGATTAACAATTAACACTTTCCTATTTCACATAACACCAGTGTTCCCAGAGCAGATAAAGAATTCTGTCATCTTATCTCAGTGAGAACTGGATCACAATTTATATTCATGCTTTTCTGGGATTTGAGGGGGGGGTGATCTGAGGTTTTAAAAGATTTCTGCAGAGTGGTAGAACATTTTAAACACTTGTTGATAGAACTACACGAGGTCCTGGATGACTTGTGATTTCTTTGCCTTGGGACACAGAATGAGTGTTGGATCAGCTAGAATGAAAGCCCTGTATGATGGACCCCTGCTGCTTGTTTTCCTGTGAGACAGATTTTCCAGCCAAAATTTTTTTTGTTTCTTGATGTGACTGAGCAGCCCCAACAGCATGTAAATGAATGTGGTTTTTAAACGACTTTCCGTCACACCGTGTTTTCAAAATATAATTTGGCTGTTAGCCCATCCCAAGGAACTTTCTGTGGAAAAGCAGCAGCCCTCTTATTAATTCCTTTATTGAAAATGGCATTTGAGATGTAAAGTTCAATCTGAAATAGCAGTTTTATTGAACAGGCATGGCTGGGTTAGAGATAGGCAGGGGGTGAAAAATGGAGGTAAATTTCATTGTATTTACAGGCTATAATATTTTTAACAGACCACAGAGTATCGTTGACACTTATTTTCATTAATGGTCGGTTGTTAACAGTGAGATTTGTCTTAGAGATTTCTTTGCCACAACAATGTGTCTTCATATAGATCCATTTAACTAACTTAGTTTTTTGGAGGCAAGCACTTTCTTCCTGTACTGATTTCCCTCCCTGTGGGATTATAGCATTCCTTTTGACTCTGGATGTGTCTAAGATTGTTTTCTTTTTCACAAACCAGGGATCCTTTCAGAGATGAACCCACTAAATAACTGAGTAGGAAACATTCGTTTCCTAGAAACAATATTCCTTTTCTGCTTGGCTAGACTGGCAGTTTCAACCTACTGACTAATCTCTCCTGCCAAACCTGAGCCTATGTTCTTAACATTGTTCTTAAGACTTGGCTGACACTTAGACTAAAAGTTTCTGTTTTGAATTTTTCCTCAGATTTTATAATATACAGTAGGGCCAAGGAGTTTTGTCCCTGCACTTTCCAAATGACTTTGTCTGATTCCCTCTGACAGACACACCAACGCTAGAGATGAAAAAAGGCAAAAAGACCCTTTTTTCAGCATTCAGCTGCTCTTAAAGTTCTCCTCAGCTGATGCTGACCAATGGGAGGGTGCATGCAGGCTTTTGTTGTTCAGTCGCACAGTCGAGTCCGACTCTTCGCGACCCCATGGACCAGATCACGCCAGGCCCTCCTGTCTTCCGCTGTCCGCTAAAGTTTGCTCAATTTCATGTTCGTTGCATCGATGACACTGTCTAACCATCTCATCCTTTGCCGTCCCCTTCTTCTTTGACCTTCAATCTTTCCCAGCATCAGGGTCTTCTCCAGTGAATGCTCCCTTCTCGTTTGGTGGCCAAAGTATTTGAGCTTCAACTTCAGGATCTGGCCTTCCAGGGAACAGTCAGGATTGATTTCTTTTAGGATTGAATGATTTGATCTCCTTGCAGTCCAAGGGACTCTCAAGAGTCTTCTCCAGCACCATAGTTCAAAAGAATCTATTCTTTGGTGCTCGGCCTTCCTTATAGTCCAACTCTCGCAGCCATACATTACTACTGGGAATACCATTGCTTTGACCATGCGGACTCTTGTTGGCAGGGTGATGTTTCTGCTTTTTATCATGCTGTTTAGGTTTGCCATCGCTTTCCTCCCAAGGAGCAGGCGTCTTTTAATTTCATGGCTGCAGTCACCATCTGCAGTGATCTGGGATCCCAGGAACATGAAGTCTGTCACTACTTCTACGACTTCCCCTTCTATTTGCCAAGGAGTGATAGGGCCAGATGCCATGATCTTAGTTTTTTTGATGTTGAGCTTCAAGCCTACTTTTGCGCTCACCTCTTTCATTCTGAACAAGAGGCTCTTTGGGTCCTCTTCACTTTCTGCCATCAGAGTGGTATCATCTGCATATCTGAGGTTATTGATCTTTTCCCCAGCAATCTTAACTCCAGTTTGTGATTCATCCAGGCCAGCATTTCGCATGATGTACTCTGCATATAAATTAAATAAGCAAGGTGACAATATACATCCTTGTCGTACTCCTTTTCCTATGCTAAACCAATCAGTTGTTCCATATCCGGTTCTAACTGTTGCTTCTTGACCCTTATACAGGTGTCAGAAAGTGATGCCTTTGATGTTTCTCACTGAATCCATTGTGTTATGTTCCTACCCCGCTTTGCGCTTGCGTAGTTATGCAGCCAGAAACGTGGGAGCTTCTTCCCTGCCGCTTTTCCTTATCACGGTGGCCTTGAATGTAGGCTTTGGACTATTCTTGTTCAGCTGAGAATTTTCCAGTCCTGGGAAGGCAAGGGGAGGGGGGGAGTAGTCTCCCGCTCATCAAGTATTTCTCCCGCCGGGAGTTCCCGCGCGAGTGCTCAAGTTTTATTCGCTAGGCGCTTCATTGCATCACACTATAAGTTAGCTTGCTTTGCTTTGCTCCCCATTCCTGACAATGACCTCCTACTGTGGGTTTTAGCAAGATAATCCTAATAAACCTTTCTTTGTGCAAGAATGACTGGATCTACTTGATTTTAAACCTGACAGAAATTGTCAGGAATCACATCTTTCCCTCACCGTCAACGTCCGCCATCCACCACGATGAGCGGGGCGGGAAAGGGAGCCCCGGGCACAGTCCCGTTGATTACTACCTCGGGAGCCTCCGGGGCAGTTCCAGCGATCACTACGGCGGGAGCCACAGGTGCCGTTCCAGTGACTACTGCGTTGGGAGCCACGGCTCCCGTTACTTCTGTGGCTGCTCCGGTGGTTACTATTCCGACTACCACCGTGGTTCCAGTGACTACAACTACAGTGGTGACGACACCGACTATCTATTCAGCAGCCGGGTTGGCTACCCCACCATCGATTGGCACAATTGGAGCCACGTACACACTCCCGATCTACAGCCCGGCCGGGCCGATACCAAGTCAGGGAGGTGCGGTTCCACGAACCTATGTGCCAGGAGTCCCAACACCCTGGGATAAGGGGGTGACTTTTCGCAGATCGCGCGATTGGACTAAGAACCTGTTGGACACTACCCAGACCACCTGGACTATGCCGGGAAGCCAGAGCCGTGACAGCCTCCTGGATCCCAGAGGTAGTTTTGGTCTTCCCCAAGGGCGGGTGTCCCGGGGATCTCCCAGAACGGGGTCCAGCCAAGACACTGATGCCCGCATGGATTCTATCCAAGAGGACACCCGACGGCTGGTGAGGGATATGAGTAAACTAATGCAGTCCCTACCCCAGATGATGGATCAAGCTATTAGAGCCCATCCGCTGACACAACCCAGACCTGCACCCGCACCGCTCCAGCCCCGGCGCCACCGTTGGTGCCGGGACGGCCACCTCCTCCGGGTCCGGGGCCGGGCCAACCAGTACCACCGGGTCCAGGACCGGGCCAACCAGCTCCCCCAGGGCCGGGGCCGGGCCAGCCAGCACCAGCCCCACCTCCAGTAGTTGCCCCAGTACCGGGAGCGGGGCCAGGGCCACCAGGACCTATCCAGCCGCCAGTTGTACCTCCGCCTCAACCTCCGGCTCCAGCACCCCTCATGCAGCCGGTACCGATCATGGCGCAGGCCCCCCGGTAATCCGCCCCAAAGACATGCTTGAGATCACATTTGATGGAGATCCAGAGACTGTGTCCTTTTTCATATTACAAGTTGGAAAATTTGTACAAAGATGGGGCTATGTATTCCCAGATGAAGAACAGCAGGTGGAGTTTATTGCATCCAGGTTCCGGGGAGTGCTACTAGCTGGTATGTAGCCCTTCATGATCTGGAGGCGGAGGAGTTGGGGAATGTAGATGACTTCATGTGGGCTTTGAGAAACCGTTTTGAAGATCCGGGGCGGCCCAAAAAGCTGAAGCCTTCCTTCGCACTTTCAGACAAGGCAAACTCTCAGTGCGGGAGTACTCAAGAGAGTTTCAAAGGCATGCTGTGAAAATTCGAGACTGGACTGATGCGGTGTTGGCCCAACAATATAGAATGGGACTAGCCGTTGACGTCCGCAATAATGTCCTCAGCTCTCAGCAACCTCGTACCCTCCAGGGTTGGATGGAGGAAGCCGAGAAGGCCGAAAGTCGCTTACAAATGATGAAGCTGGATTTATCCTTGGGTAACAATCGTCCGAGTAGTACGGCGGGCCAGGCCAGACCCAAGCCAACATCTACCCCAAGTGGACTGAGGGATCAGCGTATGCGACAGGGGCTCTGCCTGCGATGTGGGGAGAAAGGGCATTTCGCCGCTGCCTGCCCGAAAGGGGATCCCAATAGAGCTCTACCACAAGAAGAGCCCAGAAGGTGGACAACCCCTACCCCGAGAAAAGGTACCGCCAAACCACGCAACACACGGGCTCTGTTTGCTAGCCCCGACCAAGTGGAAACCTTGATGCTAGAGGAGGAGAGTGAGATGCAGGGAAATGAGATGGTCCTGTTGGTGAATGGCGCTACACAGCAGGACCCAGCACCTGAGGCGCCTAAACTGGTGAGCAACTACCCCTCTCTCTTCTTTGTGACTGTTTTGGTGATGAATCCAGCAATGATGACTCACATTCGGGTCCGGGCTCTCATTGACTCAGGGTGCGGGAGGGATCTCATAAACCCTTCTATGGTTATGGGGTTGGAGGCAGCCGTGGTCCACTTGAAAGACCCAATAACTTTCACACAGATGGATGGGTCTCCGATGAAAAAACCATGCCGATTTGAGACTGTTCCTTTAAGAATAGGCATTGGTGACCACTGGGAGCTGCGCTCATTCGTAATAGCTCCGCAAGCCCAGTTTCCCTTGGTGTTGGGTAGCCCCTGGTTACATGGACATAACCCTTACATTTTATGGGAAGAAGGGGAGGTACAATTTATCTCCCCAAAATGTACAGAACACAAATGGGACCCCGGGTGGGGAAATCCCCCATGCAATGAACCTCCACGAGCTTGTTTGGCAACGGAGGAGCTTAACCGCATCCCTGAGGATTACCAGTATATAACCCGGGTGTTTGAGGAGGAGGAAGCAGATGAATTGCCCCCCATCGTAACTCCGACTGTGCAATTGAGATTCTTCCGGGTCAAAAATTACCAAAAGGGAAAATTTATGCCATGAGCCCAAGTGAAAAGGAAGAACTTCGCCGTTTTATTGATAAAAATCTGGCCCGTGGATTTATTAGACCAGCATCATCCCCTTTTGCAGCACCTGTATTATTTTGTAAAAAGAAGGATGGGGGGCTCAGACTCTGCACGGATTACCGGGGACTTAACGCAGTGTCTGCAACTAATGCCTACCCGATGCCCCTCATCAAAGACTTACTGGCAGAGGTGGCTAAGGGGAAAGTGTTCTCTAAACTGGATTTACGAGATGCCTACTTTCGGGTTCGTATCAGAGAGGGGGATGAATACAAGACTGCATTTAATACCCCGCTGGGGCAATTTGAATACCGGGTAATGCCCTTCGGGTTACAAGGGGCACCAGGGGTCTTCATGAACTTAATCAATGAAGTGTTACACCCCTATTTATTCAAGGGAGTGGTTGTTTATTTAGATGATATCTTGGTCTATACCCCGGATCAGGAATCCCACACTACCCTTATGCGGAAAGTATTGGAAAAGCTTTTAGAACACAAACTGTTTGTTAAACTGTCAAAATGTGAATTTCACCAAGAGAGCATTGACTTTTTGGGATACCGTATATCCTCCGCGGGGTTGGAGATGGACCCAAAAAGGTCCAGGATGTATTGAGATGGGAGCCCCCCAAAACCAGGCGCCAGCTCCAAAGTTTTCTCGGCTTCGCCAACTTTTACCGTCAATTCCTGCCACACTTCGCCCAAGTAGCCCTTCCCCTCACGGAACTGCTAAAAACTAAGGGGAGGGGATCTAAGGCTTCAGTCCCAGGGGCCCCTTTGGACTGGACCCCGCAGTGTCAGCAAGCGTTTGAACAACTTAAACGGTTGTTCACGTCTGAGCCCATACTAGCACACCCTGATGAGACAAAGAAATTTGTAGTGCAAGTAGACGCATCAGACACTGCTATGGGTGGGGTGATTTTGCAAGAGAATGCTAAAAAGCAGCTACAACCCCTGGCTTATGTGTCAAGAAAATTTAATGACACAGAGAGATTTTGGCCCATTTGGGATAAGGAAGCGGCATCTATCCGTTTAGCATTGATCACATGGAGACATTGGTTAGAGGGGTCCCGAATACCTTTTGAAATCTGGACTGATCACAAAAATCTTGAGGTATTGCGAAAACCCCGAAATCTAAATGCTAAACAGTTCAGGTGGGCTGAGTTTTTCTCCAAATTTCAGTTTACCCTGCACCATTTCCCAGGGAAAGCCAACCATTTGGCGGACGCTCTCTCCCGCCTTCCCCAACATTTTTCTAAGAGGGTCGAAGTTCGGGAATCTATGTTCACCCCGGAACAATTAGTTGGTGCAGTTGTAACCCGGAAAGCTAAACAGGCACCAATGAGTCCCATCCAAACATTGACTTGGGAAAAACAGTTTTTATCTGACATCACCCCACCAGAAACGAGTGAGTTACAAGCCAGGGATGATGTGAATTGTGGTCCTAATGGCTGCTGGTACAAGGGAAATAAAATGTTTGTCCCAGAAGCTACCCGAGCCCAGGTTTTGCACACAGTTCACGATTCAAAAGCTGCGGGACACTTTGGATATGTAAAATCTTTAAGGCTTCTACAACGTAGCTTCTGGTGGCCCCGAATGAAACAAGAGTTGTCTCGCTATATACAGTCCTGCCCAACGTGTAATCGTTGTAAAGCCAGACCAGGAAAACCTCCAGGCCTCCTGCAACCACTACCCACCCCGAGTAGACCCTGGGAAGTAATCTCTATGGACTTTATCACTGATCTTCCCCCTCTAAACATATGACGGTCATTTGGGTGGTAGTGGATTTATTCTCTAAGCAGGCTCACTTCATACCGTTCCCCAGTATGCCAACAGCAAAAGTCTTGGCCAAAGCATTTATTCAACACATTGCCAAATTGCATGCGTTGCCCCTCAAGATCATTTCCGACAGGGGGTTCCGTTTGTTTCCAAGTTTTGGTCTGAGCTAATGACTCTAATGGGTATTGAACGTGCTCTTAGTACTGCCTATCACCCTGAGACTGATGGCCAGACGGAGAGGGTGAACCAGACGTTGGAACAATATCTGAGGTGTTTTTCTAATTATCAACAAGACAATTGGGTAGATTTGTTACCATTGGCGGAGTTTGCATACAACAACTCATGGCACGCTTCCACGAAAATGTCACCATTCAAAGCTGCCATGGGCTATGACAGCCCCCCTCTTCCCTTCTTAAAACCTGGTGAGAATGGTGGTAAAGCCTCGGCATGGTGTCAAACTCTCCGTGACTCCTGGCCCCTAATTGTCGAGACTTTGAATGAGGCCAAGGCACAGTATAAAAAACAAGCAGATAAAAAAAGGGCCGGGGGATGGAAATTGCACCCGGGAGACACTGTCTATCTGTCGACTAAGAACCTAAGACTAGCACAGCAGTCCAGGAAACTTGCGTGGAAATATATTGGTCCTTTCCGAGTGCTAAGATGTGTGAATCAAGTAACTGTACAGCTAGACTTGCCTAAATC
The DNA here is from genome assembly GCA_029375565.1 of Gekko gecko. Taxonomy (NCBI): domain Eukaryota; kingdom Metazoa; phylum Chordata; class Lepidosauria; order Squamata; family Gekkonidae; genus Gekko; species Gekko gecko. The sequence goes on from JAPDNY010000001.1 coordinate 194,652,274, forward strand.
TCTTAAAGCAATACATCCAATTTTCCATTACAGCCTTCTCAAGCCGGCCTTACCCCCAACTAAATGGCATCCCGAGACGTCGGCTTCTCCCCCCTCTGATGGTTGACGGTGAAGAGCACTATGAAATCGCTGATATTTTGGACTCTAAGATACTTCGTGGACAACTTATGTACCTTGTGCAATGGGTACACTTTGGGCCCCAATACAGGGAATGGGTGAAAGTTTCTGATATCAATGCACCTGATCACCTGAAAGACTTTCACGCTAGATACCCTAATAAACCTGGGGGCCCTTGTTCGCTCCTTCCTGAGTGGTGGGTGGGTGGTGTTTTGGGAAGGGCAGAATGTCAGAAAGTGATGCCTTTGATGTTTCTCACTGAATCCATTGTGTTATGTTCCTACCCCGCTTTGCGCTTGCGTAGTTATGCAGCCAGAAACGTGGGAGCTTCTTCCCTGCCGCTTTTCCTTATCACGGTGGCCTTGAATGTAGGCTTTGGACTATTCTTGTTCAGCTGAGAATTTTCCAGTCCTGGGAAGGCAAGGGGAGGGGGGAGTAGTCTCCCGCTCATCAAGTATTTCTCCCGCCGGGAGTTCCCGCGCGAGTGCTCAAGTTTTATTCGCTAGGCGCTTCATTGCATCACACTATAAGTTAGCTTGCTTTGCTTTGCTCCCCATTCCTGACAATGACCTCCTACTGTGGGTTTTAGCAAGATAATCCTAATAAACCTTTCTTTGTGCAAGAATGACTGGATCTACTTGATTTTAAACCTGACAACAGGTTTCTCAGGAGACATGTGAGGTGGTCTGGTACTCCCGTCTCTTTAAGAACTTGCCATAGTTTATTGTGATCCACACAATCAAAGGCTTTAGCATAGTCAATGAAGCAGAAGTAGATGTTTTTCTGGTACTCTCTTGCTTTCTCCATAATCCAGCGAATGTTGGCAATTTGATCTCTAGTTCCTCTATCTCTTCAAAACCCAGGTTGTACTTCTGGCAGTTCTCTATCCACGTACTGTTGGAGCCTAGCTTGTAGGATCTTGAGCACGACCTTGCTAGCGTGTGAAATGAGTGCAATTGTGTGATAGTTTGAACATTCCTTGACATTGCCCTTCTTTGGGATTGGAATGTAAACTGACCTTTTCCAATCCTGTGGCCACTGTTGTGTTTTCCAAATTTGTTGGCAAATTGAGTGCAGCACTTTAACAGCATCTTCTTTTAAGACTTTGAATAACTCAGCTGGGATACCATCACCTCCACTAGCTTTGTTGTTAGTAATGCTTTCTAAGGCCCATTTAACTTCGCTTTCCAGGATGTCTGGCTCGAGGTCAGTGATTATACCGTCGTGGTTGTCAAGGACATCGAGGTCCTTCTTGTATAGTTCTTCTGTGTATTCTTGCCATCTTTTCCTAATCTCTTCTGCTTCTGCTACCGTTTTTGTCCTTTATCATGGCCAGCTTTGCATGGAACGTTCCCTTGATTTCTCCAATTTTCTTGAAGAGATCTCTAGTCCTTCCCAATCTATTGTTTTCCTCTATTACTTTGCATTGTTAATTCAGGAAAGCCTCCTTATCTCTCCTTGCTGTTCTCTGGAAATCTGCATTCAGTTGGGCAAATCTTTCCTTTTCACCGTTGCCTTTAGCTTTCCTTCTTTCCTCTGCTATGTGTAAAGCCTCATCAGACAGCCACTTTGCTTTCTTGCATTTCTTTTTCTTTGGGATGGTGGTGATTGCTGCCTCCTTTACAATGTCACGGACCTCTGTCCATAGTTCTTCAGGCACTCTGTCTATCAAATCTAGTCCCTTAAACCTATTCTTCACCTCTACTGTATATTCATCGGGGATGCGATCTAGGTCAAATCTGAATGGCCTTGTGGTTTTCCCAACTTTCTTCAATTTAAGTCTGAATTTTGCAATGAGTAGCTCATGATCTGAGCCACAGTCAGCTCCAGGTCTTGTTTTTACTGACTGGATAGAGCTTCTCCATCTATGACTGCAAATTATATAGTCAATCTGATTTCGGTGTTGCCCATCTGGTGATGTCCATGTGTAGAGACGCCTCTTAGGTTGTTGGAAAAGGGTGTTCACGTGTTCTCTTGACAAAACTCTGTTAGCCTTTGCCCTGCTTCATTTTGTTCTCCAAGGCCAAACTTGTTTGTTATTCCGGTTACCTTTTGATTTCCTACTTTAGCATTCCAGTCCCCTATGATGATGAGGACATCATTTTTTGGTGTTAGTTCTATGAGCTGTTGTAGGTCTTCATAGAACTGGTCCACTTCAGCCTCTTCTGCAGCAGTGGTTGGGGCATAGACTTGGATTACTGTGATGCTGAATGGTTTGCCTTGTATTTGGACCGAGATCATCCTGTCATTTTTGAGATTGTAACCCAATACTACCTTTCTCACTCTCTTGTTGACTATAAAGGCCACACTGTTTTTTCTACGGGATTCCTGGCCACAGTAGTAGATATAATGGTCTTCTGAGTTAAATTTGCCCATTCCTGTCCACTTTAGTTCACTGATTCCCAAGATGTTGATGTTCATTCTTGCCATCTCATTTTTGACCCCGTCAAGCTTACCTTGATTCATAGATCTTACATTCCAGGTTCCTATACAGTATTGTTCTTTGCAGCATCGAACTTTCCTTTCACCGTCAGACACATCCACAACTGAGCATCCTTTCGACTTTGGCCCAGCCGCTTCACTCTTTCTGGGGATACTCGTACTTGCCCTCTGCTCTTCCCCAGTAGCATATTGGACACCTTCCGATCTGAGGGGCTCATCTTCCGGCATCATATCTTTTAGCCTTTTGTTACTGTCCATGGGGTTTTCTTGGCAAAGATACTGGAGTGGGTTGCCATTTCCTTCTCCAGGGGATCACGCTTGGTCTGAGTTCTCTGCTGTGGCCTGTCCGTCCTGAGTGGCCCTCCACGGCATAGCCCACAGCCTAATCGAACCATGCAAGCCCCCTCGCCAAGACAAGGCAGTGATCCATGAGGGAGTGCATGCAGGCAGCAGCCTGTCAATCAAACTGTGCTTCACAGTGAGGCATTAACCCTTAATCTCCAGCTCTCTGAATTTGATTCACTAAGCATCCTGTTTTTGGAGGTCAGTTCGTCACACCCTGCTTCTTCCACTAAGGTGCACTGATAAATCAAATAGCACACTCTTTTTTCTTGCAATATGTGTAGGGCATATACTGGCTTTGAAATCAGTGACAAAAGACCTACCAGCTTTTATCAACTAGGATAGGTACTGGCAGGGTATAGTTAGAACCACAAATTTCATTGGGATATGTAGAGGGAGAGCGGTTTGATATAGGGTAACTACTTCCGAGTCTTAACCCATTTTTATCATTTCTTTGCCCTTGTGAAAGTGGTTTAAGAGACTCTCTCCAGATTTTGATGTGGCAGAGGTAGTGTGCCTGTTGGGATAGCCACATCTCGGCAGTTCAGTGGCCTGAGTCAGCAAAGAAATTTTTCCTTTTCAATGTTTTTATTTATTTATTTGTGTTTACCCAATTTTCTATCCAAAGAGACCCAAAGCAGCTTACAACCCAAAAAGGGACTGTATGCACAAACCAATACACAAAACAGCAGAACACAAACTATATCTTGGACTCAAGATATAGTGCTCCTGGACTCTCATACTATCTTCTCCAAAGGCCTGGGCTAGGAGCCAAAAAAAACAGAGCTCTTTGGCTCTTGCCCTCTGGCTCATTCCCAGGCCTTATAAGTATTCTTACAGGAAGGGTGAAAATCCTCAGCAAGATTATGCACCTAGTAAGTGTTCCTTCAGTCTTTCCCTTCCTGCTTTTTCCTTTTGGTCCAGGTTAAGATAGCCTCTCCTCTGATCTAGTTGGAAGAAATGCGTTCTCTGTAACAAGACTTTAAAAGAAAATGTGCTGCAGATGGTTTTCTTTAAATTGTACCCAGTAGTCTGATAAATAATATTAAATAGTATTAGATCCTAACAATTATAGGTAAAAGGTAAAGGTTCCCTTGCTCGAAAGCCAGTCGAATCCGACTCTAGGGTTGCGGTGCTCATCTCCATTTCAAAGCCGAAGAGCCAGCGCTGTCCGAAGATGTTTCCGTGGTCATGTGGCCGGCATGACTAAACACCAAGGCGCACGGAACGCTGTTACCTTCCCACCGAAGTGGTACCTATTTATCTACTTGCAATTTCTTGCTTTCGAACTGCTAGGTTGGCAGGAGCTGGAACTAGAGACAGGAGCTCACCCTGTCATGCGGCACCCGGGTCTCGAACTGCTGACCTACTGACCTTCCAGAGCCCGCAGTTCAGCGTCTTAACCACTTGAGCCACCGCAGCTCCTCCTAACAATTATAGTACACTCTTAATCAAGAACAGCAATATTCACAAAGGGGTTGTTTGTGCATATTGCACTAATGAAAGAAGGCTTTTAGCTTTGAAATTGGATTTTAATAGGGAAGCATCCATCTTAGTTTTGCAGAGATCTCAAGTTTGTACCACTAGCCACAGCTCACTATAGTGTGTGTGTGCATGTAGACATCACTTACCTGCACCGTTAATAGTGATTATCCAAAAGACTGCCATCTGTAAGCAGAAATTCTGATCTATTGTGTGGACACAGGCAGTTCCTTGGGTTAAGCTTTAAAGTTTCTTGACTGTTGTAGTGGCACAAATGATAGGGTCTGGCACAGAATTGTTGGGGCTACTGCAGAAAAGAAGACTCTTTTCAAAGCAGTGCCTGCATTATACCTGCTAATGGGATTGCATTAGCTATCGAACTCTCCCAACAGTTCGTAAAACAACTACCTGTTCAAAACCTCAAAATGTTTTGAGTTGCCAATTTATTTTGTCTCTACTGTCACTCCTCTTTCAACTGAACAAAGTTTGAGTCCAGTGGCACCTTTAAGACCAATGTAGTTTTATTCAAGGTATAAGTTTTCGTGTGCATACACACTTCTTCAGATACAATGAAATGAGAAGTAAATTACCATACCGCATAATGAAGATGTTTAACAGATTCAAGGACCAAACAGGAATAACAAGCTTAGTTTATATGGTTGCTATTTGTTTAGATTTAATTCTGGGGGGAAACATAGTGAAGGAAATAAATATGTCAGAGTTGGAGACTGATGGGCAGATGTACCATATTTAAAGGGCCACCTACTTCCTTAAGAACCTACCTGACTACTGTGGTTGTCTTCTGAGGCCCTGCTTCAGGTGCTCCTGCCTTCTGAGATTAGGTGGGAGGCAACCTGGGAGAGGGCCTTCTCGGTTGTGGCACCAAAATGTCAGACTCTCCTGAGGAAGATTCTTCTGTCCCCCTTCTGCTGCCATCTTCTGTCAGACAGTGATGACTTTTTTTGTTTTGTTCACTTTTCCTTCAGTGATTCCCTCCTTCCTGCCTTGTGTTTAAATTCTTTTTGTTATATCTATGTATGTATTCTACTTCTGGTTTTAAAGAATTAGTGTTATTTTTAGTTGGGTTTAATGGTTTTTAAATGGGATTTTATTGCATGTTTTTAAATTTGCTAGCCATCTTGGTGGCCCTCGTGGGGACAGAAAAGACAAAAGCAGGATATAAATTCTGTAAAATAAAAATAAATAAAACAGTAGGAGAAGTGGCAGTTTTACTACGTTCTCCATCTCCCCAGAGCCAGTTACAACATTATACCTTGCCCATAACCATTACCAAACAAAATTGATTTCCAGATGGCACTTTTCCAATGTGAAAGCCCTAATGCACAGTATAGGCTTGAGTCTGATCATGGGAAATGAAACTGCAAGTGCCATGGAATGGGATGCTTCATACAAACTCAGTCTTTTGTAAGTTACTCAGAAGTGTTACAACTCTTAAACTGGTCCTGTCACATGAGACTAGTAATTTCTTCCAGTGGTGAATTCACACTTTTCAGCATGTACTTAAGTAGCTGGGATAATAGAAACAGCTTGAAAGTTCCATTCCCAATTTAATTCTCTCTATGCTGATTCACATTGGCTGATGATTCAGTTAAAGCGTAAAATGCTTCCACTGAAAAATGTTATGCGTGAGTTTCTGTGAAATTGCATGAAAGTTACAAGGAGCGCCTTTGATTCCAGTGACTGTTGATTGAGATTCTCACATACAACTTGTCTCTCTCTCTGATGTAATCATCAGAGGGAGAGAATGCATGTGGGAACATGCCTACAGTCCTACAATGTAGCATAGTATTGTAAGATAGTCTTAGGTAGTAATGAATGGGGGGGTCTTAGCCTTCTAAACAAAACAATTAATAAATATGCATGCAAAAGTGGAATCTGAACTTTTAAAAAGGTGGCAGTTTAGGGTGAGCCTCTGCTCAATCACCTTAGGCGTGTATGTATGTCAACTGAGTCTGTGAAGACTTGTCTGTACTTAAACTAAGCTTCCAGGGTGTATTCCTGATTCTTGGACCCTGTAAATGATAGACTAAGCATGGCCGAAGGTTGTTTGGGAATGACCAGTCATTCTTCAGGTAACTAAAAGTAACTTTCCATTCCTCTGGTGCTACTGTAATCGCTTTCTTATCTTTTGCCTTAAAGCTGGGGAGGTTGGGGAAATGATCACTCTGGCTCCCTTTTCCATCTACCTTTCCTCCCCTTCCTTGATGCATGCATACACTTTCCCTTGCTGCGGGGGGGGGGGATGGGGGGAGCATTCTGTTGGCTCTTTTTCTCAATATCAAAGCTTCTATTTGTCTCTTCCAGGGAACACTTTCCTCCTGCAGCAAAAGCTACAGTTTGGGTTGTAAGGGGTGATTTGTACTGGCAAAACAAAGAAAAGGTCTCCCTATCCAAGCACTGCAGGCTTGGCTGCTCTGAAACTGTCAGTTTCGTACAAGCCGCCATTTTGTGACTGGCTCCACCTATCAAGCTGACATTTTGTGACTGGCAACTCCCAAGTCTTTGAAAAACAATAGTTTTCTAGAGACATAAAATCTGCCTTTCCCTGTAATAGATCTAAACATATTGAATACAAGATGAGGAGGTTTCTTGTGAAGTCCCGGATTCCTCCCTTAAAAGAAACGAAACAGCAAAAATTCAAGTAGTTTTTTATAATTTCTCCCTTTGCGCATGAACATGGATGGAAGTTAGGTTTCTGAACGTTGTTTTATTTACTTTGTTGTTCTCCTTTCTGACTGAGACTCAAGGCAGATTACATCATGTAAGTCAATGTAATTGATAGGAGTAGACATCTAATTAGCAATGCAATAAGACTAGGATTACAGAAATTTGAATTAGGTCTAAATAACTAATTGCAAGCTGGGCTTGACTGATTTTAATCAAAGATTTATTTGGGGGTACAAAGCAGACTATTTTGGTACGGATCAGTGGCTAGTAATACTTAAAACATTGTGGCTTTCAGTTTTTCTTAGGAGTTTGTTCATTTTGTTTGTTCAGTGGCTTTTCCTCAGATTACTTGTTCGTGTTCTGTCCATGAAAGATCTTATATGAAACTTACAAAGCAAGGTTATCCTGCAAAAAAAAATTAAAAGTCATTAATATTCTCAGTGTAGTGTTTCCCAACTGCTAAAATGAATTGTTATAAGCCAGAGATTTATGCCTTTCTGCCCCTCCAAGGATCGCCAAGGCAGCTAAGAATTTAAAACATACATGATAAAATACATTATAAAACCATTAAAATAAACCCCTCAAACATACCTGATTAAAACAACTTTTAAAAGAGTTTTAAAAACAGAGTTAAAATACAGATAAAACAGTTAAAATACATACAAAATATAAAACATTGGTTAGGAAGGAGGGGTCATTGAGGGAATGCCAAACGAAATAAAAAGTTTTTACCTGCTGGCAGAAGACAGCAACAGAAGGGGAGAGATGAATCTCCCTGGGGAAAGAGTTCCAGAACTTTGGTGCATTGGCTGAGAAGCCCTCTCCCAGGCTGCCACCTGCCTAGTCTCAGAAGGTAGGGGCACCCAAAGCAGAGGCTTCAAAGATGACCATAATGGTCAGGCAGGTTCATAAGGGATAAAGTGGGCCGTTAGGTATATTAGTCCCAAACCATATAGGGCTTTGTCAAAGGCTTTCACAGCCAGAGTTCAATAGCTGTTGTAGATTTTCCGGGCTGTATGGCCATGGTCTTGGCATTGTAGGACCTGACATTTCACCAGCAGCTGTGTCTGGAATCCTCAGAGGTATAACACAGAAAAATGGAATACTCTCTGTGTCAAGGTGAAAAGCCTGGGGAACTCCTACAAGACAATTGACTCAGCCCCACCCCACCTTCCTGAGTAGATATAAATTACCTGCCTACCATTTTTCTTCTCACCTTGACACAGAGAGTAGTCCATCTTTCCGTGTTATACCTCTGAGGATGCCAGTCACAGCTGCTGGCAAAACGTCAGGTCCTACAATGCCAAGACCACAGCCACACAACCCGGAAAATCTACAGCAGCTAATAAGGTCAAGACCAACACCTTGAATTGTGGCTGGAAACAATTTGAAGCTAGCGCAGGTGAGCCAGTATTGGAGTGAGATGGTCTCTACAGCCCACTCTAGTCAACACCCTGACAGCAGCGTTCTATGCCAGTTGAAGTTTCTGAACACTTTTCAGCCCCATATAGAGCACATTGCACTAATCTAATCTAGATGTAACCGGGGCATGCACCACAGTGGCCAAATAAGAACATAAGAGAAGCCAATGTTGGATCATGCCAAAGGCCCATCCAGTCCAACACTCTGTCACACAGTGCCCAAAAATACCAGGTGCCATCAGGAGGTCCACCAGTGGGGCCAGGACACTAGAAGCCCTCCCACTTTTGCCCCCCCCAAGCACCAAGAATTCAGAGATCACTTGCCCCAGCCTGAGAGTTCCTATCAATACCTTGTGGCTAATAGCCACTGATGGACTTCTGCTCCATATGCTTATCTAATTCCCTCTTGACAGCTTGTAGCCACCGCCACCTCCTGTGGCAGTGAATTCCATGTGTTAATCACTCTTTGGGTAAAGAAGTACTTCCTTTTATCCATTCTAACCCAACTGCTCAGCAATTTCATTGAGTGCCCACGAGTTCTTGTATTGTGAGAAAGGGAGAAAAGTATTTCTTTCTCAACTTGCTCTATCCCATACATAATCTTATAAACCGCAATCATGTCACCCCTCCGCCATCATTTCTTCAAGCTAAAGAGCCCCAAGCGCTTTAACCTTTCTTCATAGGGAAAGTGTTCCAACCCTTTTATCGTTCTAGTTGCCCTTCTCTGCATTTTTTCCAATGCTATAATATTGAGGTGTGGTGACCAGAATTGTACACAGTACTCCAAATGATGTTGTACCATTGATTTACACAGGGGCATTATGATACTGGCTGATTTGTTTTCAGTTCTCTTCCTAATGATCCCCAGCATAGTATTGGCCTTTTTTATTGCAGTCGCACACTGTCTTGACATTTTCAGTGAGTTATCTACTACGATTCCAGGCTCTCTCTCTTGGTTAGTCTCTGCCAGTTTGGACCCCATCAATGTGTATTTATAGTTAAGATTTTTGGCTCCAATGTGCATCACTGCACTTGGCCACATTGAACCCCATTTGCCACATTTGCAGACCGCGTCAAGCAACTTACAGCCACCTTCAGCCACCAGGATTGTTCAGCAGCACCAGCACTCCAGCAGAGTAACTTCTATATAGCACCACATTGAGACAGCACTGTGGGAAACTATATACAGGTTTATTTACAGGATTCACCGACAAACTGCTCCGCCAGACACATATGCAGAGAGAATAGAGATGTACAGAGCAGGATATTTACATTTATACATTGAGCATCCAATCAGCATCATGCTGAGTCATGATCCTCTGACCTCATACCACAGCTGGTCTGAACCGGTCAGAACTTGTTGTCAGCAGCTTGCCTGCTGTCATATAGATCATTCTGATCTGACTGCTGGATATTAACCATCAACACACTCGCCCATCCTCAACAGATCCCTTTCGAGTGCCTCACAATCGTCCCTGGTTCTCACCACCCTGAACGACTTTGTGTCATCTGCAAATTTAGCCACTTTACTGCTTACTCCCAACTCCAAATCATTAATAAACAAGTTAAAAAGCATCAGACCAAGTACTGATCCCTGTGGTGCCTCATTGCTTACCACCTCCACTGAGAAAATTGCCCATTTGTACTCACTCTCTGTTTCCTATTAATTAGCCAGTTTTTGATCCACAAGAGGACTTGTCCTTTTATCCCATGACTATTGAGCTTACTTAGGAGCCTTTGATGAGGAACTTTATCAAAAGCTTTCTGGAAGTCAAGGTAAGCAACATCTATTGGGTCCCCCTTGTCCACATGTTTGTTCATTCCCTCAAAAAACACTAACAGGTTAGTGAGACAAGAGGGAATTTCAGACAGGCGATACATTCCGGTTCAGGAACGGTTCCCAAATGCTTTCTGGTCTGACATTTCAGACAGAACCGTTTTAGAACCGGTTCCCTACCAGAATATATTTGTACTTCCACACACAAACGTTCTGTCCCGTTCAGGAAATGGGGCTGAATCATTTTACCTGTAAACCGCTTCCAAGTAGTCTTCAGTTTCTTCTCCTGGATCTGAAACGCTTTTTCCCACCGTTTCCAAAAATGGCTTCAAACCAGCTGAAACTTGATAATGTGAAATTTCCTAATATCTTCCCTTACAGAACCCATGCTGAGTCTGCCTCAATAGTTCTCCGGTGGTCCAGGAGTGGGGCAGTCCTTCGGACTCCATAACTCCTGGGAAATGCCTCCCTCTTCCGAAATCAGGGCCGGCAGACTTTTCAGGCATGGAAGGGGAGGTGCTTATCCCCTTGGAACCCAGTCTCTCCGGCCCTGCTTTCGAGCAGGATGTGGCAGCAGGTGCTCTGTGAGAGCACAGAAGAAACGAAAGCGAAGAAGAAAAGAAGGCATGGATTTTTTGGAGGGGAGCAGCAGGTAGATGGTTTCTCCCAACTGGAGGCCCTCTGATCCCTCGATTCTTTGAGAGCCACGGCAGGCGACCAGGAGCAGGCACTGACGGACCTGGGCAACCCCTGGAGAACCACGACGCCAATGAGGCCCTCGCTCCATGTTGGGCAGAGGGACCAGCACTCCAGACCCCTGTCTCTTCCCTTAGAGAGCACAAGGTCGGCGGCGGGGCCTCTAACGATGCTACGGGGTGCGACAGCAACCTCACTGCCATTGTTACTGGGACACAGACGGCTCCCAACTACTCGATGGGGGAAGCCAGAAGGAGTGTCCATCGTCAGTGCCGTAGGGGATCTTAGCCCTTTGCTGGAGGGACAAGATTCTGATTCGTCAAGCTCCTCATCTACTTGTCCCAGGGAGGAAGGGGAACTTTCAGAGGAAGAGGCAGAGGTGGTACCTACAGCTCAGTCTAGACCCTTTCCTCAGAAGCTGTACAACAGGTTGCTTCCTAAGGTAATTAGAACTCTGGAGTTAACCTACGCTCCCAAAGAAACAGAAGAAGAAGATACAATTTTCCCAGTTGAGTCAGATAAAGCCATACCCAACCCTACCACCAAGGCTGTTGGGGTGCCACTTCCTGCGTCTTTTTACAAGATAATGAAAGCTGAGTGGGAAAACCCAGCCAAACCAAAAGCTACTCAACAAGTGTTTGGTAAACTCTACTCTTTGATCCCAGAAGCATCAAAAAAGCTGAAACTTCCGGTAGTTGATGATCCAATTAACAGTCTTACTTCCACCTCCTTTCTACCCATGGGAGATGATGGCTTCCCTAAGGAAATTAGTGATAGATGCATAGAACAAGCACTACGTAGAGACTTTGACGCTTCTGCTAACTCACTAAGGGCTTCTGTTACAGGATCTCTATTTGCCAGAGCGGCATACTCATGGTCATCTGATCTGGCCAAGGCAGACAGTGGAATACCTAAGGAGTTAAAGGATGAACTCAAGAAGATTGCACTAGCCACGGCTTTCGCTGCAGATCTGACGCTGGATGCAGTGCAACAGTCTTCAAGGAGCATGGCCTGTAGTGTTACAGCACGCCAGAATACCTGGCTTAGAGGCTGGGATGTGGACCCCGCATCAAGAGCTAAAGTGGCTGCAGTTCCGTTTAAAGGTTCCAAACTGTTTGGAGATGACTTAGACCGCTATCTTATTGAAGACAAAGATAAGAAGAAAGTACTCCCTTCAAAGAAGAGGGATAGCAAAACTAGGCGTTTTCAGCAGTCCTTTTGTGACCCCAGGAAAGATACAAAAACTGGAACCTACAAAGGAAGATGGCAATCCAAATTCAAAGAAGGAAAATCTTCCAATTTCTCTACAAAGTAATACAGCAATGAAAAATCAAACAAGAAAAAACCTTAGGCATGACTATGCCGGGATTCCAGTACCCAGCGGAATCGGAGGTCGCCCACAAAAATTTGTGCCTGTTTGGCAAAAGTTGATTTCAGACAGGTGGGTCAAGGATACGGTCACAAGAGGTTACTCCCTGGAATTTCGCTTTCTTCCACCATCATGTTTTCGGGAGCTTCCTCGGAACAAATCCAGAACAAAACACAGTCAGCAGAAGGGAGCCATAGTACATCTGATCGAGATTGGGGAGATAGAACCAGTTCCACCTCTACAGAGGGGTCAGGGAATATACTCAGTGTTCTTCACTGTCCCAAAGAAGAACGGGGATGTGAGAGCTATCCTAGACCTCAAGTGGCTGAACAAGAGAGTGATCAACAAAAATTCAAGATGGAAACAGTAAACTCTATTCTGTCATCCATTCAGAAAGGAGATTTCATGATGTCAGTAGATCTATCGGAAGCATACCTACACATCCCCATATTACAAGCTCACCGACAATACCTGTGGTTTGCTTACAACAACAACCATTTTCAATACCGGGCACTGCCTTTTGGTCTAAAATTATCCCCAACGGTGTTTACCAAGGTCCTAGTCACCCTGGTGGCCTTACTAAGGATTCAGGGAGTATCCTTATTTCCTTATTTGGACGACATTCTTGTGAAAGCTGTTTCCTACGACATGATGGTCAGGGCTCTTGAAATCATAATGTCGTTACTCAGGGAGCATGGCTTTGTGATCAGTCTAGACAAGAGTTCACTAATTCTGACTCAATCCTTGCTCCATCTAGGGGTGTATATAGACACAGTAAGGGTGTCCCGGCTCGGGACTCAGCAAGCCGCTCCTGGGCGGCGGGAACCGAGCCCGGAGAGACGCCCAGCCCCCAGGAAGCCACAAAGATGAGCCCCCGCACCGGCCAAGCCCCGAGAGTCCCGCCGCCCGGAGAGTCCCTGCGGGTCCGGGACAAGCGAGACAGAGGTGCCACGCCCCACGAGGCGTGGAACACAAGGGAACCAGCGCCCGGGGCTGGGGAGCGACGGAGAGCCAGCAGGGCCGAGAGGAGGCGGCGAGAGACGGCGTCCCGGAAGTGAGCCCCGCCCAGGAGCCACGGAACACCCGGGATGCAGAGGCGGGTCCTCGCAGCCCTGAGCGAGCCAACGGGAACCCGAGTTGCAGAGGGATGGGTTGAGGCACTAATAGGAAGACACAGGGTGGGTGGTAGGAGGTGGAGCACGATGAGGTGCAGGAATAAAAGGGGGAAAGTGGATGGAGGCCGGGGAGGAGACGTTGATTGAGAGAGTGGGAAGGCTGGCTGAGATTCCGTAGCCCAGAGAGAGAGAAAGGGGCGGAGACGCTAGCCAGAGACCCACAAGTCAACAAGGGGAGGTCCCTGCCCTAAACCTGGTGAGGCAACCAGAGTTGTGGCAGGGCTTCCCCATCTGAGTCCTCCGGGGCAACAGACCCTGTATTCCTACCCACCAGAGTCGTGCTCGGCCAACCCGGGTGCCCCGGGAGAGTTGGCAAGGCATCAGAGAGAGAGACGCCCTACAGGGGCGCCACAAAGGGAAAGAGTGTTTCTTTCTCTAGAGAGACAGGAACGCCTGAGACAACTAACACAGGAGGTTCTGCGCCTTCAGACGGTTGAAATTATGACTCTGGTGAAGCTACTAGGAATGCAAGTTTCGTGCCAGGAAGTGCTTCAGTGGGCCAGGTTCCACACGTGTCCTCTACAACATTTTCTCCTTCCGTTTCAGAACCTAATAGCTCAAAAGAAGGTAAAAAAGGTGCCCATTAACACAGGAGGTAAAACGCCAATTGTTATGGTGGCTAGCTTCCAACCACTTCTTACAAAGAGTTCCGCTCAGGGATCCTATCAGGATAGTCATCACGACAGATGCGAGCCTGTTTGGCTGGGGAGCCCATATGAAGAGGCAGTTAACACAGGGAACCTGGGACCAGAAGGAGAGGTCCAACAGTATCAATCTGCTGGAGCTAAGAGCCATACGACTAGCACTGCTGGCCTTTCAACAAGAGATTCAGGACAGTCATATCCTAATAAGAACAGACAATGGCTGAGTTCAGACTGGCAATTTGCCCTGGTAGGGACCCGGGCCAGCGACGATTCAATTCTGGAGTAAATTGGGTGTTCACAGAGGCACATCTGCCTGGTGTCCCCCACCCGTAGCCAACCCATGCTGTTGCGCTTCACCGCCGGATTAAAAAGATACCTCATAAAGTCACAGCAAAGGCTTATGTGAACAAGCAGGGAGGCTCTCTATTCAAGCGACTTCACAAGGAAGTATGCCAACTGATGAGCTGGACCAAATCTCACATACAATCTATAAAGGCAATTTACGTCACAGGACAGGAAAATACGATAGCAGACAGACTAAGCAGACAATGGCTTGACCAATCAGAATGGATGCTGAGCAGAACAGTATTCGCTCAAATTTGTCAACATCTTGGATTTCCAACAGTGGACTTGTTTGTGACGATTCAGAATCATCAAACAAAACTCTTCATGTCAAAGTTCCCACATCCAATGGCAGTGGGGACGGATACCCTATATCAGGATTGGCCACAGACGCTCTTATACGCCTTTCCTCTAGTTCAAGTCATACAATGTCTAGTTCAAAGAATCATAGACATTGTGCATCCACGGCCAGAAATGCTAAATCTCACAGCTTGGAGATTGAGACAGAACAATTGCTGAGTATGGGTTATCCTGAAGGGGTGGTGACGACCATGTTAGCAGCCAGGAAAGGATCAACTATTAAAGTCTACAATACCGCCTGGCAGGTGTTCCAGTCCTGGTACATAAAGAAAGAGCTGGACCCTTTTAAGGTGTCAGTATCAGGGGTGTTGTCCTTTCTACAGGAGGGTTTGGATAAGGGCTTCAGTACAAATACGTTAAAAAAGCAGGTGGCAGCCATTTCAGCTGTTAGGGGAGTCAAGAAAAGGTATTCTTTTTCCAGACACCCTCATGTCAAAAGGTTACTCAGGGGAACTTCCCTACTGAATCCCCCAGTGGTTCATAGGTTTCCCACATGGAGCCTTAATCTAGTGCTTAAGGCTCTGTGTAAGGCTCCTTTTGAGCCTATGGCTACATGTCCAATGAAGGAATTGACATTTAAAACAGTGTTCTTGGTGAGCATCATCTCAGTGAGGAGAGTGTCGGCCTTGGGGGCACTTTCGGTAGATAAAGAACTCTGTACATTTCATAATGACAGGGTAGGTGCTTCGTCCAGATCCAGCCTTTGTGCCTAAGATCAACTCATCCTTTCATAGGTCCACGGAGATAGTTCTTCATCCTGTCCTAATCCCAAGTCTCATCAGGAGAAAGAGTGGCACTGCCTTGACGTAAAAAGGGCACTTTGTTTTTATTTGGACAGGACCAAACTGACAAGGAGGACATATATGTATTGAAGTTTACAAAACTTACCACCCATATTAACAAGACATCTCTGACAAGCAGGCTATCGCTCAGTGACTCCTATTTAGTGCACAACCCTAGAGCTGTTTAATACAGTGCTCAAAGGCTAACAGTAAGTATCCTGCAAACACTTGTGCAAATATCAGTATAAAGTTCTTTGTAGCCTGTTCTTGCAGTTGTTGAATCCTCATATTAGTGACAGCTCACACAAATCTCCAAATGATGTCACCCAGTGGTTTCATTTAGATGCTAAAGAGCATAGGGAACAAGATGGAACCTTATGGGATGCCATAGGCCAAGGAACTGAACAGCAGTCACCCAACACTGTCTTTTGAAACCTACCTTCCAAGTAGGACCAGAACCACCTCTGGAACCCTTTTTAAAGATGGGAGTGACATTGGTTACCTTCCAGTCCTCAGGAATGGCGGCAGATTTTTTTTTGTCCAGGAAAGGCTGCAGCTGGCTAAGCAGTCAAAGCTCATGGAAGGCACTTCTGGCCACAGCTGCTGTCCACTTATCCAGCAGTAGGCCTGAGTCCAAGAGCATCCCCTGACTACAAACCTGTTCATCAAGGGAAATGCAATCCCATCAAGAATAGGTGACACTTTAAATCCAGACCTTCTGCCCACCAATAGCCCTTCTGGTTTGCTGGGATTAAGCACCTATTAGCATTTATCCACTCCAAAACTCCATCTAGGCATTGGTTCAAGGGTTTTACAGTCTCTCTGGGGTCAACTGGAAGTGCAGTATAGAGCTGAGTGTCATCCTCATATTAGTAGTGCAAAAAGAAGGTCACATTTGTACAGTAGAACTCAACAACAAATAGATAGACAACCGCGAGAACAGGCTACAAAGAACTTTATACTGATATTGAAACTTGAAACATATATTGGAATGTCAATAAAGTTATCCTTGCTTCACTGGGTTGTTGTTTCTTTCCTTCAACGTTGTTGCTATAATGTTATTCCTTTCCTTTGATGTTGTTGCTATAATGTTGTTTGTTGTGACGGCGGTCTTCGAAATGATCTACCGTTTCAACTATGTTTCTTTTTCCAAACCAAAAAAAATGTAACACTTAGCCAAAGAACCTTGTGAAATAACAATACAAAGATCAATATTACATTACTGTTGAACATTAACCCTGCACCCCATAACAGGCATACAATAAAATTACATGTTACCTTATACAAACATATCAGGTCAATTTCTCAACAATTATGCATACTGGACAAATCCTAATCGCTGGGTCATATCTAAAAAAGCAGTAGCAAAAATTACTAGCCAACAGGAAAAATTACAACAATTATAACAAAGCTCATATATGTATTGAAGTTTACAAAACTTACCACCCATATTAACAAGACGTCTCTGACAAGCAGGCTATCGCTCAGTGACTCCTACTTAGTGCACAACCCTAGAGCTGTTTAATACAGTGCTCAAAGGCTAACAGTAAGTATCCTGCAAACACTTGTGCAAATATCAGTATAAAGTTCTTTGTAGCCTGTTCTCGCAGTTGTTGAATCCTCATATTAGTGACAGCTCACACAAATCTACAAATGGTGTCACCCAGTGGTTTCATTTAGATGCTAAAGAGCATAGGGGACAAGATGGAACCTTATGGGATACCATAGGCCAAGGAACTGAACAGCAGTCACCCAACACTGTCTTTTGAAACCTACCTTCCAAGTAGGACCAGAACCACCACAGAACAGTGCCTCCCAGTTCAGAAGGATACCATGATGGATGGTATCAAAGGCTGCTGAGAAGTCCAGGAGAATAAAAGATGGCTTCCGTTGTCGTAGACTGACATTCTTCTAGGCAGCAGGTACTATAAAAACGAGTAAATAAATTGTCTCACAACAAATCATTGCTCAGATAAAATAGTTATCAAAAATCGGTAAAAGAATACATTGAACACTCTTTTTAAAAGCTTAATTATCTATATGGGAAGAAAGTGGTGAGGTGTAAACAAAATTGCGTGACAATCTGAAACCCACATAGTAACATATGAAATCCTTTTTAGACAAACAAAAGCAAATTGCACAGTTGTTTGATGTTAATGTTTTGGGTAACAGAGAAGAATCTCTGTCTTAGGCCTAGGAGATTCACCACCATGCAGGACTAGCAGTACTGATCTGGGCTGGATCACAAGCCCAAGATATGAAACAGCTGTTAATATCCAGTGACAGAAGGTGCTACTCCATTCATTGTGCTAGTATCTCCGTACTGGGAGACAGCTAAGAGGACTTGGAAGTGAGAGGTGGTGCAGGCTAGGAGAGGTGTCAAGATTATGTGTCACGGTGAAGTTGAATTCATGCCTTCCATATTTATACTGCAAATACTTCTGTGTTGGTTTTATGCTTTCCTTTTACTGTATATCCCCTAGCTTGGAGGGGTTTGGTTCAATCATTGCCTGCCATCATAGAGTTTTCTGGTATTAAACACTACCTTAATTAAAGGAATTTGACCTTAATTTCTCCATTTCTCTCTGGAGATGTGTTCATGATGTGTTCACATGATAGACACTTTTTTATTGTAAAGTTTTAGGTGAGCAAGAAAACAATAAGTTTTTTTAAAAACTGATTAGTCCATTTTGGTGTAGTGATTAAGAGTGGCAGACTCTAATCTGGAGAACTGGGTTTGATTCTCCAATCCTCTACATGCAGCCAGCTGGGTGACCTTGGGTCAGTCACAGTTCTCTCGAAGCTTTTCTCTCAGAGCTCTCTCAGCCCAACCTACCTCACAGGGTGTCTATTGTGGGAAGAGGAAGGGAAGGAGATTATAACCCACTCTGAGACTCTGAGTGAAGGGCAGGGTATAAATCCAACTCTTCTTCTTTGTATCAAACCTTTTGACATTTGTTATTTATGTGAAATAAATCTTTCTTTAAGATCTTGGTTAAGCAAAAACTTTAAAAAATTATGAATGCTATGCTTTCACTGCAAGATTTCCATCTGAACCTTTTAAAAAAATTATCTTCCTTTCCCCACCTAGTGAGTTTCATCCCAGCAACCATTTGCTGCTAGGCTGTTAGGCTCACTAACGAGGGATTTTTCTAAATGACTTGACTTCTGACACTTAGCCTCTGCCAGCATGATGTTGCTTCTAGTCCCCCTGGGTGGGTGGTGAAATGAACTCTCTTGAAGGCCTCCTTGATTATTTTATAATGACTCTGCTATTTTCTCTCACTTGCTGAAGATCTGTATGGATCTGACATCCTTAACTGTACATAGAAGCCTTTCAGTTACTCAGTAGTTTGGCACCCATCCATATTGCATTAGCACAAGCTGTTGCTCTTTAATTGGAGTGAATCAGTTTTAAGACAGGTGTGTGACAAATTGACATCCAATGCATACTGGACTCCTGCAGGATAGATACAAACACAATAATCTATAGTCCCAAGTTGTTTCTTCTGCTTCTAGATCACCATTGATATGCTGAATTTGAAAACCCGGGGGGGGAATGCCAATTGGGCATACTTTTAAAAGAACGGTGTATGATTCCTTGTACTGATGAACCATCATACCATCAAAATACATTTAATACAATACCATAGCTGTGGTGCAATCTTGCAGGTACACCAATATACCTGACCCCGAAAAATACTGATTTATTTATTTTTTGTACACCCCTGGACAAAACTCTCTCTACTTCGAATGGCAAACATTCCTGGTGAAATTTCACCTGTTGAAAGCCCATTTGTTTGAATTAGGGCAGCCAATAACAAATCCTGCCTTACAGTGGTCTCACCCACTTCATGAAAAGTTTGGTGGAAACCAGGGAAAGTACTGGCAGGTGCCATGGTGTCATAGGCACCATGATGGAAACCCCTGCTCTTCCTACTTAACCTGTTCCAACACACTTTGTTTCTGCTGACATGTTTCAAACCAACATGGTTTGAGAAGCATATGTAGGCTGAAGAGTTACAAGTAGGAGACTAGTTCTGACGGTGACCTAATATAATGATGGCTAGGCATGACTAGGCATGCTGGCCTGGATGAATCACAAGCTGGAGTTAAGATTGCTGGGGAAAAGATCAATAACCTTAGAAATGCAGACGATACCACTCTGATGGCAGAAAGTGAAGAGGACCTAAAGAGCCTCTTGTTCAGAATGAAAGAGGAGAGTGCAAAAGTGGGCTTGAAGCTCAACATCAAAAAAACTAAGATCATGGCATCGACCCCATCACTCCTTGGCAAATAGAAGGGGAAGTCGTAGAAGTAGTGACAGACTTCATGTTCCTGGGATCCCAGATCACTGCAGATGGTGACTGCAGCCATGAAATTAAAAGACGCCTGCTCCTTGGGAGGAAAGTGATGGCAAACCCAAACAGCATGATAAAAAGCAGAGACATCACCCTGCCAACAAAAGTCTGTATGATCAAATCAATGGTATTCCCAGTAATAATGTATGGCTGCGAGAGTTGGACTATAAGGAAGGCCGAGCACCAAAGAATAGATTCTTTTGAACTATGGTGCTGGAGAAGACTCTTGAGAGTCCCTTGGACTGCAAGGAGATCAAATCATTCAGTCCTAAAAGAAATCAACCCTGACTGTTCCCTGGAAGGCCAGATCCTGAAGTTGAAGCTCAAATACTTTGGCCACCAAATGAGAAGGGAGCATTCACTGGAGAAGACCCTGATGCTGGGAAAGATTGAAGGTCAAAGAAGAAGGGGACGGCAAAGGATGAGATGGTTAGACAGTGTCATCGATGCAATGAACATGAAATTGAGCAAACTTCGGAGGACAGCGGAAGACAGGAGGGCCTGGCGTGATCTGGTCCATGGGGTCACGAAGAGTCGGACTCGACTGTGCAACTGAACAACAACAACAAAAGGCACTTTTGCTTTTTATTAAACGTAGAACATACAGCTCAGTTGTTATGTTTCTCACATGTTTTTACTATCTAGCCAATCTGCTTCTTGTATTCAGAATTTTTCTAGCTACCAAAATGGCCATTTCAATTGACAGGTTTTCTGTTATGTATTATTATTATTATTTAAATCAATTTATACCCCGCCCTCCCCACCGAGGCAGGCTCAGGGCATCTTACAGCATACATATAAATATGAACATTAAGACTCCAATATGTACCAAACAACATCAGTTTAAGAATACAATATAAAATCATAGTTACACAGCACTTAACTATAATACAAAATAGCGACATTCTGTCATCATTTGAGTGGCCACCATCAGGCTCCTGCCAGGCTGTTAATCATCCGGCTGGTGGTGATGTTAATATTAAGGCCAGGTAGGTATGATGTTGATGTGTCTATGCATTTGGATCAGTCTGTTCTTTCAAATATATATATTTAGTTCAGGAATTTTTGAAAGTAGTTAGAACAACTATCAAGTCATTTAGAAAATATTGTCACGCATAAGCTATGTTAAAACAGGAGATCTTCAAGCATCTCTGTTGGAATATCATTGTATTGCTTATCAATATAAGTAAGTAGTTTATGGATTCTCTCAAACTCTAACAAGACCAACAAACTGAACTCGAGGTTTGGTAAGATCATAGTATTTCTGCTAAGTAAATTAAGCCTGGACATCCCTTGTTTGGAGTTTATATCAGTCATAAGCTAGAATACTAGAAAGAACGCTCATTTGTTACTGAGCAGTTATATAGAGTACTGTCAACTGCACTGTCTTCTGTTCAATTACATTTTCCATTCCATAAATATAAGGAATAGGCTTGATAATATTGTTTCTTTATATTTATTTCTGAAAGTTGAAAAATCAATGTTTTAGATAGTCCTATATTCTTTCAGGGTTGATTCCATATTGTCAGGAGTCCTAACTTAGTCAGCAAAACACCAGGCCTTGTGATGCAAGCAAGGATAGTATTTATTATAAAGCTGCAAGAGAAAGGTTCACTGAAGCAGGTACATTGTTCAGAATGACTTGGTTACAGAAAGCAAGCAGTTATACAGGGCAAGGGGGTGAATGGGGACCCCCCCTTCTCCTAGGCACAGAATACCATGCGATTGGGAATCGAAAGTTACTACGCTAATGAAGTTCCCAACGCCCCCATTAAGAACAGCAAAGCTGCAGCTATGAAAGCGATAGGAAAGCTCGCAGCTTGATTCCTCAAGGTCAGAATGTCCCGTCTGCAGGAGATAGGGGTAACCAGAGCTACATTCCTTTCTCACACCCTAAGCGTAAATCAACAACTCCCCAGATTCCAACCTCCCGCCTGTCACGCCACTAAGGCGCCCAGAGCCAACCTCCCCTCCCCTCCATCCATCATGGCAGGGCTACCTGACATGCAGCCCCCTCGAAAATAAGCCTACCCCTTTGGTTTATGGGGGTACAACTTGTGGAACGCCCGGATAAGCCGGGGGGCCAGAACATTTTCCGCCCGCACCCACTCCCTCTGTTCCGGCCCAAAGTCAATCCATTCAACCAGATAAAACAAGCGATTGCGAGAGATCTTAGAGTCCAAGATTTGCGATACTTCGTAGTGAGGTTCCCCCCACCAGCAGCGGAGGTGGGGTCGGTCGTTGTGGTCTCCATTTGTCTCTCAGGCGCCTGGCGTAGAAGCCTTACATGGAAAACAGGATGAACAGACTTTAGGGATTTGGGCAAAGCAAGTTCAACAGTTACATTGTTAATCACTCTCACAATCTCAAAGGGACCGATAAATTTCCAACCGAGTTTGCGACTCGGCTGAATACGACGCAAGTGTTGTGTAGATAAATAGGCAAACTCCCCACATTTAGGGATCCAGGCAAGATTACGTTTCTTGTCGGCCTGGAGTTTGTAAGCCGCCTTAGCCTCTTCCAGAGTCTTGGCTAACGATCCCCACGCCATTTGTAAGTGTTTGCACCAGTCTCCAGCGTCTCCCGCCGGGAGATCGGGAGAATTCAAAAATGGCAGCGGCGGGGTGTCGTATCCATGTACCGCTTTAAATGGGGATATTCCCGTCGACGAGTGCTGAGTATTATTGTAACAGAACTCAGCTAAAGGCAAAAGAGAATGCCAATCGTCTTGCTGAAAGTTGGAAAAACACCGCAAATATTGTTCCAAAGTTTGATTGACACGTTCGGTCTGCCCATCGGATTCTGGATGGTATGCACTGCTAACCCCCCTCTCCACCCCAAGCAGTGACATAAGTTCACTCCAGAATCGTGAAACAAATTGCACCCCCCTATCCGAGATCACTTTAGCAGGTAAAGTGTGGAGCCTCACTACGTGTTGCAAAAACGCCGAGGCTAGTTTCTTGGCAGAGGGGATAGAGGCAAACGGAACAAAATGAGCCTGTTTGGTAAACAAGTCCACTATCACCCATATGACAGTTTTCCCCCGCTAGGGGGTAGGTCCGTAATAAAGTCCATAGAGATCACTTCCCATGGCCGAGCCGGCGTGGGGAGGGGTTGTAACGCACCCGGGGGTTTGCCGGGCCGAGGTTTACTCATCAAGCACGTTTGACACCCAGACGTGAAAAGGGAAATGTCTTTTCTTAGCCCCGGCCACCAAAACTGTCTTTGTAGAAGCTGGAGAGATTTCACAAACCCTGTGTGTCCAGCCAGTTTCGACCCGTGCGCCCACCCCATCACCTCCCCCTAAGGGAACGTGGGACAAACAGTTTATTGTTCTTAGTCCAGCAGCCGTGCACATCACGGAATATTCCTTCTTCCCCCTCCACCTCCTCCCTATCC
Organism: Gekko gecko; assembly: GCA_029375565.1. Taxonomy (NCBI): domain Eukaryota; kingdom Metazoa; phylum Chordata; class Lepidosauria; order Squamata; family Gekkonidae; genus Gekko; species Gekko gecko. The sequence goes on from JAPDNY010000001.1 coordinate 194,675,671, forward strand.
GCATCCGTCATAGCTGTAGAGAATTTCACCGCCCAGTCCTTTGGAGGAGGGTCTGGCGACAGGGGGAGAGTTTGGCCTGCCTCCGAGTGGTAACTGCCCCTCCCAGTTGGGAGGGAGTGAAAATCGAGTCATGAATCTCCTCCCTCTTACTGTCGTGTTGCGGGAGGCGGGACAGCGCATCAGCCAGCGAGTTCGACGTCCCCGGGAAGTGGTGCAGTGTAAAGTTAAACTTGGAGAAGAAATCAGCCCAGCGGAGCTGTTTGGCGTTTAAGGAACGGGGGAGCGGAGCAGCTCGAGGTTTTTGTGATCAGTCCAGACCTCGAACGGGACTCGCGCCCCCTCAAGCCAATGGCGCCAAGTAGCCAGCGCCAAACGGATCGATCCCGCTTCTTTCTCCCACACCGACCAATTCCGTTCAGTATCATTAAATTTCTTTGAAACATAGGCAAGGGGGTGCAGTTTCCCATCCTCTCCCTCTTGGAGGATCGCCCCCCCATGGCAACGTCTGAAGCGTCAACTTGAACAATGAATTTCTTAAGTTCATTAGGGTGGGCTAAGACCGGTTCAGACGTAAAAAGGGTTTTCAATTTGTCAAAAGCCCGTTGGCACTCTGGTGACCATTCCAATTTAGCTCCAGGTCGAGTGCATTCGGGTGGCTTCCCTTTGGTTTTCAATAAGTCAGTCAAGGGGAGAGCCACCTGGGCAAAGTTTGATAGGAACGATCTATAAAAGTTCGCGAATCCGAGGAAACCCTGGAGTTGCCTCCGCGTTTTGGGGGCCTCCCACCCTACTACATCCTTAATCTTGTCAGGGTCCATCTCAATTCCTTTTTGAGATATGCGGTAGCCCAGAAAAGGGATCTCCGTTTTGTGAAACTCACACTTGGACAGTTTGGCAAACAGTTTATGCTTGTGCAACGTTTGTAGTACTTCCCGCACCAGTTTCACATGAGATTTCAGGTCGGGGGAATATAAAAGAATGTCATCAAGGTAAACAAAAGGTAAACAAAATATTTTGTTTACAAAGGTAAACAAAATATTTGTTCAAGGGCCAAGGGCCCTTGAACAAATATTTATGCAACACCTCGTTAATCAAGTTCATGAAGACCCCCGGGGCCCCTTGGAGTCCGAACGGCATGACCAGATATTCAAACTGGCCCAGGGGGTGTTGAACGCCGTCTTAAATTCATCCCCCTCCCGAATTCGGACTCTGAAATAGGCGTCTCGGAGGTCTAACTTCGAGAAGATTTTCCCCCCAGCCACCGCCGCCAATAAGTCTTTTATGAGGGGCATGGGGTAAGCGTTTGTGTTAGAAACTGCATTCAAACCACGATAGTCAGTGCATAGTCGCAACCCCCCGTCCTTTTTTTTCCGGAAAAGCACCGGAGCCGCAAACGGGGAGGATGCTGGCCGTATAAAACCCCTACTGAGGTTTTTGTCAATGAACTTTCGCAGTTCCACTTTTTCCGAGGGGCTCATAGAATACAGTTTTCCCTTTGGCAACTTTTGGTTGGGCAAAATTTCGATTGCACAGTCTGAGTTTCTATGGGGGGGTAATTCATCGGCCTCCTCCTCCCCAAACACAGGGGCCAGGTCGTGGTACTCGGGGGGGATGCTTTCCAGTTCTGCGTCTGCCACCCCCGCCGTCACTAGGAGTTGCCCCCCGTCATGGGTCCCCACTCTTTCCTCCACAAGTGGGACCGGCATTTCCCGGAGATGAAGTTCACCTTCCCCTCCCCCCATAGTACGTGCGGATCGTGGTCAAAGAACCACGGGCTCCCTAGAACCAGAGGGAAGCGGGCTGCAGGGTTAACCACGAAAGATCTTTCTTCCCAGTGTTGCCCGAGTCCCACCCGCAAGGGTACAGTCTCGTATTTACAGGGTTCTTTCATAGTGGACCCGTCCATTTGAGTAAAAATTAAAGGTTCATTTAGTTTAACAACTTTCGCCCCTAGTCCCGTAATTAGTGTGGGATTGATGAGGTCTCTCCCACACCCAGAGTCAATGAGAGCTCGTACTCTCACATGGGTCAATAGACCCGGGTCCATTACAGTCACTGTGAGAAAGAAAAGAGAGGGGGGTTTGCTCACCGAGTTCTGCGCCTGGGAATGTGGGACCTGCTGTTCAGCGCTGTTTACAGCAGGTCCGGCTCGTTTCCCTGCGGCACGGTCTCGCCATCGGATGAGTCGGATGCCTCGCTGAGCGGTTTAGCTTGCAAGGCTTTCGCCCCCTTCGGTTTCGCCACCTGTTTGGGTGTAGATGTGTCAAATTTCTTCTTGACTCCTTTTGGCGCCCCGGTCAGTGCAGAAGACGTTGGGCAGTTCGCGGCGAAATGACCTCCTTCTCCGCATTTGAGGCAAAGACCTTGCTTCATTCGGAGTTCCCTGGTACCGTCTCTCGGCTTCGGATTCGGGGCAAGGGGTTTCCCCTTCGCTGCAGGCGTGGGACCCCTGTTAGCCATCGCTGCGGCGTCATCCAGTTTGATGGTCTTCAGCCGGTTCTCCATCGTGATGGCGGCTTGACTCCATCCCGTGAGGGTGTTCGGGTCTTGGTTCCTGGTGACTTCTCGGCGGATCTCCGCGTTGAGCCCCCACTTGTAGAAGTCTACTAGGTTCCCTTCCCCTCGGAGTTTAGCGGCACATCTGCGGAACTCCGAGGTGTAGTCTCTCACCGATCTCGCGCCTTGTTTGAGGCTTCGGATCATTGCCTTGGCTGCTTTAGTAGAGTGCACATCTTCAAATTGCTCTTTCATGGCCCACATGAAAGAATCGATCTCTCTCAGCTCACGCCCATCATCTTGGTGGAGTCCCACATACCAGTCTGCGGCCGCTCCCTTCAAGTGGGCTGCTATGACATCGACCATGCGCTCTTCCCGTTGGAAAAGGTGACCCCAGGTTTCGATAAACCTCTCGGCTCTCACCAGGAAGAACGGGAATTTTTCGGGGTCTCCATCGAAATCAGCATCCAGGAGTTCTGCCGGTTTAGATGGCAAGAACCCCCAGTCACGCCACTAAGGCGCCCAGAGCCAACCTCCCCTCCCCTCCATCCATCATGGCAGGGCTACCTGACACATATTTTTTTCAGAATGAGGTCATATGATGGCTTTTTGGTCACTATAAATGGTTAAGATATTTTTTAAAAGATAAATGGATGGTAATGATATCAGATAAAGGAGTGGCAATGGTATAATAACAGACACAGTGTTCATTTTTATAAGACTTATGTGTTTGGGTGGCACAATAATCATAATGCAAATGCTTAGTGAAAAAAAACAAGTAATAATTATTGGGGCATACCAAAGTGATATCTTCAGCAGTTTAACAGGATTTATTCCAACAATACAGAACAGCCACAATTTCTGCAACCAGCTCATTTAAAGGTGTCTGTTCCTTGCAATTTCATAGGGCACTGCTCCTAGGAGTTGTAATTTTGTTGCAAGATGGCCATAGTGAAACACTGTCAGCAAATTTCTCTTAAAATGGTTCCCATGTCAAATCTGTTCACTGTAAAAATTAAAGTCATTATCATTTTAGCAAAGATGAAGTGAGAGAAATTGAAACTCTGAAGAACAATGTCACTTTGAAGTTTTTATAACATTTTTCCATAGCATTGGTGGAGATTAGCTACCAAGCTCTAAGTGAAAATACTAGTCAGAGATGTTTGAAACACCCATATTCAGAAAGGGAAGGGAAAATCATTTTCTGTTAACATGAAAAATTCTTAAAATCCCTAGATAACTATTTAAATGACACAACTCAACTAGCCTACACTGAATTAGCTATGAGGTTGGTTGGTTTATTCTTCTATACCATTTTTTTCCAGTTTAGAACATGACAAGAGGTGGGACCCGCGATACTCGTGGAGGGGGGAAGTATTCCGATTCACCAAGCTTCCCCCTCCCTCCCCCCCCAGCAGCAGCGGCAGCAGCGGTGAGGCCGGCCGACCGCCGCGTTTTCCCCTCCCCAGCAACGGGGGTGGCGGTGGCGAGGCCAGCTGACCCACCAAGCTTCCCCTCCCTCCCGAGCAGCAGCAGCGTGGCGGTGGGGAGACTGGCCACCGCCAAGCTTCACCCTCCTTCCCCAGCGGGGAGGCCAACCGGCCCACAAAGCCTCCCTCCCTCCCGAGCAGCAGCAGCGTGGCAAGGCTGACCAGCTGCCAAGCTTCACCCTCCTTCCCCAGCAGCGGCGGCAAGGCTGGCCGGCCCACCAAGCCTCCCCCTCCCTCCCTCCCCAGCAGCAGCAGCGGAGGCGAAGACAGCCGGCCCACCAAGCCTTCTCCCGCCCTCCCGTCCCCTGTGGTGGTGGCGGCAGCAGCTCCGCAGGTAAGCCTTCTCTCCCCGTCTCCAGCCGGACGACCCCCCCCCGCACCAATTTTCCCTCCCCCGTGGGCACCGGCGGCAAGGCCTGAGTGCCTCCCAACTGCCGGGCCCAACGATCTTCTCCCCTCTGCTGATCTCCCCCCCCGCACCAGCAGCGAGGCCTCAGCGCCTCTCAGCTGCCAGCCAGCCACAGAGTTCCCAGAGCATTCTCTGCGCCTGCGCAGGGAACGCTCATACTTTTTTGGGGATTTAAATATTCCCCGTACATTTTTAAAAACTTTTTAGATTTTTCTGCACACGTGGGGACTGCCCCATGTGCACAGGAAAATCTCCCTGCCCCCCAGGTGCCCCCGATGTGCGGATTTAGATATCCGCACACAGGGGGCCACTTGGGAATTAGATATATAGATTTATAATTATTATCTCAATGAAAACTTTGAATCTTCCATAAACCCTCTTAAATTGCAGACTTTCCATGGTTCATACAGTGACAATCACTCCATACAGTGTATATGGAAACTGGGAGAAGCACCCCATTTATGCAAGAGGCTGCCCAGACATGTCTTAACTGTCACTGCGGGGTGGTGGTGGTGCAGAGGCATAGGTGGTGGCTGTCATGTGTCATCACACATCTCTAGGAATTGCCAGAATTTCCTACAGTTCCTGGAAAGGTGCCGTGTCACTTCAGGTTTTCCCAGAGGCAGCTTCACACCAGCAATTGGAAACACCAGCTGAGTGCCAGGGGATCTCCCGTCCCCCACCAAGGGGCTGGTGACATTAGTGGAAGCTGACAGGCAACAGTTTATAAGGAGCTCTAAAAAGTTGTATGGCTGATGCTCCTTCTACTCCCCCTCTTCACATGCAATACTTTAGTTTGTATCACTCCATGTTGTGGATTTCCGAGGTGTTTGTCAGTCTTCACACTGTATATGAAAACGCTTACTGAGGTGGAAAACCTGTAAAAATCAAGTGCTTTCAGGAACTATTTATCACCTGTCACCTTGCAACATGTTGATTTAACAGAAAAGCATCTGGAATGTATGCAAAGCATCTTTAAAGATCTAGCTTTTGCTCCCCTTGCTTCTGAAATATTTTCTGCCTGTACAGCTGCGATTGACAAACTGATTTGAGATGCCATCATGGTATTTCCCATTTAATTTTACCAATAGTATGCATGATGATATACTTATTAAATATCATGTGGTAGAGAGGATCATATTGCTGTTGGAGTATAAAAATAACTCCTGCCCAGCTATCTGTGTGACTTACTGGAATGATGGTTGATGCTTCCTTGGACAGCAAATCAAAAACACAAATAATGTTGCTTTCTCTTTCTATTTCTCCTTCATAGGGAAGGTCTACATAGCAATTGAAGCACTCAATAGCCTAGGTCCTGCCAGGTCTAAAAAGAAGCTGTTGTCATCACCACTGTACCACTCACTAAAGTCATCAGGAGAGCTCTAATCCAGCTTTCCATGTAAAATAGCATCATTGTGAGCAAGGAGGCAGGGCCTTTACAGTAATGGCTGAAGTTTTCTGTATCTCCTTTTCTGGGGAAGCCTTCCATTGCTCCCTTTTGCTTGCCTTTCAGGGACAAAAGAAAACATTTTCATTAAACAAACGTCTAATCTCCTTTAAGAAATAAACTTGGCCTGGTCACAATTTGGAAAATGATAATGAGATAACAGTGCTGATATAGATAGATAGATATTATTTTAACTGTTGAAAGTCTAGTTTGTCTTGTGTTATGAAATGCTTAGGTATCTTGGCAATAGGCCTCTCTGTAGCATAGAACTTGAGTTGGCTTTGTTTAGTTCTTGTCAAGTTCAATCATTTGTTTAAATGCTTCTAAATACCTTGATAAAAACCATTGGTGAAAGGCCTTTCTAGCAATCTAGGGGCATGGCTGCATGTACTGCCATCTGTGTGATTATTTATTATTTTATTTATTTATTTTTATTTTATTTGTTTGATTTGTATCCCACCCTCCCTGCCAAGGTGGGCTCAAGGCGGCTTACAGACATGTATACAAAGTATTTTAAAACAGATAAAACAGTTAAAACAATCACAATTACAAAGTGCTAGCAAATACAGGTAATACACGATGGTGGCGTTCTTTCAGCATCCAGATAACAACCACCACCATTATCCAGGTCCTTGCCAGGCTATTAGGTATTGATTTGGTGCTGATGTTGGGGCCAGGGCCATGATGTTAGCAGCGGCACCCTAATTGAAAGCCTGGTGGAAGAGCTCCATTTTACAGGCCTGATGTCCTCCGGGAGCTCATTCCACCAGTACAGGGCCACCACAGAAAAGCCCCTGGCCCTTGTCACAGCTAGCCTGGCTTCTTTGAGGCCTGGAAGGGCCAGATGGTGTTGGGACCCTGATCTTAATGCTCTCTGGGGAACATGTGGGGAAAGGTGGTCCCTTAGGTAAGTAGGTCCCTGATCATATAGGGCTTTAAAGGTCAGCACCTTGAACCAAATCCGGTATGCTATAGGCAGCCAGTGCAGTGCTTTTAGGAAGCTGCAGCTTCCGGATTTGGGACGGGGCAGCCCCATGTAGACAGCATTACAGTAATCCAATCTCGAGGTGACCATTGCATGGATCACTGTTGCGAGGTCATTGCATTCAAGGAAAGGAGAAGAAAAGAGATTGGATTTATATCCCACCCTTCACTACCCAAAGGAGTCTCAGAGCGGCTTACAAACTCTTTTCCCTTCCCCTCCCCACAGCAGACACCCTGTGAGGTAGGTGGGGCTGAGAGAGCTCTGACAGAAACTGCCCTTTTTCAAGAACAGCTGTGCCAGAATTATGGCTTGCCCAAGGTCATCCAGCAGGTGCAAGTGGAGGAATGGGGAATCAAACCTGGTTCTCCCAGATTAGAGTTCTCATACTTAACCACTACACCAAACTGGCTAGGGAAGGAACTGCCTAATCAGCCACAGATGGTAAAAGGCAGACTTCACAGTGGCTACTACCTGGACCTCCATTGTTAAGGAAGCATCCAGGAGCACTCCTAACCTCCGACACTGGCACCAATGGTGCCCCATCGAAGGTTGGGAGAGGGATCCCTAACCTTGGCCCACTCCAACTCAGGCATAGGACCTCTGTCTTCGTCAGATTCAATTTCAATCAACTCAGTCTAAGCCAACCAGCCATGGCTTTCAATGCCAGATCCAGATCTCCTGGACTAGATCCTGACTGGCCATCCAACAACAGATAGAGCTGGGTGTTATCCGCATACTGGTGACAACCCAACCCATGCCTCTGGGCAAAGGGGCACATATAGATGTTAAATAGCGTCGGGGAAAGTACCACCCCTTGTGGCACTCCGCAAACTAGTGGATGCCTTCAGGACAGCTGTTTCCCCCATGCCACCCTTTGTCCCCAACCCTGAAGGAACAAAGAGAGCCACTGCAAGGCAAATCCCTGAATCCCGGTGTCAGCAAGGCAGTGGATCAGTAATTGATGGTCGACTTTGTTGAACACCGCCAATAGGTCTAACAGCAACAACACTGCCTTACTGCCTCGATCCAGGTGCTTCCGAAGGTCATCTGTGAGGGCGACTGGGACCATCTCAGTCCCATGGCCTCGTTGGAAACTGGACTGAAAGTGGTGTAATGTGGAGGTGTCATCCAAAAAAATCCTGCAGCTGAATCATCAACGCCCTCTCAATCAGTTTGCCCAGGTAGGGCAAGTTGGATACTGGCCAGTAGTTGGCTAATTTGGCCAGGTCCAGAGATTAACATGTAGGAAATGCACCTCTGAGTATTGAATGTATTGCAGATACGATAAAGGAGGCCTTCATTCCTGTCTTTTGACCTTTCCGAATGCTGGACTAGATAAACACTGGTCTGAGCTTGCAAGGAAGTTCTTACATTCTGATTGGTTTCTAACAATCAAAGTCTCAATTTGCTTGCTTGCTTGCCTTCATGCCTGCAGCTAGCATTCTTGAAAACCCACTCTTTGTTTTAGTAATGATTTATTCCCTTGCCCTTCTGCCTTAGGTTTTCTATGCCAGCAAAGATGGTACTAAGATCCCAATATTTATTATCCACAAGAAAGGAATAAAATTGGATGGGTCTCACCCTGCATTCCTTTATGGTTATGGTGGATTCAACATATCTATCACACCAAGCTACAGGTAAGCAGATCTGGGGACCATATTTTGAAACTGTATTATAAATATTTATGAAAGTAATAAAATGCACCAGTAATCTTAGAATGAGAAGGTGAACATTTTATTATGTAAGTTTAATTTGTGACTAACAAATATTGAAGTGAACAGATACTAAACCAAAAGAGAACTGCGTTTCTCACAACACTGGATATTTTTTCACTTCAAAAGTGCTGCCGAAAACTGAAGCCATAGTGTACAAATTAGTTAGCATGCTCCTTCGCTCTTCAGAAGGTTTAGGTAAACAGATATGTTCAAACAGAGATGTTAGGGTCTACAAGCGAGGATCTGCAAGAAATTTGTGGAAAGGGTGCAGCCCTTCCACCTCCTTGCTTCCTTCCCACTTCTTCTCTAACAATATTCCCCCCTCTTTCTCCCCCTCCCTTTCTCTGTTAACCTTCCCCCATTTCCATCCTTTCTCCTATTCCTTTTATCTGTCAACTTACCCCCTATTTCACTCCTTTCTCCCATTCACCTACCCCCATCTCTTTTGCCCCCACCTTTTCTCCATCAGTCTGCCTTATCCTTGCTGTTCTCTCCATCATCACCCACCCTTGGCACTCCACTCATCCCCACCTTTGCAGCTCTGCCCACCTAACTTCACCACCCTTGGCACCCACTCACTGCCACCCTTGCTGCTCTTCTCACCTAACCCCACCTTGGCACTCCACTGACCCCCAACTTTGCAGCTCTCCTATCTACCCCCCACGCTTGGCATTCACTCACCCCCACCCTTGCTGCTCTCCCCAACTATCCCCCCTTAGCACTCCTCTCACCCCCAGTTCTCCTTATCTACCCCCACCCTTGGCTCTCCACTATCTCCCATGCCCTTCCCATTCACCCCCCATCCTTGTTGCTCTCCCCACTTACTTTGGGGGAGCAGTAGAAGTCACAGGAGGGGGAATCACATCCCGCCCATCTGCTATGGCTCCTGGGCTGTGGTGCCTTGCTGTTGCTAGGCCCAGCATGTTCTCATGCTGCTGCACTGCTGCACCTCCACCACTGGGCTCAGCATGCCTCCTGGGTTGCTGTGCTGCCACCAGACTCAGCTCACCTCCCTGGCTGCCTGGCTGCCACCACTGGGTGCAGCATGCCTCGCAGGACCAGCAGATTGGGGGTCACGAAAGCCGGTAAACCCTCCCCCAACAGAAAATGGGAATCCTAGGCTTTTTTAAGCCAGATTTTTCTGCATACATAGCAAGCAGAATATGTTCAGGCTGCATGTCAGTCTTCTTTTGTAGAGCTGAGTATGTCATAAAATATTCTTAGTAGTCAAAGACAGGACTAGGGTTGTGCATTCAGCATATTAGCAAATATATACCCGAATAAAGCCTTAACAGAATTATTCAGGCATACATTCAACCAAATGTGATTCTCTGATGTGTATTCAGCAGCTGAATAGAGAATAGGATATATTCAGGGGCTGTGGGGGAGGGGGTTTAAGGTAGAGGCACCACATTTGCAGTGTAGCTGCTGGAGCCTCTCCCTAAAAGAACACCCAAATCTCAAAACGATTGGACCAATGGTGGGGAAAATATCAAAACAAGGCCATCAGAGAAGAGATTCTCCCAGAGAATCTCTGCAGGAGAAAGTGAAGTTTTGGGGGAGTATTGTTTGCTAGGCCTGCAGCAGAACCAGTGCAGTGTACCCAGAAGAATCAGGTCCACTGTGGCAGTGCCAAGAAACCAGCTGGACTAAGGTCAAATGTGAGAATCTCTGAAGTACAAACTGAGGGGTGGCATTTCTGCAAGAACAGCAGAAATAGTATATTATACTAGTGTCCAGCAGCAGAACCCAACCAGTGCCAACCTATTAGTGACCAGTGGCAGCATCCTGTGCCATTGTAGCAAAGGCCAGCCCCACAGGTCTAATGTCAAGCACAGCCACAGAATCACAGTGCAAGCAAGGGGGAGGGGGGTTGCAAGGACAGCAAAAGCAGCACAACAGTGCCTATCAGCACAACCCAGTGCCAACGTGGCAGTGCCCAGAAAAAGCCAAAGTGGGTGCCCCCATCCCACCATTGTTGCCAATGGTTGGGAAAATAGCACAACAAGCCCAGCAGATTTTCCCAGAGAATCTCTGCAGTAGAAAGTGGGATATGGGGGGTTTCGGTTTCGGCGCTGCGAATGGCGGCCGCCTCTTGGGACGCTCCCGGAGGCGGTTAGCCCACACGCAGTCAGGGGGGTCTTCGCCTGTGCGAAAGACCCTAGTGAGCCTTAGGCAAAGGCTCCGAACCGGGGGCGCTTGGGGAGTAGCCTCTTTGCCGGCAGACAGCCGGGAAATTGAGGCTTTCTCCCCGCCCCAATCGGCCCCGCTGCGTTGTGCCTGCAATGGGACTTAGCGGCGCCACCGATTTCCAGGAGTGAAGACAGCGTTACGATTTAATATAAAAAGAAGAAGGCATCGAACCGTGAGTTGAAGATCGTTTTTGAAGCGTGAATTCGAGCCCCCCATAAGCATTTAAGCGTATGGGAGGAGGGAGGAGTCCCCATCCCTTTTGAGAAGCAAGATTTACAAAGGGAGCGCGAGGGGGGGCAGAGAGGAAAACAGTGTTGGTGAAAGTACCGTTGGAGTTGTATAAAAGATTACGATCCTTTTAGCTTCCTGGGGGATGTGGCACGAACTTTATAAAAGTAAATAATAAAACAAAATGTCGACAACGGGGAAGAAACCGGAAGAGATGAGGGGAGAGACTTCCGGCCCGGGTAGCCCCCCCCCGAGAGCTAGCTGTCAATCAACAGGATCTGCGCCCTCTACTGGAGCAAATACAGAAAATCAATGAAACTTTGCTTAAAGTGGAAAGTGTCTTGATTAGTCGACAGGGGAAATTGGAGGAAATAGAACAGAAATCGGATTTGATTCTAAGTTTTCAGGGCATGAAAGAAAAAGAGAAGGAGGATCTCGGATTTAACTCGACAAATGTTTTGGCACCCCTAACTGGCAGTGAAGCGAAAGAATTAAAAGAAGAGGTGGACATGGCTCTCAAAGCCTATTCCGCTTTTATAAAAGAAGATACTCTGCCAGTAGAAGGGGATGTTGAACACAGCAGGCAATATACCAGAGATCCGATTCCATATGTAGTAATTATGGCGCCCTGGGAATTTGAAGGTCGGAAACACAAGGAAAAAGAGAAAAGAAAGAAGATGGATTACACCTTTAAAAAGCAAAAATCTTTGGAGGAAGACGCAGCACCTAAAAGTGGCAGAGAAGAAGACGGCAGCCCAGGGGAAGGAGGCGACGGATTGGAAGACATCAAAGTTGAAAAGGACTCAATCTACAACTGGAAGAGACCTAAAAAGAAGACATTTTAAGGACTGTTCGTGTACCATCTGCAAGGAGCTGTTTGATTACTAACCCCAATGGACTTTACTAACTGTATTAACAGAGTGATTCTGGACTTTGTAAAGTTTAAAAGAAGATCTTCGAATCGCGATAGATGCCAAAAATGGTATTGATTACTAACTAAAATTAACCTTTACTAACAGAGAAAACTTCACTCCATCTTTCTCTTTCTCCAGGCTGTCTACCTTCCCCCTTTCTTATAAAAAGAATAAAATTCTCTCCTTTTTAGGAGAGTTTTACCAAAAAAAAAAAAAAGAAAGTGGGATATGGTTAAACATTAAAGAGATAGCCTTACCTCCTATCCCTTGTGTTTCCTGCCTTTCAGCCTCCTTCCTGCCATTTGCCCTGATTTCCAGGGCAATAGGGGGAGGGGGGGTCTCTGTAGCCAGTCGCTACAATGGATTTGCAAATGGCATTCCATTGCAGGTTTCCAACTTTGCAAGGTTGTTGCTGAAGTCCAGCAACTACCTTGCTTTCCCCATTCCTCCCTCTCACTTGGATTGTGATTCTGTGGCTGTGCTTTACATCAGAGCAGACCTGTGGGACTGGCCTTTGCCACAATGGCACAGGGTCCTGCTGCTGGGCACTAGTAGGTTGGTCCTGGTTGGGTTCCACTACTGCAGCTAGTATAGTATACTGTTTCTGCTGTCCTTGCAGAAATGCCACACTTCAATTTACACTTTAGAGATTCTCACATTTGATCTTAGTCCAGTTAGTTTCTTGGCAGTGCCACATTGGCACTGGGCTGTGCTGATGGGCACTGTTGTGCTGCTTCTGCTGCCCTTGCAAACCACCCCCCTCACTTGCACTGTGATTCTGTGACTGTGCTATACATCAGACCTGTGAGGCTGGCCTTTGCCACAATGGCACAGGGTGCTGCCTCTGGACACTGGTTGGGTTCTGCTGCTGGCCGCTATTATAATATACTGTTTCTGCTGTCCTTGTTCTGCTGTCCCCTCAGTTTGTGCTTTGCCATTGACTGCAATGGCCCCATAAGATATAATGCAGTTGAATAGATTCAGGAATCTCAAATATTTCCTGAGTAAGGTATCCACACCAATTTTGATACCCAGGAATATTGGAGTATACCAAATATATTCAGATCAGAGAATCACAAATCTGTATAATACTGATTTTTTTATTTATTTGCACACCCCTACCTAGGACAGTCTGTGGCTCAGGAGGTACAAGCCATAATCTCATTTGAATAGTACACTGTTAGTGCTAAGAGTGTGGGTCAGGTTGAGATGTTTTGTTTTCACTACTTATGCCGCTCTGAGGCCCAAATAGGCCCAAGGCACATGCATTTGGCTAGGAAAAATCTCAACAAGAATTGAAGAGAAAGAGTGCAATAGAAGAGGCTGAGTGCTGGAAACTTTAGGAGGGGTATATCCAGCCTGACTGAATTTGTTTTGTCTTTAAGGCTAGTCCTCAGTTTATGTGCTGAGCGCTTCCTTCAGGCCCTGATTAGACTGCCTCTAGCTCCACCCGTGAGGTCAGCTAGATCCTGACCATATACCAGAATTTAGAATGTAAAGTGTTTACAAACTAAAGTCAAAAGATGCCCAGGATGTAGGGAAGGCAGTAAACTGGAGTGAAGGACAGGAGAAAGGGAGCAGAGTAACAAGTTTGCACGAAACTGCGGATCTGATGGAATAGTAAAGAGTCCTGAAGATATTAAATCATGATTTCGAATAAGTATCCAAATATTCTGTCTACCTTATTTGTATGCCATCTGTTTTCCAGGTAGTTTAGGTTAGTATACATGGTTCTCCCTGCCTCCATTTTTATCCTCATGGCAACCCTGAAAGGATAGCATAGGCTGACAGCATGTGATTGGCCCAAGGTCACTCAGTGAGCTTCATGGCTGAGTGGAATTTGACTGCAGGTCTCTTGCTAAAAATGCAAGTAAACAATAAAACTGAGGGGAAACTATGAAATGCTTTCTATTCCATTCTTCTTGTGCATTATTGTTACTGTCTGGGCATCCATTAATTTCCAGGCCTAATTGACAGCAGACCTTTCTCTTATCATTTCACCTTTTTGATCACTAATTCTAAATATCTTGATTAATAACTATATTTAAAGATGATTAATGATTCAGACATCTTCAGAATGAGCTGCAGAGCTCTTGTTTTCCTCTACATTAAGAAGACTTAAAAAGGTTAGGTAGTAGAAATTTTCTGTGTATAACAAGTAGACACTGTATCTGAAGAAGAGTGCTTGCACATGAAAGCTTATACCTTGAATAAAATTTTGTTGGTCTTAAAGGTGCCACTGGACTCAAACTTTATTCAGGTTGACAGCATGTGAGCAAATAAATAGGAAGCAAAAAAATTGTAATACTTCCCTTCTTAACAAATATTATATTAGCATATGTAAATAATGTAAACATAGGGGGAAAGAATATAATTCTCCACCGTGAAGAGACTTACAAATATAAATAATTAAAACAAAAATAAAGTGCAATGCCCTTCCCTCCTCTTCCTCTGTTCCATGTCTGGCAATATAGTTTTTAATAATCATTTACTAGTAGAGGGGTAAGGAAGATACAAAGAGTAGTAATACAAGTAAACAAGCAACATAACCGAAGAAAAATACCTTTGTAATTTTCCCAAAGAGAAGAAATTCTAACAGTGGTATTGGAGGTGGATTTTCTCTCATTTTTTTAAAGATTTATCTCTTATGTTTGACATGATCAGTTTATCTACCCATTCACAAATATCGGTGGACAGACTGAGATTTCCATTTGAGGAAAATGGTGATTCTAGCTGTTAACCACTCCCCCAACCAATTCTGTGAAATCAACTGTCTTGTGGGACTGCATGCCAAAAGCATTTACCCAAAGGCAAAGATTTATAGATTAAAGTTGATGTTTTGATTCATATATAGTATCAAATTCATGGCCTGTTTTAACTCTGATTAATGTGCAAAAGTAAGATTTGGCTTGTGAGCACTCATTCAAACCCATAGTTTCCTTAACAAATATTGGTTTCATCATCTTTGTTCTTTCCACAGTTCACCCTCAGGGATCTGGCTGGTTTCCTGGCCTGTGTTTTAGTGAAGGCTACTGTCCAGGAGTTGGGTTACGATAGGATGTCCGTGTTTGTATGTCACACTAAACTGATATTAGGACTAATAAATTTAGTTAAAACTATGGTTTTGTGTATTAAAATATTTATAGCCCACTTTCCCTTTGTGGTTCAAGGCAGCTCACAATTCCAAGATTTAAAGCAAACAATAAAGCAGCACTAACTCTCTTCCCCCAAGAGAGTTTGGCTTTATAGTGTTTCCTGAAAATTTCTAAAGACCAACTCAACTCAACTTGTTCCAAAAGGTGAGAGCCACTATAGAGAAGGAATGTATTCTAGTAGGTGCCAAACAAGCCATCTTAAGCAGGAGAACAACTAGAAGGTGGCAATTAGAAAACCTAAGTTGGTGCATGGGGCTACATGGGAAGAAGTAGCCCTACAGATACTTATTTTATATAACATTCAGATGGGTAGCCATGTTGGTCTGAAGCAGTAGAACAAAGTTGGAGTCCAGTGGCCACCTTTAAGTCCAACGAAGTTTTATTCAAGGTATGAACTTTGGTGTGCACTCACACTTCCTCAGATACATTGAAATGGATATTATCGATCTGTACATATAGGTAGAGGGTGAACTGCAAATTAGCATATCATTAAATTTCTTAGATACATATGCGAGAGGGTGAAGTTTACCATCATCTCCTTCTTGCAAGATGGCGCCTCCCATTGTGACATTCGATGCATGAACCAAACAGGAATAACAAACTAAGTTTATATGGTCTCCACTCATTTGGATTTAATTTGGGGGGGGGGCACAGTGAAACAAATAAATATGTTAAAATTGGAGACTGATGCTTCACTGTGTTCTCACATCTGTTAAAACATCTTCATTGTGTTGTATGCTAATTTGCTGTTCACCCTCTACCTATATGTATGGACTGATAACTTCCATTTCAATGTATCTGAGGTATCTTGACTCAAACTTTGTTTTATTTTATATATCTTATCAATATGTGCATTCTAAGCCATGAAGGGCTTTTAAAGGTCATAACAATAACCTTGAATTGAATTCTGAAATAATTTGGCAGTGAATGTAGCTGTTTTAAAATAGGCAAGATGTGTTCCCATCAGCTATTCCCTGACTATAGTCTGGTTTTCTCTGTTCTGAGCATGTGGTGTTAGAAGTTCTGTTTCTCCAGCATAACTGAAAGGATATAATTCATTTCCTAGAATTTGGTAAACTCAATACGTTGTTTTTTATAGAATTAGGTACAAGATAGTAATCCAAAAAAACAGGGTTTTTTTAATTAAGTAGGGTATGTCCAAATTCTGGTGACCTGATTGCCATCTAACCACCAAGTGCTAACTCCAGTCTGGTAACTCTGTGCCTCTCCTCCATAGTTTCTAAATAAACAGAAAGTTATTAGTACTTGACTGAGTGGCCTTAATTACATGGTCTTGATTTCTTTCCCTTGCCTGGTTCATATATACTTGGGAACTGCCCATCACCTTAATTCTCTGAAGAGTTATGACTCAGGAAGAAAACAGATCTTGGAGTCTGTTTTGGTAAATGAAGAGTTTTCTGCAGAATTTGACCTATATAGAGAGTTGAAGGAGCAGGGGATCAAAGGGTTTGTAATTAATAAGGACATTTTTGACACTGCATTAATTTGTATAAATGTGAGCAGGATTCTCCTGGGGTGGGGGGGAGCCTGTAAAAATGTCTAGTTCAGCCAACTGTTTCACAAAGCAGCCAGCAAGTTGCCCTGGAAGGCCAGCAAAGACAGCAGAGGCTAAGCCATTCCCCTAGTGTTGTCTCCTAGAACTGGTATTCATAGGTGTTCTGCCTCTGGATATGGAGATTCCTTTGAGTCGCCATGGCTAGTAGCTATTGATGGATCCTCTCCTCCATGAATGTGTCTTAAAGCCATTTATGCTTATGGCTATTACTGTGTCCAATCTTTGATCCCTGCTGCTAATCTTAGAACAGTGGGAGAAGCGTCACATTGATATTTTCGTGTTAACAGAAATGACATTGTTTAACAGGTATGGCTCGATTACTGAGGAATAGTAGGGGCCGTTCACTGAAAATATTTACCTGTCAATTGTATCTTCATATTTGCAGTGTTTCAAGACTTATTTTTATAAGGCACCTTGGTGGTATTCTAGCTGTAGTTAACATCAGAGGAGGAGGTGAATATGGAGAGACCTGGCACAAAGGTAATGACTTCTTCTTGTCATTTCTGCAATTACCCATACTAAGTTGCTCCAAGCTGGTTGTTTGGACCTTCGTTTGTACTTGCAGCAAAAACTCATTTGAAATTTTTCTTTCTTGGTGTACATAGTGAAGTTATTTTTTTCTCCACAGCATCCTTTCTCAAAGCCATTTTGAACCATTTCTGAAAAAGTTATCCTTCTTTGCATTGCCCAGGTTATTCTTTCACAATTTTGATTAGTATCATTATTTTCATTTGGGCAATGAGGCTTGTCTGGAGTGTTTCCCAGTAATTGAAAGAAGAGAATCTGATGATTTTCCTAAAGAGAAACCACTCATGATAGCATATGCACAGTAGTATTCCTCAAGACTAAGTAACCTTCAGTAATGGAAATTAACTGTAGCTCTCTAATGAGTTTTTAATAAAATTTACCCTGATT
Source organism: Gekko gecko (assembly GCA_029375565.1). Lineage (NCBI taxonomy): Eukaryota > Metazoa > Chordata > Lepidosauria > Squamata > Gekkonidae > Gekko > Gekko gecko. The sequence continues at coordinate 194,693,194 of JAPDNY010000001.1, forward strand.
TGAAAGGGGTTTGTTTTTCCCAATTTCCTGGCTTAATTTCTGCACCAGTCCATGTATTGGTTCTAGTTGGAAGTCTGTTGTTTGTTAATTTCATAGACAGCTGTTTCTGAGGTTCAGAGAGTTTAGAATTGCTTAGATTTCATGGAAATGATAACAGTTAACTGGAATGTTGCCATCTTTCTATTGGAAAAAAAGTTGCAGTTAAAAAAATTTCTGAAATCATTCAGGTTTTATTAATCTATAAGAAAAAAGAATAGGTTCTTAAAGGCAAATTAACACTAAATGGCTTCATGTGCAAATATTTACAGAATGCCTATATTCATATTACACAAAAAGCAATAACAATTTGTAGAATGCAGTAAATGTTATGGATCATTATTTCAACAAGTAATCTGTTTGCTATGTCTGTAATTTATAGTAATTAATGTAAGTCTAATACCAAGAGAGTTTATACAAGCTGATATTGCTCTTTACTTTCATGACTTCAAGCCATAGGAATCAATGCTGGGTGGTTTATTTGTGTGTGGGGGGCACAGGATTATAATTGAACAGAGACAATAGTAAATTAGATATATTCATATGTTAATGTAAACTGTTTGTGCTAGAAGTGATTATATCCAGAGTCTACTCAAAGCCTAGATTTTCTGTATGATTTTTTAAAAAAAGATCTTGCCTACACATACCCCTCCTGCAAAGCAAGAAACATCTAAAATCAACTGATGCAAGAACATTGGTCTTTAATTTTAACTGCCCACATAATTTTAGTTTCCCACCAGTCAGGACATAATTTGAGCCAAGGGACTAAGTCACAGAGCTCTGCCGATATGAATTAATAATAAAACTCTTCCTTTGAGTAGAGCAGAGTAGCTTTCTTGACCTTTAGAAGCATTGTAGACCAGGGAAGTATACCAGGGAAGTTGTGGCAAAGACTCCTTTCTCTTAGGGTGTAGCTTCTGAGCTGTCCTGGGTACAATAATCTGTTTCTTTATGGTGGAGAGAGAGAGTGCTAGTTACCAAAAGATGCATTCCCAAGTTTTCGTGTTTCATCCATTTCTCTAAATCAACTTCTGAAAACATAACAGAAAATAAGGATGTATATATTAGAGTGCTGTTAACTTTCTTCATAAGCATTTTTCAGTCTGTCTTTTTATTGGGTTGGTTTCAGCTCTAGACTCTGAGCTGATCTGCTGAAAATGCCAGATCCCAAAATGTGTATTGTTGGCAAGGTTTTTTAAAAAAAACTTTCTCATTTACTTTTTGCAATGTCAGGTTTAAGAAGTTCTGTATCTTAAAATGCCATGAATGAACATAACGTCATAAATGTTCCATTAAGCTAAATCAGAATTGGAGATGCTCATGGCCACTTCATCTTGAATCTGCAGTGCACAGCTTTTAGATGTTTCAGTTGTTAGTAATATCACCTTTTTATTCTCAATCCTGAGCCCAAGTATGTATTGTTCAAGGCTTCTGAAAGTATTAAAGTTATTGACAGAACCATCTTGTGAATTCTTTCTTGAAAGAGATCACCATTGTCTGTTGTATTTCTCTGCAGCCTGAATTATTAAAATGCTAATGAAATTGAAGACTCACCCCCAAGCAATTCTTTTTGCATGTACATGTGCATAAGAACAAATGCTCTAAATCAGCAATATCAAGGGTGTCTGCATGTGTGTTTCTAAATGGATAACTCACCATTTCATTAATTGCATTTAGGTGGTATCCTAGCCAACAAGCAAAACGGCTTTGATGACTTTCAGTGTGCAGCAGAGTATCTTATCAAACAGGGGTATACTTCTCCAAAGAAACTGACCATTAATGGAGGCTCAAATGGAGGCCTACTAGTAGGTAAGAACATTTTGCATGGTCCTGGTTTTCGTGGCTAACCTGGTCGATTTAATATAAAGTAGGTTCTAAAAGGGGCTTTTAATAAATGGCATCATAATGTTAACTGAATCAAGTAATAAATTTCTTCCTCAGCATTCAAATGTTGTTGAGGTCTGTGGAATACCAGTTGCCTATTTAAGTAGTTATCTGCCATTATGAACTACACACATCGCTATTGCTCAGAGACATCTGTCATTCTTCCAATAGGTTAGAACTAGTTATTTGCAGAACACAGTGTATTAAAAAATAACGAATAGGGAAGCAAAGGGACCATACTTATTAGAAACTAGCTGAGTCAGTATTCAGTCCTGTCAGTTGCCCGTGTCTCCTACACCATGTGCTCTTCTGGCTCTTGTATCTTACATTTACTGAAGGTTCATGTCTAACTAGAACCAAAGCCTCTCTTGAAATATCATGGAAGATGATCAGTTGCAGTGAAACATCTTAGCATTCCTATATGCAGCAGTATTGTCTAAAAATATTGAGTATGGCCTTTTCTTGCCCAAATCATTGTGCTGCTGATACTGATGCATCCCACCTTTTTTCCAGCCATTTAGGAATTAGACCAGCAGTGCATACACCATTTTGAGTAGGTTATGTTCCATTAACTGCCATTCTGATAGTATTTCAACATGTTATTTGGCCTTTGTCATAATCGAAACTGGAGCAATGTGTATCTAAGGGCTGATAGGGGTATGTGATCACATGAGCTAATGCAATAGGTGAATAAATTAAACACAAACTACCACGATTTCAGTTGAAAAAAGAAGTGTGGCTCTTATATTGCCTGGATATTTACTCGTATGACCACATTGTGGGAAAGTCAAGGCTGCTCAAAAAACGAAAATGAATTGTGATAATTGGCTCTAAGGACTCCTGTGATGTGGACATCTAGCCATGTGCAGTTAATTCATTTAGGATAGGCTTGTTTTCTACACCAGTATCCCATTACTGAAAAATTATAGCTTGATAAACAAAGGATCCTTTGTACTCTATGCATAGGAGTATAGGTAAGCAGGCCCTTGGTGCCACAGTGACAAAAAACAGTGTGGTGTAGTGGTTAGAGTATTAGACTAGGATCTGGCAGACTCTGTGTTCAAATCCCCACTCGGCCATGGAAGCTTGCTTGGTGATCTTGGGCCAGTCACATACTCTCAGGTTCACCTACCTCACAGAAAAACAATGTAAAATCTTTGGGTCCCCACTGGGGAGGAAGAAGAGGTATAAATAAAGGATGAACATTAATAAGAAACCAATTTCCCAGTCATTCCAATTACTTTTCTGTGATTCCTAGAGACTGAATAACCAAATAAATGAATTTCTGAGTAAGCAGATACCATGTGTCAGGTCTGAAAATGATGGCTTGTGCCCTATCCTCTGTTTCTGAAAACGTAAGGCACTTCTGTTGTAGGAAAATAAAGGGGAGATTTTTTCGGTGCAGATCTCCACTTTGTTTGCTGTTCTGTTAAGGAGGGTCCACTGACCCTCAGGACAAAATGTGGAGGGGGGGGTAATGGATTGCAGTGGGAAGTGAGTTTGTGAGTGCCATTCATGAAGGCTGATGTTTGGTACATCAGGGCATCTAGGTAACTACTATTGATGCTTTTCACCTAATCCTGTTTTGTGTATGCACTCTGAACCCTTATCTTAAACATACTGCTTATATATCCATTGAAATCTATGCAGGCTTCTGTTGAGGACTGCTACCAAATCATCACACAAAACCATGTAATGGAAATACACTGGTCTGATGTGGTGTGGTGAACTGTTCTATTTGAATTGTACATTTAGAACTGCCTAGTCTGTTCAGAATTGGGGCCCTCGGCGCTGGGCTGGCTGTGCTGCTGATGCACAACTCCATGATCAGAGGGAGGGTCCGGCCAGAAGACCTCCCCAACGCCTTTCGGGGCAAAAGGGCCCAAAATCAATCCCCAGCGAAGCTGTGCGGGGTGGGGGGGGGGATCCAGCCTCCTCCGCCTACAGCCCCTGTGGGAGCCTCCGCAGCCTTCCTCAGGGCGGCAGCCAGCAAGGCCAAGGGCCCTGTGCCCCTAACTGCTTGAGGGATCGGCCTGGCTGCCACCTGCCTTCAGGGCGCTGGGTGCTGGAGGGGCGGGCATTCCGCTCTGCACACTGGTAGGACTCACCTCCTGGCAGGGAAAGGACAGCCTGGAGCAGCAACCTCTTGGCTGCTCCCCTTGAGCCGTCCTCCCTTTCCGCTCAGCAGGCTTCTTCGCACCCTGTCAGGAGGCCCTGATCGCCGCCTGCTGGGTGAGTCCTCATGCGGAGAGTCCATGGCCGGCATCACGGTCCTTTGGGAGGTTCCACATGTCTACTCTTCGGGAGCCTCTGTTCCCCAAGGGCTGCTGCCCTCCCCTGGAGTCAGGGCTTCTCCTGGCCCTCCTTGGGACAACGGCGGACCCCCCACCCCCGCACCCACAGGCCCAGTGGGCAGAAGGGCCGTCCAGACCAGCCACCCGCCCCGCCAGCAACCGGCCACGGAGTCCAGCCACAGTGGCCGCCCTGTCCGGAGCCAGACTCTGAGGCACTCTGCCCGTCGGCCCAGGCCGGGGATTGGCCTGCTGCCTTCCCAGCCTCCTGCTTGTTAAAAGGGAGCAAAAAGAAAAATAAGAGGGAGAAATAAAGATGGCGGTGGGAGAAAGAGGCGGCAGTGGCTGGGGTCAAGGGGTGATGGGGGGCTTTTGGCAGGAGGGGCACAGTTTGGCCCACTCTAGGCGAAAGTCTGGTTCACCTAGTGAGCAGGCCGGCCCTGGATATGCCCACATACAAGTTGAATACTGGCTAAGCCAGTCTTACCCCTTCCCTCATGTGGTATAAGCCTGGCTTCACAGTTGAAATAATAGGTATGTCTACATACAAGTTGAACACCAGCTCAACGAGTCTTGCCCCTTCCCTCATACCTCAGATCCTGTTTATCTGATTTTGTTATTGGCTTCATAATAATTCATAGATATGTCTGTTAATTTGTTATACATTAAACACACTTTTAAAAGAATAAAACTGGTTCAGAAATTGGATGAGGTTTTTGGTGGCATCAAGGGAAACCAGCCATTCAGCATCAAGCAAAGCTGGCTTCTGCTTGAAACTGTCCAGCTCCTGGTTTTCAGCTTGATCCTTTGAACAGATTGTGGTGAAAGACATTTCCAGAGTGGCCTCACTGTTCTAAGCAAACTATTTCATCTGTCTTAGCCCTTAAAGTACCCTCTCTGCTCTCTCTCCCACCAGCACGTGGAAACTGCCCTCCTTCATAGTATCTCCAAATGAAAACACACATAGAAAATGCCAAACAAATAGGACTGTAATCTCTGCTCATCCTGGAATCCCTCTGTTGGAAGAGTACTGGTACTGGAGCCATTTTTAAGTGTCATGTAATTGGAAATCATCTTACATTTCAGATATGAGACCAATGGAGCTACTCATCTGCAGATAATAAATACATACATGTTTTTCCATTGATTGTAGGGCTTAAGGAATGACCAGGTGACTAGGGAATGCCCGTCTTGAATATTACTTGAACCTAGGTATTTTTTCTTTGCCTAGGTTACTAATGAGCGTCTTGCATTTTATAATAAAAGGAGTGACCTTTTGTTGTCATAATTATCTGCTTTGGCTAGAATTTGCAAATGATGCTTGAATATGGTTGGCTTTTTTAATGCAGTATTTGAGAATCAGTCTTATACCTTGTCTGTGATTGTACATCCTCCAAACATGAGGAGAGCAGGTTGTTGAATAGTTCTTTATGGAAGGCAAGCAAAACATGCTGTCTGCATGATGGCACTGTGCCAGAGTTGCTTCCAGGCTGTTGAAACCCCTAGGAAGTCAAGATGTTCACCACGAGCAGAGGTGTTCCTGTTTCTTGTGCAGTATCATTTATTTTATTTTTTATTTATTTAATTCATTTGTACCCTGCCTTTCTCCCCAAGGGGGACCCAAAGCAGCTTACAACATTCTCCTCTCCTCCATTTTATCCTCACAACAAGCCGGTGAGATATGTTAGGTTGTGGGAGTGTGACTGACCCAAAGTCACCTAGCAAGCTTCCATGGCATGAGTGGGATTAGAACCTGGGTCTCCCTGATCCTAGTCTGACACTATGACTACTATACACACTGGCTTTCATAGTATATGGTCTCATCCATGACAAATACATTAAATGTGTAACTGTTTATGACGCAGGCTAGGCAAGGAAGCCACATGACCAACATTTAGTAGTTCTGATTAGGTCTACTCAGAAGTAAGTCCCATTTTATTCAATGGGGCTCACTCCTGGGAAAGTGTTCTTAGAATTGCCACCTGAATGATTCACCAAGTCCTGCTGAAACTATTGCCTCAGCAACTGGAACAGCATTGAATATAGTTCCCCAGGTCCCTTCAGTGAGATCACCAGCCATACCAAGCCCCCTTCGGGACTCCCCAGAAACGGGCAACTTGTTTCAAGGCCTCCTTCATCCCTCCTCAGCTCCATCTGTCTTTGGGGCCATGGCCTCACCTCTCAGATCATCAGCAGTGGCAGCACTGGGGCTGGCTATGGCCAGCAGGATCAGCCCCAAACACTTAAGTGTTCACAGGGAAATTGTTAAGTCAGCATGGAAACATGGTGCCTGAGTTTGTCAAACCCTACATTAAATATTTAAAAACTAGCATCTTTCATTGGGAAATCATTTGGTTTTCTTCCTAATTGCAAGCATATCAAACTTCAGGATTATGTGTCTCATGTTCACTGCAAGCTAAACTCTGGCTGAGCATATTAAGTGCCAAAGTTCAGTAATAGACTGTAATTTTCATACAGAAGGTGGGGAAAGATACCCTGTGAGAGCAACTACTAATTGGAGTTGATATTACCGGGTTTAACAGTGTAATCCTAAACAGAATTACACCATTCTAAGCCTATTTGCTTCAATGGATTTTAGTGGGTTGTAGCTTTGTTTAGGATAGCAGTGTAAGTGGGACAATTGAATAAGAATCCAACTAGACAAGAAGTGGCAAAGACCATTGGGTAAAAAGTAGATTATGTGGGGTGTGGGAGTAGATTTCATATACAGATGTCACCCACAGAGGGTATTTAACTCTTACATGCCATGCTGTCCCTGCAGCTGGTTTTCCCCCTCCAATCTTAGTGAGAGAAAAGGTATCTTAAAAAAAAAAAAAGGCACACAGGTTTGCTGTTGCTGGCATAGACCTTGATTCATCATTGTATGTTAAGGGGCTTCTACATTGCATCTTGATTTTTCATGGAACTTCATGCTTGGTTCTTAAGTAAAATGCAACAAGAGGTTCCTGTGTGTCCTGACCCGGGACTGTCTCCCCTCCCCTGCACTGGCCGAAGTCTGAAGGAGGAGCAGGCACCAAGCGATGCGGGGCCGGCCCAGCAAGCTCCACCATTACAGCAGGGAGAGCCCCCAAGGTGTGCCCACCTCTGTTGAGGAGCAGGTCACCTCAAGGGGACCTGGAGCCAAAGACCTGGGAGTGGGAACAGGCCCTTCAATTGGGGGCCCCAAGGCAACCACCAGAGATGGAGTGAAAGGAGTCGCCACCAGGACCCTCCCCATACCCGTCCGCCAGAGCCTGGGAAAAGAAGGGGCTGCCCAGATGTACCCGGCCTCAATTGTGGGCACCACGACCCGGGGAAACTGACAGGGAGCTGGAGGAGGACCTACCTGGTCTTGGGAGGAAGGCTGCGGAGCCCCCCACTCTGATGCAGAAGAGTTCAGGGAGCCTGGAGATGGGGGCAGGGCTCATGGGGGAGGAGAAGCCAGTGCAGGTGGGAGATGCTGGATGGGCAGCAGGACTAGTCTCTGGGAAATGAAGGACTGGAGGAAAGGGAGGAGCACGTGTGGGGGAAGGGAATAAAAAGGGAAGAGCATGCCAGAGCTGGGGAGGAAGGAAAGGACGAAGCAGCCAATGGCCAGAAGGAAAAAGAGAGAGTCCCTAGAGCCTGCCAAGCCTGAGGTCCAAGGGCTGAGCCTCCATTCTTCAGGGTGACGGAACCCAGAGGGAGGCGTCCATGTCTGAGGCTCATGGCGGAACTCCAAAACCCCTTTCCCAGCACGGCAGCAAGTAAGGGGGAGACGTGGCCTCCAAGGGCGGGCCCGACACTATGCCAATATACTCTAACATTTTACAAATGTTGCAACCCCTTTTCTGCTTTAAAAATCTGCTATGTGGCACTAATAGCTATGTTAAACATTAATATTAACACAGTATGTTTTTTCATCCCAAATCTTCTCAAGCTGCCTGTGCCAATCAGCGCCCAGACCTCTTTGGCTGTATTATTGCTCAAGTAGGAGTCATGGACATGCTGAAGTTCCACAAATTCACCATTGGCCACGCATGGACAACAGACTATGGCTGCTCAGATTACAAAGAACAGTTTGAGTGGCTGTATAAGTAAGAAAGAATTCTTCATTGCTGACTAACAGCGTGCTGTATTTGTGTGCTGAATAATCTTGAATCATAGATCATGCTTTTCATTTGAAAATTATTCTTCTATCTTCTCCCACAACTATTGGTGATTATAACACTGATTTATTTTAAAGTGACAACACAAATCTTGGTACAATTTATTTATATATGGCCTATTGGGTCCAGTAAATTACTTATCTATACAAAGCCATGCACCCAAGGCTGAAATCCTAAGTATATTTGTTTGGAGACAGATTTCATTAATCTGCAGAAGTTACTTCAGAGGGCATGTATTTGGGATTGTGGTAGAAGCATCCCAAGGGGCTCTTGCAAAATCTTCTTTAACTTCCTTTAACTTTTATTCAGAGTTATTTGTGTTAAATGTAGGTCAAGTATTGATCCAGGCTGATCTTGCGCAATCTTTAAAACTTTGTTCTTGCTCATTAGTGAGACGTCTGAGCCTGCATTTCATCCACCAGCTTTTTGAAGTTGAGTGAATATTGCATGAGGGCCAATCTCAGGGAATCCTGGAGATGTTCATCTGTCATGTTGGAATGCTTTGTCATTTGTCATTTTCAGATGGGAAAACGCAGAATTCATCATACTGGCACCAATAATCAAATACTACCAAACAATCATCAAAAAAAACCTGTCCAGCAAACCAGGAGACTAATGGGGCTGGTGATCTAGCTCTGACCCCTCTGCGATCTACTGGTAGATCACGATCTACCTGTTGGACATACCTGGTGTAGTGCCAAATCGTGTCCAAGTCACTGTATTTACAGTCACATAGCCGCTCAGAGAAAAGAATTCCTGGGATCTAGCTGTGCTTGCTCTCAAGGGCCAAACGTGCAGTTTTGTCAGAGCTCATATTAGATCCTCAGCCCCTTCTATATCACCTGATAAAACCTCATACCCCATGCGCCATGGGTTTGGTCTCAGTCATTCCCCGAGTAACAAATATACCATAAAGCACAAGAAGGCTTTATTGAAGAAATTCAAGAAAGGTATTGAAAACAAAGCATATAGTTCAATGGCAGGGTAAATGCACAAAATAAAAAAACTGAGTAGCTGGCTTGCTTACTTTGGCCCTAACACAGCACAGTGGTTTCTTAAAGCACAGAGTTCCAGAGCATAATACAAATATCTTCCTGGCAGCAAGGAGGTGTAGGAAGGAAAAGGGTAAGGATTCTTCTCTATATCACAGACTATACTTGTAGAATAACATTACCCATAACCTCCTGACCTCCTCAGCCAATCACTGGGCAGTATCCATGGAGCATTCTAGGGTGAGAGTAAGTTTTCCCTTCCTGTACCAGATTCACAGCTGAACTGTGTGAGCTAATTGACAGGCCTGAGTAAATGGCCTTGATGAGTAACTGCGGGGGAGGGGGGGGAGGTAACACCTCCAAAGAACCAGAGAACAGTGAACTTAGCTGGAACTAGCTAGAAAATTCCTTTAAGATGGCTTCCCTCTTGACACTACATTACTTATAATCCATCTCCATAATTCCTACTAAGTCGCTACAGTTAACTCCTTGCTTTCACTTCTATTTGTACAGTTATTTGCCTAACTACTAATGCCAAATGGCTAGAACACATCAAACGTACTGTCCATCTTTCAAAGGTTATACATGTTTCTGTTCTTCTTACAGGTATTCTCCACTTCATAACATTAAAATACCCGAAGGAGATGGAATCCAGTATCCTGCCACATTACTTCTCACAGCCGATCACGACGACCGTGTGGTGCCTCTTCATTCCTTGAAATTCATTGCTACACTGCAGCATGTTGTAGGTCGAAGTCCCAAACAGACCAATCCTCTGCTCATTCATGTTGACACCAAGGCTGGCCATGGTGCTGGAAAGCCAACTGCTAAAGTAATAGAGGAAGTGTCTGACATGTTTGCCTTTATAGCGCGATGCCTAAATCTTGAATGGATAGAATAGATCATAATAGTCTCTGTTAGAAATCAAGGGCTTTAACATCACCTTAAGAACAGGAGCTAACCAAGCACTTAGTATAGTACTTACATTTAAGAATGGCAGTTCCCAGCTTCCCATCAACTTCGTATCTTTTCTGCTTCTATTCACTGTTTACTTGGCTTCCCATTTTAGTTCCAGTCATATGTTCTAAATAGCACATGCTGACAAATAGATGGATTGCAGATGATGCTGTTACGTGGATATTTAGAGTCGTGGTGGTGGTGGTGATTTCATACAAAACACTTTTAAATATAATTTTCTCCTTGTAAAGATCCAGCACACTTGTAATTAAATGTAAGTACTGTTCCAGTACAAACTGTCAATCCATGTTTTCTTTACAGTCACAATAAGCATTGGGATTATTGCCAGTATTTCCCTATTAAAAACTCTTTATTACAAACTAGGGAGCAAAGCCCGTTGTGGTGGAAGACGACAGGCCCTAGGAAGGAAGGGAGGGAGGGTGGAAGGGAGAGAGGGTTGGAGAAAGGAAGGAAGGAAGGAAGGAAGGAAGGAAGGAAGGAAGGAAGGAAGGAAGGAAGGAAGGAAGGGGGGAAGAGTGAAAGAAAGGAGAGAGGAATAAAGGAAAGGGGGAAAGGAAGGGAAGAGAGGTGGAAAAGGGCTTCTCTGGGCCTACTGCCCCCATAGAAGGCCCAGGGGATGGTGTGAGGGGGTGGAAAAGGGCTTCTCTGGGCCTACTGCCCCCACAGAAGGCCCAGGGGATGGTGGGGGGGGGCGGAAAAGGGCTTTTCTGGGCCTACTGCCCCCACAGAAGAAGAGAAGAAGAGATTGGATTTATACCCTGCCCTTCACTGCCCAAAGGCGTCTCAGAGCAGCTTACAAACTCCTTTTCCTTCCCCTCCCCACAACAGACACCCTGTGAGGCAGGTGGGGCTGAGAGAACTTCTGACAGAAACAGTCTTTGAGAGAACAGCTGTGCCAGAGCTGGCCCAGGGGATGGGTGTGGGGGACGGAAAAGGCCTTCTCTGGGCCTAGTCCCCTCATAGAAGGCCCAGGGGATGGTGTGGGTGGGCGGAAAAGGGCTTCTCTCACTTGCCTCGGCCTTGAGGGCCTGTCCCTGCGCTCACACTCCAGACTGAGCCGAACACACTGACTGGGGCTGACGTGGGCGGGACTTCACCAAGCAGCCAGTCAGCCCTGGCCAGTGTCCTCTGACTGCCAGTTCTTGTGCCGAATCAATTATGGCAAGCATAGAATGTGGTGGAACCAAAATTCAAATATTAATAAGGACAGGATGCTGAGTACTTTCAGATTGTGTGTCATTAAAGGCCAGATTTTGTACAGCATTACGTTTGGTTCAGTAAGCAGTAATTCAACACTTAATTTATATAATATACACACAGAAATACTGCTTTTTGAACCTCAGCTTTCATTTTTAAACTATGTTAGGTCTGCAGATTTATTAATACTAAGCATTCCATAAGTGGAAGAGTGTCAGATAACTGCCATACTTCTGCATTATGTTATTCCTTACTTGTGCGCATGCGCTTAGATCTGCTTTGCTTTGCTGCAATTACCATGAGAGACTCCTCCACCAGACACAGCTACCTCTGTAATCTTGAAGAAAGGGAGGGCTTGCGTTCCCCAGCTGGTGGGAATAAATTGGCCTCTGGAGGGAGGGGGTAGTCTCCCATTCATGTAGTGGCATCCCGCCAGGAGGATTCCCACGCATGCACTAACACCTCATTTGCTAGGCTAGTTGAAACATCATAGTATATACATGGCCTCCTGGCATTACCCGACATTCCTGACAATGTCCCTGTTTACCTGGCAACAGACTGGCATTCCAATAAAGCATAACCTTTGAATGAAGTGTGTGTGGACTTGCTTGCTGTTAAACCTGACAGAATTGTCAGGAATCTTTTAACCATCTGACTGAATCATCGCTGCCCAAGATGAGCGGTCCAGGAGGGGTGCCTGTCACAGTGCCATCTACAACCCTGACAACGCTGCCAGTTACGGTGCCTAGCACTACAAGCCTGGTGGTGCTGATCACCATGACACTGGCTGTCCCCCTGACGACAACAGGAACGGGGGTACTGGCAATGATGGGCCAACTACCAGTCACCAGCCCAGGTGGGCCTGTGACTACCGATGGCAGCGCCATCCCACGGCCAACGATGTCATTCATCCCCTTGCATTTGGGGACCAGAATAACTTACCGGTGCAAGCTGAGATTGGGGGCAACATCTGGGAGACTACACACACACCACCTGGTCGTTGCCAGGGAGTCAGAGCCAGGAAAGCATGTCTGATCCTCGATTTAGCTCAGGGAGTTTCAGCGCAACTCCGAGCAGACCCCTTAAGGGGCCTCCGAGTCCATCGGGGAGTCCACAGAGAGATGTGGAGGGAGACTGGATAACTTGGAAACAGATTGCCGCAGAATAATGAGAGACTTGGCACAGTTACTGCAAATGTTGCCAACGATGATGAATCAGGTGGTGCAGACACAACTGGCAGCTCAGCGAGGGGTTCCGGCTGTTCCCCTGCCTGGTCCCGTCCTACCGCTGCCGGGACCCGTGCTTCTGCCACCGGCTCCTGTGTTGCCACCGCCCATGCCAGCTCCACAGCCGCAGTTGCCGCTGTCCCTCCCAGTGCTGGCACCTCTGCCACTGGGTGCCCTGCCGCCCCCAGGAGCGCTTCCACAGCCATAGCCTGCACTGATGGCCCTGCCAGTGGTGCCGCAGCCCAAGGATTTATTGGATGTTACTTTTGATGGTGACACAGAGAACCTTTCATTTTTCATCCTGCAAGTGATGAAGTTTGTTCAGAGATGGGCTCATCTTTTCCAGGATGAGGAGCAACAAGTGGACTTTATTGCTTCTCGGATGAGAGAGGCTGCAACTAGCTGGTACATATTGTTACACGATCTGGAGGCGAGCTAGGGAGTATAGATGTGTTCATGTGGGCGCTCCACACTCAGTTTGAGGATCGCACAGCAGCTGAAAAGGCAGAAGCCTTCTTTCGCACGTTTAAGCAGGGCAAGCTTTTCGTGCAAGAATACTCTATGGAATTCCACCGGCATGCCGTCAAGATCTGCGACTGGACAGACCCGGTCCTAGCCCAGCAGTATCGACTAGGGCTGGCAGCTGACATCCGAAATAATGTCATGAGCTCCCAGGAGCTGAGGACATTACAGGCCTGGATGGAGGAGGCGGAAAGAGCAGAGAGCAGACTGCGTACCATGAGACTGGATAGTGTGCTCGCGGCTGGAAGGGCTCCAGCGATGCCCCATCCCAAACCCAAGCTGCCCCTGCCGAAGGTCTCAGTCCAGGACCAACGAATGAAGCAAGGCTTATGTCTGAAATGTGGGGAACAGGGCCACTATGCAGCCACCTGCCCATCAGGAGAACCTGCCAGACCATCGGGGAAAGAAGGTGACAAGCAATGGTCCACCACTCCCTCCAAAAAGGGGACAGCGAAACTGAGGAACCCTCAGGCCTTACACACCACAGTGGAGGTCCTGGACCCGGGTTCGAGCAAGGAGGAGGTAGAGCTGGTAGGAAACTGCCAGGTCCTGTTGTAAGTGGCACAGCACAGCAGGACCCACCGCCCGAGGCGCCAAATGTGGTGAGCAACTACCCATCCCTCTTTTTCGTGACTGTTACTATTATGAACCCTGCCATGAAGGTGCATATCAGGGTTCGCGGCCTTATAGACTCCGGGTGTGGGAGGGATCTCATTAACCCCTCTCTGGTGGCAGGTTTGGAGGCCACTGTCATTCGCTTGGCCGATCCCCTTATATTTACTCAAATGGACGGCTCTCAGATGAAAGAACCCTGTAGATTTGAGACAGTTCCTTTGCGGATGGGGGCAGGGGATCATTGGGAGGATCGGGTTTTCGTAGTGTCCCCTGGGGCCAAGTTCCCTTTGGTTCTCGGCAGCCCATGGCTCCATGGCCATGACCCATACATCTTGTAGGATAAGGGGATTGTCCGGTTTATTTCCCCAAAGTGTAAACATCACATCTGGGACCCTGCATAGGGAATTGCTCTGGATAGCGAGCCTGCCCAGGTTTGCCTGGCCACAGAAGAACTAGCCCAAATCCCCAATGAATACAGAGACCTGTCCTGAGTGTTTGAGGAGGAGGAGGAGGAGGATGAGTTCCCCCCCCCCATCGCAACTCTGATTGTACAATTGAGTTGCTGCCCGGGCACAAAATGCCAAAAGGGAAGATTTATGCTATGAGTCCCGCTGAGAAAGTGGAGTTATGGAAGTTTATTGACAAAAACCTGGCCAGGGGTTTTATCTGCCCAGCAGCCTCCCCGTTTGCAGCTCCGGTTTTCTTCTGTAAAAAGAAAGACTCAGACTTTGCACAGACTACTGGGGGCTAAATGCTGTTTCATCCACCAATGCCTACCCCATGCTGTTGATCAAAGACCTCTTGGCAGAGGTGGCCAAGGGGAAGATCTTTTTCAAACTTGATTTACAGGATGCATACTTCTGCGTGCACATCCAACAGGGAGATGAATACAAAACAGCCTTCAATACACCCCGGGCCAATTTGAGTACCGGATGATGCCATTTGGCCTCCAGGGGGCTCCAGGAGTCTTTATGAACTTAATAAATGAAGTGTTGCACCTATTTAAGAGGGTGTTAGTGTACTTGGATGACATCTTATTGTACTCCCCCGATAAGACCTCCCATGTGCAACTGGTGAAAGAGGTCCTCCAAATGTTGCTTAAGCACAAACTGTCTGCCAAGCTATCCAAGTATGAGTTCCATAAGACCAGCATTGATTTCCTGGGATACCATATCTCCCAGAAGGGGATAGAGATGGACCCCAGGAAAGTGCGGGATGTGATGGAGTGGGAGCCCCCAAAGACTCGCAAACAACTCCAAAGTTTCTTAGGATTTGCGGATTTCTACAGAAATTTCCTCCCCCACTTTGCCCAAGTGAGTCTGCCCTTAACGGACTTGTTGAAAACTAAGGGGAAGGGGCCGGGGGCTACCAAACCGGGAACGAAACTGGATTAGACTCCCCGGTGCCAGGAGGCGTTTGACCAGTTAAAAGCCCTTTTTACAACAGAACCTGTGTGTCAGGCTCAATAGCAAGTAGATCCAGGCATTCTTCAAGTAAAGAGATGCTTTATTGGAATACAATGCTGTTACCCACAGTAATACTGCTATTGTCAGGAATGGAGGCATGACCTGTTCAGGCACTGATATAGTATGATGCAAAGCCAAACTAGCAAATGAACTTTTAGCGCACACGCAGGAAACTCCTGGCAGGAGGATTACTTAATAGGCGGGAGTACCACCCCCACCACCACCTAGTCATGTAGGACTGGAAAATTCCCCAGACTGAGAAACGCTCCAAAGCCTATTCTTCAAGGCCACTGTGATAAGACTAGGCGGCAGGAAAGTATGCTCCCACGTTGCAGCTGGCATCTTCTACGCAAGTGCAAAAGTGGAAGGCAAGCAAGCAAGCAACACATAACAATGAACAGAGCATAAATGATAACACAGAGCCTCTGACACTGTGTTGGCATATCCTGGTTAGACAAAGAAATTTGTGGTACAAGTCAATGCGTCAGACATCGCTATGGGGGGGGGTTGATCCTGCAAGAAGGTTCCGATGGTCGGCTCCATCCTTTAGCTTACATGTCCCGCAAATTTAGTAACACAGAAAGAAACTGGCCAGTCTGGGATAAGGAAGCTGGGGCAATCTGCCTAGCGCTGGCCACATTGAGGCATTGGCTGGAGGGGGCCTGGGTTCCTTTCGAGGTGTGGACTGATCATAAAAACCTTGAAGTCCTCCACACACACCGAAATTTGAACACCCAACAGTTCCAATGGGTGAGTTCTTCTCAAAGTTTCAGTTCACCCTGCACCATTTCCCTGGTAAAGCCAATTCCCTGGTGGATGCCCTTTCTCGCCTCCCGCAACATGAGAGCCAAAGGGAGGAGGTTCGGGACTCATTTTTACGCCTTCCCAGTCGGGTGGCGCAGTCTTAACCCGCAGCCAGAGGCATAAAGAAAGTGCTGAGCAAACCCCCTCGGAGGGCTGGGAAGGTAAATTTGCGTCAGCCCTTACTGATGCCAACAAAGAGGAACTGAGGGTGGCAGGGGAGTTGGAAGGCAGGGAAAATGGATGTTGGTATAAAGGAAGCAGGCTTTATGTTCCAGAACTGTTACGAAGGGATGTTTTGCAATCTGTTCATGATTCCAAGCCAGCTGGCCATTTGGGCTTTGTAAAATCATTGCATCTGTTGCAATGCCGGTTCTGGTGGCCCCACATGCATAAAGACCTATCGCAGTATGTGCGTTCTTTGCAAACGTGCATCATGTGCAAACCCCAGCCGGGAAAACCCCCAGGCTTCTTGCTACCCCTGCCGACCCCCAGTAGACCGTGGGAAGTTATCTCCATGGATTTCATCACTGACCTTCCCCCTAGCAAGCAGATGACTGTGATTTGGGTGGTTGTGGACTTATTTTCAAAGCAGGCGCACTTTGTCCCTTTCCCCAGTTTGCCAACTGTGCGCTCTTTGGCAAAAGCTTTCCTCCATCATGTAGTCCGCCTCCACACCATCCCAACCAAAATACTTTCAGATAGGGGGACCCAATTTGTTTCCAAGTTTTGGGGGGAACTAATGAACTTGATGGGGGTGGAACGTGTCTTAAGCAGTGCCTACCACCCTGAAACCGACGGGCAAACAGAACGAGTGAATCAAACCCTTGAGCAGTACCTGTGCTGTTTCACTAATTACCAACAAGACAATTGGGTGGACTTAATTCCCTTGGCTGAATTTTGCTACAATAATGTATATCATGCCTCAACAGGGGTCTCCCCTTTCAAGGCTGCCCTAGGATATGACAGCCCCCCACTACCTTTTCTCATGACGGACTCTGGGTGGGAGGTGAAGCAGCAGATTGGTGTGCAAAGCTACGGGACTCTTGGCCTTTGATTTGTGAGACGCTTGACGCTGCCAAGGCAGCATACAAAGCACAGGCTGACAAGAAAAGGGTGGAGGGTTGGGTTCTACAGCCGGGAGACTTTGTTTATGTGTCTACGGCTTGCACAAGCCTCCTGGAAGTTGGCATGGAAGTACATTGGGCCGTTTAAAATTCGCAGGTTGATTAATGATGTAACTGTAGAGTTGGAACTCCCTAAAAATCTTTAAAATGTCCATCCAATTTTCCATTTCAGTTTATTACAGCCAAGTCCACCACCTAACCAATGGTGTCCAGAAGCTACAGCCCCCCCTCCTATAATGGTGGATGGTGAAGAACATTATGAAATATCAACTATTCTGGACTCTAAAATAAAACGGGGGCAACTGTACTATTTGGGGGATTGGGTACATTTTGGTCCACAACACCGAGAGTGGGTGAAAGCCACGGACATCCGTGCTCCTAAGTTAGTGCAAGACTTCCACCGTCATCTCCCGGACAAACCGGGAGGGCCTCGAATGATTCAGAAGGGAGGGTGATAGGAGGGCGTTAGAGGGAGCAGGATGTCAGATAAGTGCCATACTTCTGCATTATGTTATTCCTTACTTGTGCACATGTGCTTAGATCTGCTTTGCTTCACTGCAATTACTGTGAGAGACTCCTCCACCAGACACAGCTATCTCTGTAAACTTGAAGAAAGGGAGGGCTTGTGTTCCCCAGCTGGTGGGAATAAATCAGCCTCTGGAGGGAGGGGGTGGTTCATGTAGTAGCATCCCACCAGGAGGATTCCCACGCATGCGCTAACACCTCATTTGCTAGACTAGTTGAAACATCATCGTATATACATGGCCTCCTGGCATTAACCGACATTCCTGACAATGTCCCTGTTTACCTGGCAACAGAGTGGCATTCCAATAAAGCATAACCTTTGAATGAAATGTGTGTGGACCTGCTTGCTGTTGAACCTGACAAAGAGGCAGTATAAAGTCGGTTTAAATTAAACAGTAACACTTGGGCCAGTGGCGGTTAACTAGTAACGTTATTCAAGGAAAATCCTACTGAAACAGTCTTTCTTCCTGCACATGACAGTGTTGTATAAACTTCCCAGTGCCTGCCAAGGAAATCAGGCTTTCCCTTTAAATGAGATGGAATCTTTTTCTGAACCTGATAAATTGTAATAGTGCTAACTGACAACAATACTTCCCCCCCCACCCCCTCCTTATAGCATAGAATGATTTGTAATATCCCTGTTTGGAAAGATCAGTTGGCTGAGGCCTTGTTCAGCTCCCCTCCTTTACTGTGGTTTGAAATATGTAGGATGCAAATAATCTTTATAAAAGCACGGGAGTCATTTTTCTTGCTTTCTATTGTGCTTCAGGAATACTTTCTCTATAATGACAATAAATTGCCCACCAATTTCCAGCTGGCACATAGAAGTAGGACTTCTTTCTTTTGTAAGAGATTATTGTGCGTTGACTGCAGGAGTAGTCAAAACAGTTCTACAAAACAATTGCCAGCAGTTGACTACTGTTTCATTTAAATCCAACAAGAAGGCCACTGTGGTTTATAAGTGACTTCATTTCTATATACTGACAGTCTTTCTCCTGCAAAATCACAGGTGCTTATCTCCATGGAAAATCTAGACTTTTAATATCCTGTCACAACAAAAGGTAACAGGTAGCTTAAATCCTAAATATATGCAACCTCTCAAGAATCCTGTCTCATTACATCCAGGCCAACTATTAGCCACTCAAAATCCAAATAGTCTCAGAATATGCTGTTAATGATTCTGTGTTGACAGCACTGCCCCCAAAGTGATAGAGCTAGTATTTGTTAATGTATTTATTTAGAATATTTCTTTACTGCCTCTTTAGGGTCCTGCTTTGGACAGCTTACAATTAAAAGTCACAGTACTTTTTTAAAAGCCATTAAAAACACAAGCAGCATTAAAAGACCATTGAAAAATTGGTAAGACAAAACTCTTAAAATCCTGGGTAAAAAGATTTGTTGTTAGCCTCGTTCTTAAAGTAGGTGCCAGGCAAGCCACAATGGGGTCAAGGCAAGGTATCACTACCGGAAATTCTCTTTCTCTAGTCAACACCCACCTCACCTCTGAAGATGGGCACAAAGGGCAGGGCATGAGAAACTGCTCTTACCTGGTGGGCTGGATAGTATGGGAGGAGACGGTTCAAGTATGGCCTTAAAGGGAAGAACCAGCACTCTGAATTGTGCCCAGAAACAGATGGGTGACCAGTGCAATTCTTTCAGCACAAGGGTGATATGATCCCTGTAACCAAGCCGCAACAACAACCTGGCCACTGTATTTTTGACCACTTGAAGTTTCCAAACTGTTTTCAAAGGCAGTTTCACATACAGTGCATTACAGTTATCTATCCTGGATATAATCAGAGCATGGATCACTGTGGCCAGATCATTTTGAGGAATGACTGTAGCTGTCCCAGAACATGGTAAGCCAGTATGTCACAGTGGTTCTATATCAGGCTATATGACTTGGAAGCCCTCAGTTGATATCCCTGAAGTTCCATGATGTTGCGCCAGTTGCATACACTCACCCTTATAGGGTTATTGTGAGGGTAAGATGAGCATAGGAGAATCATGTACATCATCCTGAGTTCCTTGGAGAAAAATGGAATAAAAGTACATTAAAAGCATCTTTATCATGTTGCAGTATGATATAAACATATGCTGTAGCATGAGAGAGATCATATTGTGGTAGTTTTCTGTTTAGTTTGGTTATCTCTATGGGTTTATGCTGTACAGAGTTACCACTTGTTAAACATCTGTTTGTGTGGCCAGCACAGTTAGCATATTGGTAGTTTGTCTTGCTGCCATTTCCAAAAGCTGACTCAGTGCAATGAGAACACTGAATAAATGAAGATCAGCACTTTCTATTTCATTAACCTGTTATGACACTTACTCAAAGCAGGTAGTCCTCTTGATGGCAACCAGCAAAATTCAGTGTTCTATTCTGGAGTAGCTTTTATAGGCTCCTCTAACCCTTTTCCTGGATTTAACTAAGCGAAGGTGTTCAGTCAGATTTCATAACACATAAGAACTTTTTGGAACTATGATAAGGATCAGGTTAACATTAATGGATACCATAGTCTAAGACATTTGATCAGAATCATGTTTGTAACTGAAAGTGCTTTTCTCAGGAACTGTGGTAAATGGCACAGCTCCATATACTGAAGAAGAAGAAGTTTATCTAATTGTTGGCAGTGATGTATGTATTAACATTAACAAATGACTGGAATAAAACGTTAATGAGTTATATTAAGAAGTAGTCATTTGCCATCATTTTTTATAACTGTCTTCTTGTATAGGAAATTGAGTTCAGGGACTGCTTTGTAGTGACACTAGGTGAGGCAGTGGCCTCAGGTAATAGACTTGGGGAGCTGTCACTCCTCTGTTGCTACCACTGTCTTCTCTTTGTCTCTGCATGCCCCTCTCTTCCCTTATCCATGAACAGCTATCACTCCTGTATTCCCCAAATGTTTCAAAAGACAAACCAGTAAGTTT
Organism: Gekko gecko; assembly: GCA_029375565.1. NCBI lineage: Eukaryota > Metazoa > Chordata > Lepidosauria > Squamata > Gekkonidae > Gekko > Gekko gecko. Next base: position 194,713,933 of record JAPDNY010000001.1, read on the forward strand.
ATCTTGCCCAACAAGGTTGCTATAACTGTTATACAGGAATTTGCAAACCACACTGGGAAAGTGGAGTATGCCATGCTGTGTTTCAAAGCACCCGGGAATTAGGGAGGAGCTCCCTATTAAGCCACAACTGATTGTGTATGGCTGAAATCTTGAGTGACACAGATGTTCTGCTTGGTGTTTACTGGAATGCATCTATGATTTTATCTTAACTGGTATAAAGTGTTGTTGACAGACCTCAGAATCTGATCTCTTCTGAAGACCTAATACTAGGCTAAGGCTGTTTGCAAAATCTGTTATGTGCACTCTTACAGTCATTCCCCATGTAATGATAGAGGAAATCCATATAAGCAATAGCTGCTGGAGAATACATGGAAGTACAGGAAGTAAATTTATTTATTATCATTTATTTAGGCATTTATATCCTGATTTTCTCCCAACTGGGAACCCAAAGCAGCTTACCAAAAAAGACCCAGAGAATATACATCTTAAATGAGGAGGACAAAATAAAAACATACATCATAATTCCTGAGCTGGTCCTGGATCCACTGGGCCAACCAACTCTCAGCACAGGCTGCAAGCTAAAGGCTAACAGCCAATGTGCACTGAGGCTTTGATACTTGCAAACAGAAAGGGAAACAAAAGTTCAGATTTGATCTTATACAGTTGGCAGAGATGTTCCTAAGAATTCCCCTGCCTTGCTACTGATGAAACCACTAATTATGTAGGAAGTACTATAGGGAAGCAAGGCTGTGCAGGCATTTTACCTGGGTAAGAGATGGCAAAACTCACCTTGAACCAGCTTACTCCACCTGGGTTCTTGGCCTTTCACCAGTTGCAGACTTATGGGCGGGGGGGGGGCAGTGTGGCTTTGCTTATCCGTGAATTTTGTTCCTTCCAGTTGCTCCCCGCCCCAACTGTCTCCGGCATTGAAGGTGTAGGTCTAGCATGTGATGTTGAGAGTTTGGCTATCTGGCTGGTGTACCGACTGCCTAATGCACTGGCAGATACCCTGTCTGACCTGTTAGATGCTGTATCAGGCTGGGCATTGGAATATTCCAGGCTCCTGATCCTGGGTGATTTCAGTGTTCATGCCGATGATGCAGCATCTGTCCAGGCTAGGGACCTAGAGTCGTCCATGGAGGCACTGGGACTCTCCCAGTTTATATCGATTCCCACACACCAAGCAGGCCACATGCTGGATTTTATTTTTGGGATGGGGATACATGTGGATCTGATGACTACAGATGTAGTCCCATGGTCTGACCACTTCGTCCTGAAGGTCTGGCTGAGCATACCATGCCCACCCTGTTTAGACGGCGAGTGCATTTATGCTCACCCATGGAGTTAAATGGACCCTACTCGGCTTCAGGAGGCTCTGCGAGATCCAATGCCCCCTGGCATCTCATTGGGTGAGCTGGTGGAAGACTGGGATAACTGGCTCTCCAAAGCCATCAATGAGATTGCCCCCTGGAACCCTCTGCACCCTCACACCAAAGCAGCCCTGCGGTATACCACAGAGCTGCAAAGGATGAAGTGGAAGCTAAGATGGCTAGAGCGAAGGTGGTGGCATGCTCATGACAAAGTGTCATGAACATCCTATAGGATGCTTATGAAAGCCTATGAGATGGCAGTGAAAGCCACAAAGAAAGATTTTTCTTTTTTTTTTATGCTCCCTGAAGGGGATTTTTATTGCATTTTCTAAAAAACTACAGAAAAGGGGAAGGGTACTAATACAAACTACAAGAAGGGGAGATAGAAAAGAAAATCCAAGGTGTGGTGATCATATACAATGCTTACAAATACGGCATTAAGAAAAGCTTTCAGTTGTTAACCTTTAAGGTGACAGTTGAGTAAATCGCTTATAGAAACTCTAGCCCATGCTGACTGTTTGGAATATACTTCTGAAATACACTTAAATTTCTTTTTATGCAAACATCAGGCATCCTCATCATCTGATAACAATAACAAAAATTTCTGCCCATCTGGCTATTACATTCTGCCCATCTGACTGCTTAAAAAATTTTAACCAACCATTACCTGCAATCCTCCCAACATCCAAGATTATTTAAGTGGAATTTAAGTGGAATTACTAAATACATCAAAATTAGGCTTGAATATACTTCTAAGAGCTCACTCCATTTACACTGTTATTAAAAGAAAAGAAAGAACGTAAATAGGCATCAAAATAACATCCCCTTCACTTCAGTTAGACTCTCATTAAACTAATGTCTCAAAGTTAGCAGTTAGCAAAACCTAATCTATTTAAGCTTATAAAACTCATTTCCAGACATTGCAACCTCTCTTCCATTTATAATACTAGTCTAAGTTGATAAAATACATTTAAATTTCATTTGAGCAATCACTATCAAACATCCATCTTTTCTACATGAGTCCTTCACCCCTGTTTTATCCATACATCCCCCCCTTAATCAAAAGCCTTATCCCAAAAAATCTTCACTGGAGAATCTTCTTCTCTCAGTCTTCTTCAACTCACAGTCCATATTGTTGATGTCTTCTAAAAATCCACTATCTTCTGAACAATTAACCCACATGAAAGATGTTTCACCCAACATTTCATTAGCTCCATCCCCCCCACCAAAGTACATAATAACTTTATTTTTGGAAGAATTGCCTCACACACACCCCCGCTTGTCGGAGGAGGACGTCACTGCCTCGCTGCCTCGCCAATCCTTCTCAGTAGTATTTATTGTTCAGTTAAACTTTCGACTTCCTGAAGAAGATTCAGTTTCGTTTTAATTCTTTCGACGCAACAGGTGACATTTTCAGAGTTAGGGGTCTGTTTATCTTCTTTTTATTACCAAATTGCCAAATTGCCAGGGTCCCATAAATCCATCAGATCGTTCCGCTTCCTCTAGTGATTCTCTAAGTCTGTCCAAATTATTTCAAATAGATTCCAAATTATTTTATTTTTAGATGGGTGGTTTCCCCCCCTCTATTTAAACAAAATTTCACCATACTTTACAGCCACCACTCACGGAGATGTTTAGAGTCTCTTTAGGAAGGAAAAAAAAAGATTTCCAATGCCTATAGGGGTTATTTTCAAGTGCTTACATAGTTACTTTGTCTTTCAAGGGGGGGTTTCCCACCCTCTGTCTGCTGAAGGATTCTGCTGCATTTACAGCCACCATTCATGAAAGCACTTCAGCACTCGTAAGTTTTCCCATTCAAACCTTTCTCTCTTTTCGCTCCGTCAACCCCCTTGGGAACTTTATTCTTACATTGTTATATGAGGGGAGGGAGTTTCCTTCCCCCCCCCGCTTCTTTTTTTTGGGGGGGTAGACTTTGCTTCAGTCTGGCTCTTACTGGGATGTTGACAGTCTTTAAAAAGAAAACTTCTGATTCTTCACTCTAGCCATTTCTAGCCAGCCCTTCAAGCTCCATTCGTCCAGTAGTAATTAGTTCCATTATGTGGTCATCCGGGGGGGGTCTGCAGTTCCCCCCCCCATGCTTACAGGGATAAACTTCACTTCCCTCTAATGCTTCATTTACCTCCGTAGACATCTGGATTGAGGCTGGTCAGTGCTGCTGTTGTTATTAGATTTAATGGCAGCGTTTGATACGGTCAGTTATGATCTTATGACCCACCGCCTCGCCCACGTAGGAGTCCAGGGGACTGCCTGAAATGGTTTTCCTCCTTTCTCTGTGGTCAGAGAGAGAAGGTGGTGCTGGGTGAGAGGGTCTCCCCACAGTACCCACTAGAATGTGGAGTGCCGCAGGGGGTGATCTTCTCACCAATGTTATTTAACATCTATATGCGCCCCCTCGCCCAGTTAGTCTGGAGTTATGGGCTGGGCTGCCATCAGTATGCTAATGACACTCAGCTTTATCTGTTAATGGATGGCCATCCACCCTCCATTCCTGGAAATCTGGCTGAGGCCTTGGATGCTGTGGCTGGATGGTTGCGCCAGAGTTGACTAAAGTTAAATCCATCAAAGATGGAGGTCCTGTATCTGGGTCATGGGGGTTTGGATGTGGGCACCAGGCTTCCCACACTGGAAGGGACACCTCTGGTGCTGGGCCAGTCAGTGAAGAGCCTGGGTGTAACACTGGATACCTCCTTATCTATGGAGGCCCAGGTTGCTGCAGTCGCCAGATCTGCATTTTTCCATCTTAGGCAGATCAGGTTACTGAAGCCCTATCTCCCCCCAGGACTTAGCTACAGTGACCCATGTAATGGTCACTTCCAGGCTTGATTACTCGCTCTATGCAGGCTTACTCTTGAAGTTGATCTGGAAATTACAGCTGGTACAAAATGCAGCGGCGCACCTGCTAACGTCGACACCTGTGCGGGCCCTCATTCGGCATGTGCTTTGTCAGCTGTATTGGTTGCTGGTTGAGTACCAGATCCACTTCAAGGTGTTGGTAATTACCTTCAAAGCCTTATACAGCCTGGGACCAATATACCTAAGGGACGGCCTCTGAGAGTCAACATCTCCTAGTGATCCCTGGCCCAAAGGACATCCACTTGGCCTCGACCAGGGCCAGGGCTTTTTCTGCCCTGGTCCCCACCTGGTGGAACATGCTCCCTATCGAGGTCAGGGCCCTGCAGGATCTTATGCAATTCCACAGGGCCTGCGAGATGGAGCTGTTCCACAAGGTCTTTGGCTGAGGCAGTGGGTGTCCACATATGGCCCCCCGACGTTGTGATCTCCCACCTACTGATAACCGGCCATACCTAGTTACATCAATGGGCTGGATTCTCCCTACGGCAAGCATGACTACTGATTTTATATGTTTTGATGTGTTTTAAATTTTATTGTATTTATTAAAATGTTGTAGCCCACCCTGAGCCCGTTTATGGGATGAGCGGGATATAAATGTGAAAAATAAATGAATAAATAAATAAAATCCCACCACAGTCTGCTATCTGGATTGTGCCAGCAATATCACTCCTGCTTGTTCCCCTAAGTAAAGGTAAAGGTAAAGGTTCTAAGAGAGAAGGGTTTTATCAAAATTAACTTTCTTCTTAACTTTTTACTTAACTTAAAACGAATTGAAACTTTTCCCCACCCCCTCCTCTCTTTCCAAATTTCAAAGTTGTGATAGCTGGCAAAAGCTTGCTTTGCTCTCTCCTCCTGCAAGATAACAGGAGAGACCCAAAATTGTTATTGTAGGAACAGCAGGCAACGAGATTGTTATTACTACTGAGCCAGCTACTGTGTAAGGGGGTGCAGGTAGGAGGCCAAGAGCCGATCACCAAGCTCATCAGTCTCCAATTTCTCCAGGAATGTCTCCAGGAATGTTTCCAGGGCGAGGTTGTACAAACTGCCTGCAGCCTCTTTCATCTCATAAATATGGATAAATCCATGGCTGCAACTGAGTTAAGGATGGTCTTTCCTTAAAATTAGCTGAGTTAAACATTGTTCAAGCTACAGCCATGCACCCATTGTTAAATCATTTTCTCTCTCTCTCTCTCTCTCCGCACACTGCAGTGCTTGACAGAAAACTTTTACCCCAGTTTATTACAGTTTATAGCAGCTTTCTCTGGCTGTGATGTCCCCTCAGAGTTCCGGATTCTCTAAGTGGTCTCCATCAGCAGGAGCTGCCTTTTAAAGCCCAATTGTAATCATTCTTTAAACCCCATATAACATTAATAAAAAATCTCCAATATAAAACACTTTAAAATCTCCAATATAAAACACTTTAAAACAATCTAATTAAAGGCAAACATCAGTGAGTGGATGGGATGGTGCTTATTTAAATTTTTAATGTCACTTTTCCCCCCTGCTACAACATAAATACAATTTTCCTTTTAGGGAAAAGGCTCAAAGCTTTTGACAGTCCACATCCCCCTTCTCTCTCAGCATGAGGGAGGAGACCTTAGTACCTCTTTTTATTTCTTTTTGCTGTCAAGTCACAGCCGATTTATGCAGACCCCATTGGGTCTTCAAAAGAAGAAACATTCAGAAGTGGGTTGCCATTACTAACCTGTGCATAGTGATCTTGATATTCCTTGGTTGTCCCCACACAAATAATAACCCAGACCAACCCCACTTAGCTTACTATGGGTACTTTCAAATGCCTATGACAGTCTATAAAATGAATACATCTATCACCACAACATAATTTATATTCCTGGAAGTCATTTATGGCTTTCTCTCTTACACTTCTTGAAGTACTGCAAGCACACACAAAATGAAGTTAAACACAAAAACATGATTCAACAGAAAGTTATTACAGGCAACAATGGCTCTATAATATTTTGATATATCTAATTTCTACCCTGGCTTTTCCATCCAGAAGAATTCACAATATTAAAACATTACCTATACTTATCTACATATAGCTTTATACCCCCCCACCAGTCTTTGCTCTTTCTCTTGAAGAGAAACATTTCTTGAAAGTGCTATATAGATTTAAATAGCCCAGACTGGTTTAGATTAGGACTAAAATCCCACCTCTAGTGTCCTTGATATATCAGCTTCCCTAATATAAAAATTATAATCAGATTTATTTAAACATATTAATAAAACTATACAAGGCCTTATCTTAATTTTTTAAAGTCCCTAAATTTTCAACAGAGTTAGCTACTATCCCATTTCTCTCAAAGCAAAGGTGCTAATGCCACACATTACTTTGCTGTTGTGAATAACATTAATATATCCATCTGCTTACTCTACTTTCCCCCTCCCTTTATTACTTGTTCTCGCCTTCTTATGGTTTCTTTGTCCTAACAACATGCACAGAGGAACAACATTTTGCCAGTTTGCTTCTAATACCATAGAAGGCCCAGGGGGTGGTGTGGGGGGTGGAAAAGGGCTTCTCTTGGCCCACTGCCCCCATAGAAGGCTCAGGGGATGGCGTGTGGGGGGCGAAAAAGGGCTTCTCTGGGCCTACTGCACCCATAGAAGGCCCAGTGGTTGGTGGTGATGGGAGTGGAACAGGCTTCTCTGAGCCTACTGCACCCATAGAAGGCCCAGGGGATGGTGTCGGGGGGCAGAAAAGGGCTTCTCTGGGCCTATTGCCCCCATAGAAGGCCTATGGGATGGTGTGGGGGTGGAAAAGGGCTTCTCTGGGCCTACTGCCCCCATAGAAGGCCCAGGGGATGGTGTGGGGGTGCGGAAAAGGGCTTCTCTGGGCCTACTGCCCCCATAGAAGGCCCAGGGGGTGGTGGGAGGGCAGAAAAGGGCATCTCTGGGTCTACTGCCCCCATAGAAGGGCCAGGGGATGGTGGGGGGGAAAGGGCTTCTCTGGGCCTACTGCCCCCATAGAAGGGCCGGGGGATGGTGTGGGGGGCAGAAAAGGGCTTCTCTGGGCCTACTGCCCCCATAGAAGGCTCAGGGGATGGTGTGGGGGGTGGAAAAGGGCTTCTCTGGGCCTACTTCCCCCATAGAAGGCCCAGTGGATGGTGTGGGGGGACGGAAAAGGGCTTCTCTGGGCCTACTGCCCCCATAGAAGGCCCAGGGGATGGTGTGGGGGGGTGGAAAAGGGCTTCTCTGGGCCTACTGCCCCCATAGAAGGCCCAGAGGATGGTGTGGGGGGTGGAAAAGGGCTTCTCTGGGTCTACTGCCCCCATAGAAGGCCCAGGGAATGGTGTGGGGGGTGAAAAAGGGCTTCTCTGGGCCTACTGCCCCCATAGCAGGCCCAGGGGATGGTGTGGGGGGGTGGAAAAGGGCTTCTCTGGGCCTACTGCCCCCATAGAAGGCCCAGGGGACGGTTTGGGTGGGGAGCGGAAAAGGGCTTCTATCACCTTCCTCAACCTTGAGGCCTGTCCCTGTGTTTACTCTGCAGACGGTCTTCTCCTGTCGGAGGACTGGAGCAGACTGAGCCGAAGACATTGACCAAGGCTGACGTGGGTGGGACTTCGCCAAGCAGCCAGTCAGCCCTGGCCAGCGTCTTCTGACTGCCAGTTCTTGAGCCCAATCAATTATTGCGACCATAGAATGTTGCAGAACCAAAATTGAAATATTAATAAGGACAGGATGTGTGCCAGGATCTTATAAGATCAGGGTCCCCACAGATCAAGCAGTATGTAAGGGACCCTTCCCCCATGTCTCTGGTCGGGCGAAATTATTAGCAGCATGCTCCGACTTATGACAAGGAGGTGTAACTGGTTCGGGTGGAGGTAGAGGCGAGGGGGAGAGGGTTAAAATTGTTTGCCCCCCCCCAAGACTCGGCAGGCTGCATCCAGCCAGAATGTGCTACTACTGGACACTAAGGAATTTAACACAAACTAAACAAACTAAAACAATGAACGTTGTATATGGATTTGCCAGGTTTGCAGACCAAAGGATAAAGAAAATTACTTCATACCAAACTAGAGTCACTGGTGATTAGAAGTGGGCTGCTGCTGCTGGATCACAAGGAGTTTAACACAAGGGCAAAAAAATAAAACAGAATAGCACAATTCAGTTCTTATCTTAACTCTAATAACTAACATACTAAATAATAATGGCACATCATTTATTTTCCATACTCTACAGATAAGGACAACACATTTATACTTAGACCATACTGGAAACATACACACAGGAATGGGACTAAGAGTGACTTGGAGAAACATAATAAACCATGTATTGATGTTTTTGTGAACAGAATGTCAGAAGTGCCTTCTGTCTCTGGAGAGAGTGCTATTGCTCACTCCTCTGTAAAAACGGGCTAGAATTGTCTCCATCGATTCTGGACATCTGCCCCAAGTTGGCCAGGAAGAGGAAAGGAAAAGGGGATATTTTCACGCATACTATTTTCACCTCCATATTTTCACTCATACTATTTTGTTTAACAGATTATATTAATAACTCATCACATTTATGCATTTTTAAAGAAAAAAAACAAAACAAAACCTGGTGGTGGCCGGAAATACACTGCCCCTATTCGGCCAGACTTATTGCCCCTCACAGGCAGAAACCATAGGCTGACCACAAACTTAAAACCTTTAATCTTATTTCTATGATAGGGGAAGGGAAAGCAATGAAAAAAGCAATGGGAAAAAAGACAAACCTTAATCTTGTTCCCCCCTTAACACGAAACAACACACAGCCCACTAACAAGGGAGACAAGACCACAAAAGGGAGACACACACAACAAACCACAAACACCAGAGAAAACCAGCCACTATAACCAAATTGTTCCAAATACTTTAAAACCCACAACCGGAAACCCTTCAGGTACCACACCCCTGCTCCCAAGTAAGGGAGACTGACAAAGGATTTACAGACCCACCCAAAAAGGTACCTTTTGCCGGCTAACAGAAGCTGGTTCCTCGTCACTGAACTCCAGGGGCTGCCTACTGATGCCCAAGACTTCCATAGGTAGACCTGAGGCCAGAGGATAGCTGGAAAAAACAGTCAGGTGCACCTTCCTTCAAAGCATCTGCCCCCCCCCCTTCTAGCAGCAAAATCTGAGCCACCAGCAGTAGAGCCCCACGGTGGGCACCAAATTTGTTGTACAAATAAATTTCTAGTCAAGAAATGGAGTCAGAAATGAAGAGGAAGTTCTTAGTGTTTAATTGCAATTAGACAGGGGAAAACAGTTGGACCAAATAGCCCGTCAAAAACTGACTGCTTTCTGAGCATATTCAGGAAGTACATGATCTTTTATACATGAACTGACATCATTAAGAAAACAATATTCAAAAAGGCATAATTGGTTACAAAAGACAATGGTCATTCAAATAATAAGCTTTTGATTTGTCAGATGTAAAGAAACATATCTACGTAAAACCTAAATGTTCATATCCCAAATAAAAAGGTTTTTTTCCGTGATACGAGACTAAAATCTTATCTGACCCAGACATTTCAAGGTTTTGTCTTTAAGAACTACAGAATCATGAACTTTATATGTATTATCTTGTCTGCTAACAATAACAGACTTACAAGAGTAAAGCCTTCTATATAACAGGCCTTCCTTATATCCTAATAACATATTACTTAAAAGAGAAATCCATAAAACCAGGAGAAAATACGAAATAATCAAAAAGGGAAAAAACCTATATAAAAGAATCTTTATATTCCCATTCATACTACAGTTCCCTTGCTCGAAAGCCAGTCGAATCCGACTCTAAGGTTGCGGTGCTCATCTCCGTTTCAAAGCCGAAGAACCAGTGCTGTCCGAAGACATTTCTGTGCTCATGTGGCCGGCATGACTAAACACCAAGGTGCAAGGAACGCTGTTACCTTCCCACCAAAGTGGTACCTATTTATCTACTTGCAATTTCTTGCTTTCGAACTGCTAAGTTGGCAGGAGCTGGAACTAGAAACGGGAGCTCACTCCGTCATGCGGCATTCTCAGGTCTCGAACTGCTGAACTACTGACCTTCCACAGCCTGCAGTTCAGCATGTTAACCACTTGAGCCACTGCAGAGACCAAATTCAGAGCTCTTTAGAGGTGTTTTCCTTTGTAATCTGTTGGAGCTGGATCAGTATACTCAATAGGTAGATGAGGTTGTAATTCAAATGGACTTATTAATAAATCATAGCACCTGAGAATCGTTTTTGTATTCTTAAGAAACTATCCTGTTTCCAGGCTTCTAGAAGCCCAAGCCTTTTAGAGTAAGTAGTCCAAATGCATCAGTCTAATAGTTTTCATATAATTTGATTAGATCTCCATGCATCCAAGATTCAGGAACTCACATTAGGGTTGCTGGATGAATGGAGTCCACACTTTTGAAGTATCCATGAATCAGACTAATGGTAGAAAAGAGATTGATTCTGTCTGTCTTACTTTGCCGCTTGTAAAGTTCAGACAAAGAACGGCACTACATCAATAAACATATTTTCCCAGGCTCATGCTGGCACCTGGAAATTACCCTATCTAGCCAACAGGGGAAGCTACCATCTACATGTCCCATGGTGCAAAGATTTTTAAAAACACAGAACTATTAACTGTTCTATATTATTGACTCACTAGAATCTGCTGGGGCAGCACAGGGATAAGTGAGACACACACATCAGGGGAATAATCAGTGGGAGATAGGAATTGTCACCTCAAAAATAGGTGATTGTCAATCATTTCTTATGGTCTGGCTGTCCTACAAGCCCCTTTTTCCTATATGGAAGCAGCATGATGCGTACATGAATGACACGTGGAAATTGTAAGACAAGGGACAGAGTTGAGTTTATAATGTTCCAGTATGAGTCAACAGATATTGAGGAACAAGATGTTTTAATGCATCATAAATCTGATTGTGGTATGCGAAATGTTACATTAGATTTGTAGTAAAATGATTGTGAATGTTTGGTTCTTAGATACTGTAGCTCTGTGTGTGTATGTAGCAGCTAATTGTTATTATACAACTAAAATTAAAATCACCAGAAACATAGGAAGAGAAGGTTTTATAACCCACTGTTCTCTCCCTTAAGGAGTCTCAAAGCAGCTTACAATCACATTCCCACCCAGCAGGCTTCAGGTGGAGGAGTGGGGAATCAAACCTGGCTTTCCAGATTAGAATCTTCCGCTCTTAGCCACTACACTATGCTGGCTCTGTTGTTTGAACTGGGAAAGTGTATTAGCTAACCATAATTACAAGGGCAGTTGTACTACTTCATTACCAAATAAGCTGCTAGGAAATACATCTCTGTTGCAGCCACAAGACACCGTATTTTAGGGAGGATTCTTATATTTCTGCTTATTGCACTATTATAATTCACCTCCTGGATTTTTCTGTCCACACAGGATTACATTAGAGCAGGATCCACTTATGTGTGGATCCAAACTCAGTTTTCTGATGACTTGATTTTTGTAGTGAACTGGAGTATGTTGAGGCTTTGAAAAGAAATGTGGAAAGCAGGCAGTGTGAGGTTTGTGCCCAATGTAGCTTACCTTCTGGCTTCTACTGAAGGATCTGCTTGATTTCCCGGGGGTTCTCTGTCTTCCAGGTTTTAAGAAAGCTGCAGCAAGGTTTAAATTTGACCAGATACAGCTTACAAGCTGCATGCTATCTATTTCTGGGCTGACTATTTCATTTAGCACTGCTCTCATGTACAATGGTTTTGAATACAGAATGTAAATACTTAAATCTTGAAAGTTTGCATATATCCACAATGGATATAACTTTCAACATGTCTTGAATCTCTCAGGCAAAGACCATGAACATTTGATCTTCTCCTAGATATAGAGCTGAGTAGAACATATATTTATGAAGCCACAGAAGCCAAAAATTAGAACTGAAACAGTTTCTGGGGTGGCCCAACAGTCACCTGGTTGAGATCTGTGTGGTAAATGCCGCACTCTGCATATTTTGGCTTTTTTCTGTACTTTTGTCAATTAGTGCTGTTTTAGGCTTTTTATGATGAATTTGATTAAGGCCTGTAATTGCATATTTACTAATTAATTGTATTACTTTGAGTATATTCAGATTTGGCAATTCAGGGTATCAAACTCAGGTATTCCTATTTTTTAATATTTTTAAAGTAATCTGGCTATTCCAAGAAGCAGATCACAGGAAGAATGTGGTATGAGGATCGGGGCAAAATGTAGGGTGTGGAGCTTTCATTTCATCTAGGTTAAGCCTAGTACGGGTTTGAAAACTAGGGGCTCATACTCTGAAATGAAGTTAAGAACAAAAAGAGTACTTCTGAACATGTGCAAAATACCAGGAAAGTGCCCACAACCAACTTTCTTCATCTGGAATTTGGTGCTTTGAGGTCAAGGTATGGGACTTACAGCAGATTTACATGACCACTGAGTTCAGGCCATTGGACTATCTAGCTCAGCACTGTCTACTTGGTGGACTACATATGGCTTTCAGGATCTCTGGTAGAACACAATACCTGAGATCCTTTCAGCTGGAAATGCCAGGGACTGAACCTGGGATCGTTTGTGTGCAGAGCATGTACCCTGCCAATGAAGCCCACTAATGGAAATGGTGCAGTTGAAGTACAATAGAGGCAGCTACAGCAAAAGTCTTAATTATTTATTATTTTACCCTAGCCCTCCATCCAAAGAATGCAAGGTTTCATACATCATCTCACCAAACCAATTTTTCCAACCACCATATGAGGCTCAAAAAACTGATTGGCCCAGGATCCACATACACACATACACCCATGGTCATCCCGTCTCTGTGGGGACTATCCTGTCCTTATTAATATTTGAATTTTGGTTCCGCAACATTCTATGCTTGCCATAATTGATTGGGCGCAAGAACTGGCAGTCAAAAGACACTGGCCGGGGCTGACTGGCTGCTTGGTGAAGTCCCACGCACATCAACCCCAGCCATTGTCTTCGGCTCAGTCTGCTCTGGTCCTCTGACAGGAGAGGACCATCTGCAGAGTGAGTGCAGGGACAGGCCCTCAAGGCTGAGGCAGGTGAGAAAAGCCCATTCCACCCACCACACACACCATCCTCTGGGCCTTCTCAGAGCCCAGTAGGCCCAGAGAAGCCCATTCCGAGCCCCCCTACACACCATCCTCTCTGCTTTCTCAGAGCCCATTAGGCCCAGAGAAGCCTGTTCTGCCCCCCAACACCAACCTCTGGGCCTTCTCAGAGCCCAGTAGGCCCAAAGAAGGCCGTTCCGCCCCCACACATGCCATCCTCTGGGCCTTCTCAGAGCCCAGTAGGTCCAGAGAAGCCCATTCTGCCCCCACACACACACCATCCTCTGGGCCATCTCAGAGCCCAGTAGGCCCAGAGAAGCCTGTTCCACCCTCCCCACACCAATCTCTGGGCCTTCTAAGGGCCCAGTAGGCCCAGAGAAACCCAGTCTGCCCCCCAACACCATCCTCTGGGCCTTCTCAGAGCCCAGTAGGCTCAGAAAAGCCCCTTCCGCCCCCCCACACCATCATCTGGGCCTTCTCAGAGCCCAGTAGGCCCAGAGAAGCCCAGTAGGCCCAGAGAAGCCCAGTAGGCCCATAGAAGCCTGTTCCGCCCCCCACACACCATCCTCTTGGCCTTCTCAGAGCCCAGTAGGCCCAGAGAACCCCGTTCTACCTTTCCAACACCATCCTCTGGGCCTTCTCAGGGCCCAGTAGGCCCAGAGAAGCCCGTTCCTCCCCACACACACCAACCTCTGGGCCTTCTCGGAGCCCAGTAGGCCCAGAGAAGCCCATTCCTGCCCCCCACCATCCTCTGGGCCTTCTCGGAGCCTAGTAAGCCCAGAGAAGCCCATTCCACCCCCACACACACACCAACCTCTGGGCCATCTCAGAGCCCAGTAGGCCCAGAGAAGCCCGTTCTGCCCCCTACACACCATCCTCTGGGCCTTCTCAAAGCCCAGTAGGCCCAGAGAAGCCCGTTCCACACACACACACACACCATCCTCTGGGCCTTCTCAGGGCCCAGTAGGCCCAGAGAAGCCCATTCCGCCCCCAAAAACCATCCTCTGGGCCTTCTCAGGGCCCAGTAGGACCAGAGAAGCCTGTTCTGCCCCCCCCATCCTCTGGGCCTTCTCAGGGCCCAGTAGCCCAGAGAAGCCCATTCCACCCCCCACACCACCCTCTGGGCCTTCTCAGGGCCCAGTAGGCCCAGAGAAGCCCATTCCGCCCCCCACACCACCCTCTGGCCCTTCTATGGGCCCAGTAGGCCCAGAGAAGCCCGTTCCACCCCTCCTTCCTTCCTTTCCCCTGTTTTCTTTCTTCCTCTCTCCTTCTTTCTTTTTTTTATAATTATATTTATTAGAATTTTAGCATTATATACATTAAACTTGAACATTTACATACAAAGTTTGAGTCCTTTTTACCTTATATTACAATCTATCCACTTTCGTATTCTTGACCATCTTTTAATCACCCTTTTATCATCAATTCCATTTATTTGAGCGTGTAACCTGTCCATCTCTATAGCTTCCATAAGTTTTGCAGCGATTTCCTCTCTGGTGGGTATTTTATCTGTCTTCCAATATTTAGCAAACAAAATTCTTGAAATAGTTAAAATGCACAGCAAAGGATAAATTTCATGACGTGTTTGTCGCTCCTCCAATACCATATTTAACAAATAAATCTCTGGCCTAAAATCCACTTTTATACTTATTGTTTCATCTATTATCTTTTGTACTATTTTCCAATATTTTTGTGCCCTTTGGCATCTCCACCACATGTGGAAGAAAGTACCAACATTCGATTTACATTTCCAGCATATATTTGAATTGTTTTTCTGACATCTAGCAATTTTATCAGGTGACCAATACCACCTATGGTGTAATTTATAAACATTCTCTTTGAAAGATACTGCCCTTAAAAATTTCAACTTGTTCCAGACCTTAAACCATTCTTCCAGCTCAATTGTATAACCCAAATCCTGCATCCAAGCTACCATAGATATTCTCACTACTTCATCTCTTGTATATTCCTCCAAAAGCCAGTTATAAATTTTCTGAATCAGCTTATCGCTTGAGGACAGCCAGATCTTATCCAGTTCATTCTTGTTTTCCTCAAACCCCACTTTCATGTCTGTAGCATATCTAGATCTCAACTGGGTGTATTCCCACCATGACAGTTTAATGTTATGTTTTCCTTCTAAAACTTCTGTTGACATTAAGTTTTTCCTTTTATCTAGCAAATTTTCATATTTTTCTCTATGTAGCTCTGTAACAAGAGTAGTCTTTACACACGCTTCTAATGGTGATACCCATAATGGTGTTTTCTTATAATAATGCCCTCTTATATTGTCCCATACTTTAAACAGCGCATTCCTTAGATAATGATGTTTAAAATTGGCACTCTTTCTTTCACTCTTCCCCCTCTTCCTTCCTTCCTTCCTTTCTCCAACCCTCCCTCCCTTCCTTTCTAGGGCTCATTGTCTTCCTCCACAATGGGCTTTGCTCCCTAGTATCCATATAACTCATTGGCTGAACCTCATTAATAAGGACAAGAAAATCTGTAGATAAATTCAAAAATATTTTCTAGCCAGTAAAGTTCAGATGTTTTACAGGTGCATTAGCTCAGTTTCTCTTAGGCATCTGCTACTGAGATTACCCCCATTGCAGGTCAGAGGGGTCTATGTCATAATGATTAGAAGAGTCAAAGAAAGAATGACAGGGAGGGTATCTAGTTAGTTCTCATATGTCAGATCATTTAATTTCTGGCAAGAGGTACACCTCAACAATGTCTCTGGTTCTTTAGGGGTATAGTACACGAGTAATACTATTAGAGAATCTGCTTCCATTATATCCTTTCTTACACCATAACTATTTTCATCTTTAACACTGAATATATCAACAGAATATTACACCGTCCATTACTGCTACATAGATAATTAAAGAAGAGCAATTACACAAGTCCATTAAAATAACTTACCCAAAGATAGGCAAGTCACAAGCAAGAAGCCCCTTCTAAGAAGCTCCAACCCAGCTGTTAGACTCGGGCCTTCTGTAATGGGCAATGGGCTGTCACCTGATGATTTACCGGCTTATGTCTTATACCCTTTCCCCATAATTCACCTGCTGCAGTCATGTATCTTTGCCCTCGCCTACTGTTGCATTCCTAAGGGGGGGGAGTGTGGACTAGGGAGGTATAAAGTACTGAGTTCAGACTTGTTGGATAGTGATCAGCTCATGCTGATAGTGAAACTAAAAGACAAACTAGCGAGGTCCGAGCCTTGCTTATATTCCTGCAGTACCTCACACCCAACACACACCCCGATACCAGTGATAGGCTATTTACAGTGGAGGAGTCCATCAAAGGTCTACTCTAGGATCCAGGCGATCCAGGCAATCCTATTGGTCCACCCTTGGATCTGAACTGGCTATTGTTTGCACACCCAAAGGTGTGCTTGACCGCATGGTTTCGCTGGTGCTGACGAGTTCATATCAGTACACAACACTCCTCCCCCCATATTTCAGAGGCTCTAGCTTACATAGTCTTTTAAGTACGCCAGTCGTCTTCATTCATGAGTTAAGTGGCAGGGCTCCATCTGCAGGGCTGGGGGCCCTTGGCTTGAATCGGGGTTTCAGCTGTCCTCTCTGGGGAAGGGGTCAGTGCTGGCCCTGGAGCGGGATCCCCTGATGTTGCCAGCTCCTGTACTTGTCTGGCACTCTCAGGAGAGTGTGTGTGGGGTACCTGCTGCTCCCTGTGGGTCAGTGTGTCGTCCTCTAGCACTTGTTCCCCAGGAGTCGGGAACTCCTCATCACTTTCCTCGGGGTCTGCAACATCTACAGGGTCTGTGGGGGGTAGATGCCTGCGCAGCTAGTCCACGTGTCTGCGGAGCAGCTGGCTCTCTTCAGTAGAGACCTCATACGATAGAGGTCCTGTCAATCTCACAACCCTGGCCAGGATCCATGTTGGATCCTGGGAGAAGTTCTTCGCATATACAGGGTCCTCTGGGAAGAACCCACGTGGGGCGTCCTGATGTTCCAGAGCTGTGGTGTGGTCAGGGGCCCAATCTGGGTGTAGGAGATCCAGTCGGGTTGTGAGGCACCTTCCCATCAATAATTCCGCTGGGCTGTGGCTGGTGGAAGTGTGTGGGGTCGTCCTTTGGTTGAAGAGAAAGGCTGCTAGCCAGTGGTCCCAGTCCCCTTGTGTGATGCAGCACAAGGACTCTTTGGTTGTACTTACCATCCTTTCTGCCTGCTCATTCATTGCTGGGTGGAAAGGAGCTGAGCAGATGTGCCGAATCCCGTAGTAGCACACGAATTCTTGGAACTCGGCCGAAGTAAAGGCAGTCCCGTTGTTGGATACCAAGGTGTCTGGAATGCTGTGCGTACTGAAGATCTTTCACAAGGCATGGATGGCAGCACGGGACAATGTGGTGGGGACCGGAACAACCTTGAGCCATTTGGTGTATGAGTCCACTAGGATGAAAAACAATTGTCCCTGGAAGGGGCCCATGAGATCCAGGCATAGGCGGGCCCATGGCTTGTGAGTGGATTCCCAGGGTCGCACTGGGGTCTGGGGTGGCTCCGGCCGTGACTCTAGGCACATTTGGCAGCACTTCATGTGGTCCTCTATCTCCCCATCCATTCCTGGCCACCACACATAACTGCGGGCCAAAGCCTTCATGTGCATGATTCCCAAGTGGGTCTCATGCAGAGCTGTGAGTATGCACTGGTGCAGAGGAGCGTGCATGACCACCCAGCTTCCCCATAGCAGGCAACCCTTGTGCACAGACAGCTTATCTCACAAGGATGTGAAGGTGGCCAGTTCTGTGTGCAGCCAGCAGGCAGTCCATCCCCTCCCCACCCAGTACAAATCCGAGAGAGGACCCAATCCTGGGTAGTGTGGAGGAGACCTCAGCTTTCCGCAGATCCCAGGGCCGTGAACCACGATAGTCCCAGGAGGCTGGTGAGTTGGCCCTCCACCACCACCAGGTCTAATAGTCAATCAAAGTCTTTGTACACACCTGGAACTTGCCCACCCCCTTAATGGCCACTGGATTCTTTTGAAAGTCCCTTAATCTGAGTCCAGTGTTTACAAGCAGTAGCCTACCCTGAGGGTCTCTGCCAAGATGATAGAAAGGGAAAACCCCTTGTCCAACTGCATTTCACATGGGGTCCCCTCAATCATCATAGTCACTCTGATCTTGTCAGGGTGTCCCAGGTCAAGTAATGTACCTGGTGATTATGGATGTTGTGAAGCTCCATTGTTTCCTGGTGCAGGGTCGGTTGATACTGGGTTCCTGGGGATCAACAGACACGGGAGATGTGGCCCTGTTTCCCACAAGTCCAGCACACTGTGTTGTGGAAATGGCAGGTCCAACGTTCATGCACATTCCCACAGCTGGTGCAAGCCGCTCATGCACTGGTTGTCAAGGGGGTATGTCGCAAATCTTTGCGGGCCGGGTGGCATACCTGTAGCACATTCTCCTCATCTGATGTATCTGAGGCCACTGCAATGGAAATCTGGTGTGTAGAGGGAGACTGACAATCCTGATGCGACTTTTCGAAAGCACCAGCCAGGTGGAGGGCCTTTACCAATGTGAGCTCATCAGACCCGATGAGTTTGTGGCAGAGCTTAGGGTCCCAGACACCCCAGACAAACTGCATTAGGAGGGCATCCTTGACCTCCGGGAACTTGCAGTCAATGGCCAGCATCGGAGTTCAGCCATGAATACGGCAGCCACTTCTCCAGACCTCTGGATGTGCGTCACAAAGTCCATGTGCTTCACCATCTTGGTCAGTTTTGGCGTGAAATAGTCGGTCAGAGCCTTGATGAGCTCGTCATATGTTACCACATCTAATTTTTTGAGCAATGAGGCCCTGGACCAGCTGTACAGTGGTGACGCCACATGTGCTCAGGAGCAGAGCCTTCTTTTTGCCAGCGTCAGTGGCTCCTTGATAGAGGATGAAGTACGTGAATTGTTCTACCCATGCTTCCCAGGACTCAGGATGAGCGGGGTCGAAAGCCATGATGTTTCCTGAAGTGGCAGCCATGACTCTCGGAGCAATGCGGCATGCTATGTCCTGGAGATCAGTGCGTGGTGCGGTGCTTCAGTCAGAGTCAGGTTTGCTCATCGGGATCTCATCCTTGTCACCACTGTGAAGTACTGAGTTCATACATGTTGGATAGTGATCAACTCATGCTTTATTAGATAGTGAAACTAAAAGACAAACTAGCGCGGTCTGAGCCTTGCTTATATTCCTGCAGTACCCAACACACACTCCAATACCATTGATAGGCTATTTACAGTGGAGGAGTCCATCATAGGTCTACTCTAGGATCCAGGCAATCCTATTGGTCCACCCTTGGATCCGAACCGTCTATTGTTCACACACCCAAAGGTGTGCTTGATCACATGGTCTCGCTAGCGCTGACGAGTTCATATCAGTACACAACAGGAGGCTTGCTTGGTAATCTTCCAAAAAGGCCTCAGAGACATTGTTCTCATGAGAAATGTCCTTGGAGTAGAGTCTGTGCCTGGTTAGATAGTGGTTGTATATCTTTCAGGACCAATGTAGTAACACTGGCGTTGGATGCATTGAATTTGGGGTTGTAACTATACCTTGTGTTTCCCACCTTGCAAACAAGTCCTAACAAAGAGTTTGAACTCACAGCATCTCATATCTCTAAATAAAACATTCACTAAAGAAAGTGATTTGACTGGGAACTTGACACCAGCTTCCCATATTGATAGGTTCTTAAAATCATCTCCTAACAATAGCTAGTTGTCCCACTTGATAAGGGTGCACATTCTTGGCTAACCAATTATAACTTCAAACACCTTGCAAAGTTGTCTATAATGGAATATCTTCCTAAAGTATATAAAACTGTTTATTCTTGCTACTTTTTAACTGAACGATATCTAGTTAAAAATAATGATTACAAATTTCTTGTACAAATGAATATCTCTTGGCCCTCAACCAAATCAACCCATCTTTGAACTATAGCTTTACTTCTGTGAACCTGGACATTCTCAGACACTTCTGCACCTGGGCCTCAACGCATAATCTCTTTTGATATGGGTTAGACAACATCTAATCTACATAAAGCCATACTTCTTTGTGTCTTGCTTCCCTCAATAGCTATTCTATTCTGGGTCGCTAACGTCCTTCTGGGCCTGTTGAGCTGAGAGGAAAACTCTTGTGTTCAAGTCCCGTTATATTATCTTTCATGCCCACGACTCTTTATATACTCATGACTGATTCTGAGTAAGTCTTGGGTTTCACTGGCATGGCCATTTTGAAATGTTTTAACTCATATTACCTGTTTATTTGGCAAAAAATAATAACAATGCTCCTGTTCAGCAGAAATATCTGAAATATTCCTGGTTGGGCGTGGTCTCTTTAAAGTAGTGGTTTTCAAACTGGATTGTGATGCAAAAGTGGCTCTGTCAGCTGGGTCAGAAGAATGAAACTCTTGAGCTAGGAGCGGAGGCTGTAGTCTTCCCCCCCTCCAAGTGGGAAAAGGAGGAGAGGACAACGATGCCACATTCCTTCCTCCTCTGCCCTTTATATCCATTCATTCTAAAGGTTTCGCTCACTTTCAGGCAGCAATGATGCGGAACCTGATGGATATACCTTATGTCCATTGCCCCCTGAGCCTGCACTTGATGCACTGTGGTGGAGGATTCCAAAAGCTGGAGTAAGTTTAGCAGTGGGTCCAACTTTTAAAAGTTTGAGAACCATTGCTTAAAGGCTTATATCTGCTGTGTCACTCTCCTTACCTACCTCCTTCCCTTTGTAGAATTGAAACAATGCCAGAGAATCTAGAAGATTAACCATCTTCCCTCTATTTCCAGATGTAATTAATTTTCCTGTTTGGATAAGTTATACTAATTGTTTTAAAGAACTGGATCTGTTTAGCCTGAAGATTCATTAGCTTCTGTCTGGATGCACAAGCCTATTATGTAGCAGCACTGAGAGGGACAATTCCCTGTTATCTTTGGCTGCTTCAACAATCTGCAGCTTTCATAGATATTTACGGTGGCAACAGGAGCATTCACACAGCAGATTTCCAAGTGCTTTCCTTGCCTTGCCAAGTACAGCCACCTACCTGAGAGCTAGTTTGGTGTAGTGGTTAATAGCAGCAGACTCTAATCTGGAGAACCAGGTTTGATTCCCCACTCCTCCACATGAAACCAGCTGGGTGACCTTGGGCCAGTCACAGTTCTATCAGCAGAAAAAAAAAACCTAGCTCACCACAAAAAAAGCTAGAGTTTCAGGCTGCCAAGCAATCTTTGGATGTTCTGGCTATACTATACCCACTGCCATACAATAATTAGCCACCTACCTTCCCCAAGAGCTCTTTTTTAAGAGAGAGAGAGAGAATTGCTAGATCACTGTAGTGTTAAAATGTTATAATAATCTAGTAATTCATCTATATATCTAATTCCCAAGTTGCCCCCCCTGTGCGGATATCTAAATCCACACATCAGGGGCACCTGGGGGGCAGGGAGATTTTCCTGCGCACGTGGGGCAGTCCCCACGTGTGCAGAAAAATCTAAAAAGTTTTTTAAAATGTAAGGGGAATATCTAAATCCCCAAAAAAGTAAGAGCGTTCTACAAACTGGCCGTTGCCGCCGTGCCGTCAAGGGATGGGAGGGCAGGAGAAGACTTGGTGGGCCAGCCGGCCTCGCCTCTGCCGCTGCCGCTGGGGAGGGAGGAAGGAGGAGGCTTGGCGGGCAGCGGCCTCGCCACTGGGGAGGGAGGGTGAAGCTTGGCGGGCCAGCCGGCCGGCCTCCCCCGCCACCGCCGCCCTGCTGCTTGGGAGGGAGGGGGAGGCTTGGCGGGCCAGCCGGCCGGCCTCCCCCCTCGCCGCTGTCGCCGCTGCCGCTCTGCTGCTTGAAAGGGAGGGTGAGGCTTGGCGGGCCAGCTGGCTGGCCTCGCCGCTGCTGGGGGGAGGGAGGGGGGAAGCTTGGCGGCCGGAATACTCCCTCCCCCCCCACGAGTATCGCGGGTCCCGCCTCTTGTATTTTATAATCCCCTTCCAGTATGGGGAAATGGTGGCCACAGCAACTGAGGGAAGGAAAATGGGGTAATGTGGGCAAGACCTTACTAAAATGCACATCTTCCCATTCACATAGTGTCAAAAGGCACTTGACTGCTAGCTTTCCAAAGGTGGAGGGGAGACACAGAAATTGAATGAATAAATGACACCATGTGGATGCTCCCCAAAACAGCGCTGCTCTAAGGAAGCAAAGATTGAGGAAAATTTCCATGTGGAAACAGCCTATGTCACATTTTTATACTTTGTTTTCTCTGAGAAGCTTAAGGAGGCATGCCTGGTTCTCCCATCTCCATTTTGTCTTGTCAACAACCCTGTAAGCTAGGCTTTAGGGTTGTCAGCCTCCAGATGGGGCCTGGAGATCTTCTGGAATCACAACTGATGTCCAGACTACAAAGATCATAGAATCATAGAATAACAGAATGTTAGAGTTGGAAGGGATGTTGCAGGTCATCTAGTCCAACCCCCTGCACTCTGCAGGAGTGTAGCCGAAAGATAACCCTAAAACATACCCAAAAGATGGTCATCCAGCCTCTGCTTAAAAATGTCCAGAGAAGGAGCATCCACCACCTCCCGAGGTAGTTTGTTCCACTGCTCAACCACTCTTACAGTTAGGAAGTTTCTCCTGATATTTAGCCGGTAACGACTCCCTTGTAATTTCCACCCACTAGATCTAGTCTTGCAATCCAGAGCAAGAGAAAATAGATCTGCTCCATCTTCTACATGACAGCCCTTCAAATATTTGAAGACTGCAATCGTCTCCTCTAAGCCTTCTCTTTCCCAGGTTAAACAAACCCAACTCTTTCAGCCTTTCCTCGTAAGACTTGGATTCCAACCTTCTCACCATCCTGGCTGCCCTCTTTTGGACACACTTGAGTTTGTCAACATCTTTCCTAAAATGTGGTGCCCAAAACTGACACAGTACTCCAGGTGAGGCCTGACCATAGCAGAATAGAGCAGAACTACCACCTCCCATGATCTAGATACAATGCTTCTGTTAATGCATCCTAAGATTGCATTAGCTCTCAAAAAACTCCCCTGGAGAAAGTGGCTGCTTTGGAGAGTGGACTCCCACAAAATTTATACCCTGCAGAGGTCCCTCCTCTCACCAAACTCCATCCTCCCCAGGCTCCACCTCCAAATTTCCAGGAATTTCCCAAGCCACCCCTGGCAACCCAACAAGGCTGAGAGAGAGAGAGAGAGAGAGAGAGAGAGAGAGAGAGAGAGAGAGAGAGAGAGAGAGAGAGAGAGAGAGAGAGAGAGGTTCAAACTCACCCATGTCTCAGTAGGGAACTGAACCTGGGTTTCCTAAGTCTTAGTCTGAAACTCTACCCTCTACAAAACACTACACCACACAATGTTAGAGATTTTTAAGGAAAGGATAACAGCAGGTTTCATAATTCCACAAACTGCAGCCATACTTGTAACACTACACCCCATCTCAAAAAGGCATTTTTATGGTGGAGACATTTTCATACAATATTTGCTAAAAATCTAGGTGTCTTTAAACGCAGTAAATAAATTCAAGAAGAATGTGTCAATAACTTTTGATCATAACGGTTAAATAGAAACTATGTTCAGATGCAGAAAACTGGACAACAAGGCTAGCTGTTGCTTTCATCCCCTGCTTCTGTGGCATTTGACTGGCTACAGAACACTGGTCTACACTGGTATCTGGCAAAGCAAGAAGCCATTTTTGTATTCTGATCAGTATTTTAAATGCTGAAGCCTGGTGAAGAATCAAAGTGAGCATTTAATTAGCTCCAAGTTATCATACTTGTCAAATTGCTGTCTAAGGCACCACTCAACATAGAGCAAATTATTCTAAATAATTCTGCTTACTTGAAAGTCCCACAAATGAGCACAGAGGATTGTTCAGGACCATCACACAACTCATCTATTCACTGATGAACAACCCCAGAGATCTCTCTGCATAGCTGAGCTGTTTCTGTCAGAAATCCAAAAAGTGTTTCTTTTTTTCAACGCACATATAAATCTCAGTCCTCATTTAATATCTTGTCTCACATTCCCTCATTAACCTTACCTGATTGCTCACTTCACCCTGTGGAAAAAAAAAACATAGCAAGTGCACCATTGTAAGCTATTTTGAGCTCAACATATTGCCCTCCTTCACACATTCTCTCATTTGTTTTAACAACATTATCCACTCTCATTTTTCATCTCTTAGTCTTCTAAGCTGTTTTCAACTTGTCTACACCTTGAATTATGTGGATCATTAGCATAAGGAAGTTTAGAATGCACAGTTCCTTCAGAGCTGAACCTGCTGTCTTCATCAACACTATGCATTCCTCTCTATCTCTTTGTCCACATATTAGTAATTCATATATTTTGACAGTGTTAATTACAGCAAGAACATATTTCTCTATACATACATTTTAGTGCCCTTAGTCTCCACCTGCCCCATGCACATAATTTTAACAACAATTCTCTGAGGTAGGCTAGACTATCCCAAGATTGTCAACGGAGACTCGTGGCTGACTAGGGATTTGAGCCAAGTCCTGATCTTATCAGATCTCAGAAGCTAAACAGGGTTGGCCCTGATTAGTACTTGGATGGGAGACCACCAAAGTATCCTTGGGTCACTATGCAGAGTGAGGTAATGGCAAACCACCTCTGTTAGTCTCTTGCCTTGAAATGCCTACATGGTCATCAAACATCAGTTGCAATGTGAAGACATTTTACACACAAACACACACTTACCAATTCTAGTCTGACACTCTAACCACTACACCACACTGGCTTTCTGCTTTTCTTATAGCACAGTCCACATGATTCATCCCGTGTTTGATCTAGCAGGGCTGACCTATTTTCATGAAAATTCTTGTTATTCCCGAATCTGTTAAACATCTTTATTATGTTGTATGCTAATTTACTGCTCACCCTCTACCTATATGTATGGAATGGTATTTTCCATTTCTTTGTCTCTGAAGAAGTGTGTGTGTGCACAAAAGCTGAATACCTTGAATAAAACTTTGTTGGTCTTAAAGGTGCCACTGGACTTAAACTTTGTTCTTCTGCTTCAGACAAACATGGCTACCCACACGAATCTTTCTAGAGGTTTGTGGCGGTTCATGAATGGATGAATTGATACATTTCCAGACAGACTGTCTCCACTCAATCTAAATGATTACCAAACTTCAAAGCAATGGGGGGGCAGAACTTGGAGGGCATAAAGAGGATGTCTCTTTATGTCTCTAGCTTGCATGCGATGTCTCTAGCTTGCACAGGATCCATTCTTTACATTCTTGAACCTTCTGAATCTCTGTGTGTCATTTCCTCAGAAAGCACTTTCCTGAGGCACCTTCTGGAGGGGGGGGCATAGCTCAGACCCCGTAAATCCAATCATTAAACTTGGAAGGCAGGTAGAGGAGAATCAAGCAAAGATTCCTCTAGCACATCTGGGGGGCATTCTACCACATCACGGACCTCACAAAATGAATCGGTTCATTTGGCAGCTAAAAGTTTGTGACAGTTCATGGTTTGTGAACCAGACATGCCATGACCAAACCAAACTGAAATGCATTTTCCCAATTCATGCCCATCCCTAAACATCATAGGTGTAAAGTTAAGCAAATAGCAGCTTGATCAGTACTCAGATGGGAGCTAGACACACCATATAAACCACAGTGAGCTTCTCAAAGCACAACTGAAATTTGTGTAATAAATCAATTTTTAATTCAGCACCATTCTGTTAACTGCCAGGTCACCTTTTTAAATAACAGATGCTTGCTTACAATTGTGGAGTTGTATAATTGTCAGGCTCAATAGCAAGTAGATCCAGGCATTCTTCAAACATAAAGAAGCTTTATTGGAATACCATGCTGTAACCCACAGTAATACTGCTATTGTCAGGAATGGAGACATGACCTGGACAAGCATTGATATAGTGTGATGCAAAGCCAAACTAGCAAATGAACTTTTAGCGCGCGCATGGGAAACTCCCGGTGGAAGGATTACTTAATAGGCGGGAGTATCATCCCCCCACCTCCCAGACATGTAGAACTGGAAAATTCCCCAGACTGAAGAACGCTCCAAAGCCTATACTCCAAGGCCACCGTGATAAGACTAGGCGGTAGGAAAGTACACTCCCACGTTGCAACTGGCAACTACTACGCAAGCGCCACAGCGAAAGGCAAGCAAGCAAGCACACATAACAAAGCACAATGAACACAGTGTAAACCCAGGTCATGTCTCCATTCCTGACAATAGCAGTATTACTGTGGGCATGGTATTCCAATAAAGCTTCTTTATGTTTGAAGAATGCCTGGATCTACTTGCTATTGAGCCTGACAGAAATTGTCAGGAATCTTCATAACTTCTACCAGTTCCCGCCTCTTCTGATCAAGATGAGCGGCCCCGGGGGAGTACCAGTGACGGTTCCGGTTACCACGGTCCCGGTCACCGTGATTCCTGTAACAACCGTCCCTGTCACCACAGTGCCAGTGACCACAGTCCCAGTCACCTCGACCCCGGTCACGATGATACCGGCAACAACGGTGGGACCCCTGACCCCACTGAGCATGATGTCGGGAGTTCCAGCGACCACAACCATCACTCCAATCTACAGCCTGGCTGGGACTACCCCGAGGGACGGGGGTGCTATTCACTGCTCCCACTACCAGATTCTGGGACAAATGGGTCACCCAACGGAAGCCGCGGGACTGGACCTATTGGATGCAACCCAGATCACTTGGGTGATGCCTGGGGGCCAAAGCCGGGATAGCTTGTTGGATCCCCAGGCGAGTTTCGGAGCAGCACTGGGGCGGACTCCCCGGGGGCCACTGCGGCCCAGTCCTAGCAAGGATGTGGATACTCGGATGGAAGAGGATTGCTGCCGACTTATGCGAGACATGGGAAAGTTGATGCAGAACCTGCTGACCATGATGGACCTATAAGCTATAAGAGCCCACAAGGAAGAGCAGCCGGTGCCTGTGCCGGTGCCAGGACCAGTTCCCGCGCCGGGACCCCAGCTGCCACCGGGATAGCCTCCACCAGGCCAGCCACCTCCTGGTCAACCGGTTCCAGGACAGCCCCCACCCAGTGGGCCGCCAGCACTCCCAGCCTCCACCCCCCTGGCCCTCCACCAGCACCGGGACCAGTGCCCGTCCCAGGGCCAGTGGCACCACAGCTGATGCCCCGCCCGAAGGATCTCCTGGACATTACTTTTGATGGAGATCTGGAGAGTTTATCCTTCTTCATCCTGCAGGTGGGGAAGTTTGTGCAGCGCTGGGGCCATCTGTTCCAAGATGAAGAACAACAAGTGGATTTTATTGCGTCCCAGCTGAGGGGGAGCACTACCAACTGATATGTAGCCCTGCATGATGTAGAAGCTGTGGAATTAGGGAGTGTGAATGCGTTCATGTGGGCCCTGAGGAACCGCTTTGAAGACCCAGCAGCTGCCCAGAAGACGGAGGCGTTCCTCCGTACTTTCAAGCAGGGCCATCTTACGGTTTGTGAATACTCCACGGAGTTCCAGAAGCATGCTGCTAAGATTTGAGACTAGACTGACCCAGTGTCGGCCCAACAATATCGAATGGGGCTTGCAGTGGATGTCCGTAATAATGTCCTGAGCTCCAAGGAACCACGCACCTTGCAGGGCTGGATGGAAGAGGCGTAGCGGGCTGAGAGTCGACTACGCACCATGAAGTTGGATGTTTCGCTGGGGGGGACCAGTCGCCCGACCACCTCTCCCCACCCAAAGGGGAAACAAAATCCACCAACAGCAACCCTACGAGACCAATGCATGAGACAAGGGCTCTGTCTTAAATGTGGAGAAAAGGGCCACTTCGCCACCTCCTGCCCCAAGGAAGACACCGGGAAGGCCTCACCACACGAGGAAGACAAACGGTGCCTCGGGACCCCATCCAAAAGGGGAATGGCAAAACCACGCAACCCTCAGGCTCTCTACATGCAAGCCGAGGGTTTAGACCCATCATTGAGCAAGAAGGAGGCCGCCAGAAGGTGGTCTCACTGCTGACAGTTGGTAGCTGGGAGGAAAAGGGCTCCAGTTTGATCTGAAGATGGTGGAAGGTGTCCATCCATTGGCTCCCTTGTCTCTGATGGCCTCAGCAAATACTATTTGGAAACTGGAAGGAAGTGAACTAGGGACAACGGAGGTGTTCCTGATGGCTGCTTCTTGGAAATAAAAGTAACGTGATGACTAGCAAGACACAGTCACCCTTTCCCCCATCCATCTGTTCTTTGTTCCTTAGCCTGTAAGCTTAGTAGACAAGGCTTGTCTTCCTTTTTACCTTTTGTAAAGTGCCCAGCTGGTCACAGGCTGAATAAATAATAAATATTGGAAATAATAAAGGGAAATGATACTGAAATCTTCAAAAATAATGGTGTCTTTTTTCTAAACTAGATGCTTTAATTAAAGTTGATTGAGACTAGTTCAGGATGAAAACTATAAAATGAAGCCTTCACCATTTGCCAACTAAAGGGCAGAATTTCTGTTATTTCTAGACTATAATTCAGCAGGCAGTCCTAGGAAGATGTGACCCCTTGTGGTGCCAATATTTTTGTTTCCATTTAATCAGTATTCTCAGCATTTTCTTGATCTGTATTCTAGTCCTCTGATCATGTTGATTTAAGTGTTTCTGTTACCTGGCTAAAGTCCAGACCAAACTGATTGGCTATCAGAATGACCCACAGAGGGCAGACTTAATAAAACTCAAACTACATGTGATTATGGGTGTGCACAGGGCCGACTCGCCCACTAGGCGAGCTAGGCGCTCGCCTAGGGCACTGGCCCTGCAGGGGCGCCAAAATGCCCCCACTCCCCCCGTGAAAAATCCCCCTTCCTGGCCAGTGCCAGCAACGCCAGCTTTCCTGGGTGCCTCGCAGCTGCGAGGTGCACAGAAAAGACAGCGCTGCCACCTGCCGGTGCTGGGAGGGAAGGGGCGGGCATTCTAACCCTGCCCCTTCCCTGGCTTTCCTGGGTGCCTCACAGCTGCGAGGCGCCCAGAAAAGCCAGCGCTGCTCAAACACAGGGAAGGGGGGAGCGCGACCTGCTTCCAAGACACCGGCTCGGGCGGGGGGAGGGGCAGGGCACAGGCAGGGGGAGCGCTGCTACTGTCCTGCCTGCGGGGCATGGGATGAAGCAGCGGGCTAGCGCCTGCCCAAGGTGGAGATCCTGCACAGTGCCTGGAGCCCCTCCCATCGCCAGCAGCAATTATTCCCCCCCCGCCTTGCTGACTCTCTGGACCTGCCGCTCTCTGGACCAGACCCGCCCCGCCCACTTGGGGGGGTCCAGCCCGGAAGGTGCATCGCCCCCAGAGGCTCCCCCTCCCTTCCCTGCCCCGCTGGCTTGGCTCCTTGCAGAGGAGGGTTCAAGGGGGCGGCGAGTCTGCATGGCGTTGCTTCCCTCCAGAGCCTCTCCCTCCCACCCCCCTGCTGTGGAGAAGGGGGTCTTGGTGCCTGCAGCTGCCCCAGACGGTAGGATCAGTTGAGCCAGACATTTATTGGGGGGGAGGGGGTCCCCTGGGTCAGCGGGGGAGAGGAGAGGGGGAGGGAATGCCCCCCCCAGCGGTGCTTTCCAAAGTCTTTTTGCACAATGGCTGAATGCTCCCTCTAAGCTGTGGAGTCTTGTGAGCAAAGATCCTACTTTGTGTGAGCTCCCGGCATTAAAGTTGTGAGGGAGCAATTTGGCTGCTGCATAAATCAGTCTGCTCTGGAGCCATCCCTTCCTGAGCTAAGGGGAAAATGTCTGAGCCGGAGGCTAAAAAACTGTAAGCTGGCTCAGGCTAACTCAGCTTAGAGGGAACACTGGCCTCCATAATTTAGGGGAGGAAATGACCCTCCACCTGCAGTGGTGCTTTGCTGAGGGGGCACACAGGGAGGAGACACGGCAATCACCCTGTAATTGGTGGGCGCACGGGGGTGGGGGCGCCAGAAGGTAGTCTTGCCTAGGGTACAGAAAACCCTTAAGCCGGCCCTTGGTGTGCACAATAGACTTGGCCAGAGAATGGGCCTTTTGGGTAATGGCCCCAACCATGTGGATGTCAGAAGGAGGCCATCTTTGAGGGATGCTGAGAACTCAGTTAAGAAGATAACTGCCAGTCAACTATAGGGTGATCGACCTCCTGATTGACATGTGATCACATTCCAGTTCGATTGTGTCATTGTTGTGGTGGTTTTATTTCAAGAGAGTAGCCATGTTGATCTGCAGTAGAAAAGCTAGATTTGAGTCCAGTAGCACCTTAGAGACCAACAACATTTTCAGGGTATGGACTTTCAAGAGTCAAAGCTTCTTTGCATTGTTGTTTTGAAATTTGGTTTGAATGCTGCTTGTGCTTCAGGTTCATGCAGTGGTCAGTAGGCTACATTTGTTGCAGCTTGCAGAAACATTTTCCACCAGTGTCACTGGCTGCACTAAATCTTCTTAATGACCAGTAAACAGGCACATATCTCCCAGGGTCATAGTCATAGCCGAGTTCTTAAAGTGCCAGCCATTCATCTCTATTTGCACATGCACAATCCCATGTATCATTTAAATCACTTATACAGTTGCTTCTGCAAGAACACTCGTAAACAGATTTATCCTGATAAGGACAGTTCAGCTGGGTTCTTTTCTATTTTTCAGTGCAGGTACTGTGTGTCAACAATATTGTGGCCTAATTTTTTAAAATAAAAAACATATTTTGACTAGTCTAAACTTATATTCATTCATTCATTCATTCATTCATTCATTCATTCATTCATTCATTCATTCATTCGATTTATACCCTGCCCTCCCCACCAAAGCAGGCTACAAAAATTAAGATTTTTGTAGAACTATGGGAAGGAGTCACTACAGTTCCCACAAGACAATGCAGTAATGCTGAGACAGAATTAAACTCACATGTACTAAATACATATTCAAAAGTACCTTCTGATGGACTTGTGATGGATTTTCTGTGTAGGTGCATCTGTGATATTAATTCTATCTCAATAATCATGTTTCCTGTTTCTGCAATACTGTCTTAAGGATTTTCTTCACTGGCTGATGTGCCCTGTCCATTATAGTGATACAATGTGGTGCTTATTAGAATTTTTTTCTTTCCTTTTGTCTGGATCCAGACAGCTCACAAACATGAATGAGCCCCAAGTGCCATAAGGGACAGAGAGGCACCACCTAACTTGTCTCAATTTTTTTTTTCATTTTGTTGTTTTATTTCTCTTAACGTTCTGACTTTTAACTCTTGGAGGCAGTGGTGACAGCCCTGGTAGCTGGGTGGGGTTGAGAGGAAAGGAGAGGAAGCTATGGCAATGCAGCCTGATGTGTTGTTGTTGTTCAGTCGCACAGTCAAGTCCGACTCTTCGCGACCCCATGGACCAGATTACACCAGGCCCTTCTGTCTTCCGCTGTCCGCTGAAGTTTGCTCAATTTCATGTTTGTTGCATCGATGACACTGTCTAACCATCTCATCCTTTGTCGTCCCCTTCTTCTTTGACCTTCAATCTTTCCCAGCATCAGGGTCTTCTCCAGTGAATGCTCCCTTCTCATTTGGTGGCCAAAGTATTTGAGCTTCAACTTCAGGATCTGGCCTTCCAGGGAACAGTCAGGGTTGATTTCTTTTAGGATTGAATGATTTGATCTCCTTGCAGTCCAAGGGACTCTCAAGAGTCTTCTCCAGCACCACAGTTCAAAAGAATCTATTCTTCGGCGCTCGGCCTTCCTTATAGTCCAACTCTCACAGCCATACATTACTACGGGAAATACCATTGCCTGATGTACACAGTTGTATTTGTTGAGTAGTCATGCACGGTCAGACCATTTGGATACAGACAGCTGTACACAGATTGTTCAACTGCAGTGACTGCAGCTTGTGGGCAGACCATGAGCCAATCCAGGGAGTGGTATCTTCAGGAATAAATGCAAATCAGTTCTGGTTAACAGAGAAGCTGTCAGCATCATCACTGATACAAAGAAGGTTTCCATGCAAACAAGGGGTGCTATTTTGTGCTCATTAACTGGTCTATTTTGATATCTCTTTTTTATATTTTGAATGTTTTATATGTATTATAAATGCATGGATGCCTGTTTTGTAAATCTCTGTGGCTCCTGTAGATGATATGCTATAAATATTTTTGGTGGATTGATTGAACTTACCAGACCTCAGGCATAACAGCTAACCTGAGCCTTCAGCCATTCTGCCTGCAGCATAAGTGTAACAGCATGGCACCCATGCAAGCCATGGTTTGTTGGTATGCTAATGTGGCATGCCCAGATGATGCATGATTTACATAGGTGCTGGGTACATGAAATGTTGCATGGTTAACCCCTTTTGTCTGTATGTTCAGCATCACAATCAAATCAAACCCAACAATGGCATGTCATTATACTCATTTTGATTTTCAGTCTGTGTCTTTAGTTCCTTTACTGACCAATATTGTGACATATATTAAATAGTTTAAACAGCAGTACACAATTCAGAATGTACACAGCTGTTTTATGACCAGATTGTGGAGTGTTTTGATCTCACTGCATTGTCAGTGCACTGAGGTTTAATTTGAGAAAGTATTCCTACCCCCACCATGTGATTTAGTCCTATAATATTAATAGAATTAAAATATTGCTAGAGAAACATATTTGATCAATTTAATCCACATATTTAATCAATGCCATTTAGAGGACTCTTAGAGAACTTTTGCACCAAGGATGGAAGACATTCTCTTGGACTTCATCCATAATAAATGAAAGTACATTGACAAGAGAAAGTAGGATGGCCATTTGATGAGTCCTGAAATTTTCTCAGAGTTGTGTTTAGCTGTCATTCTTGATTATGAATAGCTCAAGATGTCAGAAATAAGAGTACTCTGTAATTCCACGGTTATAGATCTGTAAATCTGGAAGAAAATCTGTGGGTGAACTCAAATTAGTCTCAAATGCTGCCCAAGATTGTTAATCAAAACGTACCATAATTAACATACCACCCCTGGCAGAGCAGCCATTCAGAAGGCAATAACTGGGATTCACTGACCATGTGTTAGGTCACCAAGTGAGTGGATGTGGCCAGAGACCCATCCCCAAAACAATCTGCAATGGATTTTGAATTTCCCCTTATATTGTCTATGGAAGCCTTAGCAATTCATAAAAACCCATTTTCACAACAAACAAACATATCTATTGTTAGCCATATCCAGCATCATTGATCTCGGATGTTAATACCTTGTGCTTTGGAACTGTATTATGCAACCCCCTTTCAACTCTAACATCATTCTCTTGTTCGGATATTTTAGGGGGCATCTGGTAATTTGTTGCTTGCTAGTTATTTCTCTTTATATTTGTAATAATTTTTTGCTAAAAGCATTCTGTAGAAATACATGCCTTTGTCTGGCTTTTCTTTGTAAACGGTTTGCTAGCACAAAAATGATTAACAGTGCCAAGTGGGCTGGTAATAAATCTTTAATAGCATGGGGAAATTCTATTTCAGGTGGATTCTTGCAAATAATACTTTGCACTGTGTCTTTGCCTTGCACTCCAGAACTGAAATGACTACATGCACAATATACCACAGCTAGAGGAATAACTGCCCTAGATAACATTTCAGTCAAGTCTTGAGCATATCGCCACAAGAAAGTCATTATGCTTGCAAATACACATTTTACTGTAAAAAGTTTGTAGCAGCTGCATCAAATAACAAGATGCCTGTCTTCCTGCTAGACCTATCCCCTTCTGAATATTTCCATTCCACTTACAAGTGAGTACCCCTTTAGGTCCATTTATGTTTGAAATGTGCGTGCATGTGGAGAAAGGAGAGCTTTAGGAAGTAATCACACTGGTTTAAAACAAATACTTTTCATTATCTGTTTTGAAATGGTGTGTATCCCAGCCATCCATGGACCTCACAAAGGGGGACTTTCCTGATTCCTTCTCCTGCTGGAGCCCACTTAGCCACCTGAAATTTCATTGAGGGGGTGCAGTGGACCCTCAGAAACAGCATGAAGGGTGTACTGGATATCTATAACAGGAACATACAGTCAGTGGAATTGACGACCCCATCGTGTGAAGACTCAAGTGCCTGTAAATTTGAGGGAATGCTTGGTTGGTTCCATGTCAGTATGATCATTACACTGATAGGCATGCTCAAACTTCTGCAGTCTGAATGGGAAGTGTATGTCACTTTTCATTGGATTATGGCCTACATGTCTGGATTGAATCTATCAGTTTTACCTTTTTTATTAGCACTGAAACTCTTATGTAATAAGTTTGATCAATTTTCACATTTAATTCTTTTATATCTATCTATTGTATCTGAATAAGAATATATTTACTACCATTTCCTGTATCCCTGCCCCTACTCCTCATCAATAGCAGACACTGTTCAGGTTGAGGAAAGTCATAATTTCATCACATTATGAATAAGTAAAACTGAGTGTTCAAACTATGCACTTGGTGATATGACCTAAATCTTTATAATTCAAATGTGAATACAGAGGAGTATTAACTTAATTGTGAAGTCCTGTGTTTGTGATGAAAGACATGGCATAAGGGCTCTATCTGGTCCAAACAAGAGCCTACAACATTTGCTTGTTGGTAATAAGCCAAAAGTTGTGGCTGCGATGACTCTTAGCTTTCTCACTCAGTGGAGGGCAAGATCTTTTCTCTGACATGAACTTTGGATGTGCACTTCTAAAGAGCAGCTCACATTCACTCCAAGCTCATGTTTAGAGCACCTCCAGAGCATATTATTGGGTCAGGAGCAGGGGTCTTTTCATAGAAAAAGAGCTGCAGGAGCAGTGGCGCAGGCTGTAAGTGAAGACTGCATAACATCTGACTGAGCAGCTTCGGCTGTTCGAGCTCCACTGCAGCCGGAGTGAGCTCCTGGCTCTTTGTCCCGGCTCCCGTCAACCCAGTGGCTCAAAAGCCCGTAAAAAGGCAAATAGACAAATTGGGTACCTGCTCTTAGAGCGGGGGGGCACCAATCCCTTGTAGAGTAGCAGCAGCAGTGGCATGAGCAGTGAGCGGCAAGCGGCAGCAGCAGAGAAGTATGGCAGCTGGCAAGGCTGGTGAGCGAGAGGAGGCTGGACCAACAGGCGCGGAGGCGGAGAGAGAGAACTTCTGGCAGCAGGGAGAGCGGACGTGCTTCTTTGAGGCTCCCCGCTAAACTTATTTTGCTGCCTCCTTTAGCCGCTTTTTATCTCTATATTTTTAACAACTATAGCTACTGACTGGCACTTTTATCTCGTGCTTCCGAGGGAGGCAGCTTTGGGAAACTTTCTGTATTATAATGGGAGCAAAAAAACGAAGACGCCGACCCTCTTCAGAATACCCCACCCATAAGGCCGGTAAGCAAATGAGAATGGAAAATTTTTTAGAAGACAAGGAGGAAGAACCCTTTTTAAACAAGGATGACGAGAATATTTTAGACAGAAACTTAAACTAGCTGTTGTCAACTAACAGATATGCCCCTCTGAGACAATCACCTAACCAAGATAGTATGCCGGAGCAGCAGATTCAATCAGCAACGTCTGAGGAACAGCTGAGTATAAATGACCTCTCGGCAAAGGCAAGTAAAGAAAACATTCTTTTCAAACAAACCTCCCTCATAGTTGAAACATTGGTTAATTTATACATCAAAATAGATGAGATAAATCTTAAGGTAAATAAACTTAAGGAGGTTGTTGAACTCTCCTCTTCACAGTCACAAAAGAAACATGATAAGAAGTCGTGTTCTCAGTTTAATTCAAGAAATTCAGCTTTGGCAAACTCGGTAAATAACACAAACACAGTCTTTAAGAAACTAGAAGATTCTCAACCTCTCTTCCACCAGGGTAAGAGTTGCTGTGTATTGCAAAGTAATCAGCTGGCCTTCAACATAGGACATTCAAGAATCAACTTTGGCTGCTGAGATAATAGGAGAGCAGTTGAAAACTCACTTAATCAGTTATTGCCAAGAGACTCTGCAAGGGTAAATTTGAAACAATGATTTTGGCTCCCTAGTAAACAGTTCTACAAGAGAGTGATTGTAACACTGAATCAGAGAGAACCCTATTTTCAGCTTCTGAATAGGCGTGATTCCTTTCAAAGATTCCAAATTTATATTACAAGGGTGTTTAAAGACCACACGATGCGCTCACTGTGTAGAAAAAGAAAGAAATTACATTTACCTAATAGCAAAGATTCAGCAAGTTTGGGAGATTCTATGCCAGCTTATTGTGAACTTTCAACCAGGGGTCCCCAGTCCCAAACATCTATACAAAATATCACTAAGCTGCCAGTCTTACAGACAGTGAAAAACAAAGAGCTTGAGATTTCTCTTCGCTCTTTGGGAATACATGAACTATCTAAGAGTAAACGGAACCAACTGTCAGAAATGCTTCTTTGATGTTTCTCACTGAATCCATTGTTATGTGTTCCCTACCCTGCTTTGCGCTTGCGTAGCTATGCAGGCAGAAACATGGGAGCTTCTTCCCTGCCGCTTTTCCTTATCACGGTGGCCTTGAATGTAGGCTTTGGGCTATTCTTGTGTTACTGAGAATTTTCCAGTCCTGGGAAGGCAAAGGGAGGGGGAGTAGTCTCCCGTTCATGAAGTATATCTCCCGCCGGGAGTTTCCCGCGCGCGCACTCATATTTCATTTGCTAGGCGCTTTTTGCATCACACTATAAGTTAGCTTGCATTGCTTCGCCCCCCATTCCTGACAATGACCTCCTACTGTGGGTTTTAACAAGATAATCCAATAAAACCTTTCTTTGTACAAGAATGACTGGATCCACTTGTTATTGAACCTGACAGAAATTGTCAGGAATCACCATCATTTCCCCACCTTCAGTTTCTGCCGTCTACCACGATGAGCGGAGCTGGGGGGGGAACCTCAGGCGCAGTCCCAGTGACTACCACTTCGGGAGCCACGGCCCCGGTCACCACCGTGGCAACTCCAGTGATCACCACTCCGACTACTACCGTTGTTCCAGTGACTACAACTTCGGTATTGGCAGCGCCGACCCCGCAATCCGCGGCAGGATTGGTCACCCCTCCATTGATCAGCACAGTGGGAGCTTCGTACACTCTCCCAATCTATAGCCCGGCCGGGCCAACGCAGAGTCAGGGGGGAGCCATTCCACGATCCTACGTGCCGGGGGCCCCAACACCGTGGGACAAAGGGGTGACCTACCGCAGGTCGCGCGATTGGACTAAGAACCTGTTGGACACTACCCAGACGACCTGGTCCATGCCGGGGAACCAGAGCCGGGACAGCCTGTTGGATCCCAGAGGGAGCTTCGGACTTCCCCAGGGACGGATGTCTCGAGGATCTCCCAGAACAGGATCCGGTTCCGATCCAGAGGCTCGCATGGACTCTAATCAAGAGGATACCCAATGTTTGGTACGGGACATGGGCAAACTAATGCAATCTCTACCACAGATGATGGACCAAGCAATTCGAGCCCATCCGCTGACGCAACCAAGACCAGCGCCAGCGCCTGCACCACCGGTGGCACCGGGACAGCCACCTCCTGCTCCACCGGCCCCCAGGGCTGGGCCAGCCGGCACCGGCCCCACCTCCACCGGCCGGCCCAGTACCGGGACCTGGGCCAGGGCAGCCAGGACCTATCCAGCCACCAGCTTTGCCTCTGCCTCAACCCCCTGCTCCAGCACCCCTCCCGCAGCCAGCTCCTGCCCCGATCATGGCCCCTGTTCCTCCAGTAATCCGCCCCAAGGACATGTTGGAGATCACTTTTGACGGGGATCCCGAAACTGTGTCCTTTTTCATATTGCAAGTAGGGAAATTTGTGCAGAGATGGGGCTATGTGTTCCCGGATGAGGAGCAACAGGTGGAGTTTATTGCTTCGAGGATCCGGGGGCGGCCCAGAAGGCAGAAACCTTCCTTCGCACTTTCAGACAAGGCAAACTCACCGTGCGGGAATATTCAAGGGAATTTCAAAGGCATGCAGTGAAAATTCGAGACTGGACTGATGCTGTGCTGGCTCAACAATATCGAATGGGACTAGCAGTAGATGTCCGCAACAATGTCCTCAGCTCTCAGCAGCCTCGCACTCTCCAAGGCTGGATGGAGGAGGCCGAAAAAGCTGAAAGCCGCTTGCGTGTCATGAAACTGGACCTATCTCTGGGTAACAACCGTCCGAGTCTCTCGGCAGGCCAGACCAGACCCAGACCAACTTCCACCCCAAGCGGGGTGAGAGATCAGCGCATGCGACAGGGCCTTTGCCTGCAGTGTGGAGAGAGGGGGCACTTCGCCGCATCCTGTCCCAAAGGGGATCCCAACAGAGCCCTACCACAAGAGGAGCCCAGACGATGGCCAACCCCTACTCCAAGAAAGGGAACAGTGAAACCACGCAGCACCCGAGCCCTTTTCGCCAGCCCCAACCAAGCGGATACCATGATGCTGGAGGAGGAGAGTGAGATGCAGGGAAACGAATTGGTCCTGTTTGTGAATGGCGCTACACAACAGGACCCGGTCCCTGAGGCGCCTAAACTGGTGAGCAATTACCCCTCTCTCTTCTTTGTGACTGTACTTGTGATGAATCCAGCAATGATGACCCATATCAGGGTTCGAGCCCTCATTGACTTGGGGTGCGGGAGGGATCTGATAAACCCATCCATGGTTATGGGACTGGAGGCGACCGTTGTCAATCTAAAAGACCCGATAACTTTTACTCAAATGGATGGGTCACCGATGAAAGAACCATGTCGATTTGAGACTATTCCTTTGAGAGTAGGCATTGGTGAGCACTGGGAGCTACGCTCGTTTGTAATAGCCCCTCAAGCCCAGTTCCCATTAGTGTTGGGTAGCCCATG
The DNA here is from genome assembly GCA_029375565.1 of Gekko gecko. NCBI lineage: Eukaryota > Metazoa > Chordata > Lepidosauria > Squamata > Gekkonidae > Gekko > Gekko gecko. Next base: position 194,752,970 of record JAPDNY010000001.1, read on the forward strand.
GTTACATGGTCATGATCCTTATATACTTTGGGAAGAGGGGAGCGTACGATTTATCTCCCCGAAATGTGCAGAGCATAAATGGGACCCGGGGTGGGGAAAAACCCCATGCAATGAACCTCCACGGGCTTGCCTAGCCACAGAGGACCTTAATCGCATCCCCAAAGAATACCGGTACTTAACCAGGGTGTTTGAGGAGGAGGAAGCGGACGAACTACCTCCCCACCATAACTCTGACTGTGCGATTGAAATCCTTCCTGGCCACAAGTTACCAAAAGGAAAGATTTATGCCATGAGTCCCATAGAAAAGGAAGAACTACGCCAATTTATCGATAAGAATCTGGCCCATGGATTTATTAGGCCAGCATCGTCCCCTTTTGCAGCACCCGTGTTGTTCTGTAAAAAAAAGGATGGGGGGCTCAGACTGTGCACGGACTATAGGGGTCTTAATGCGGTATCTGCAACCAATGCCTACCCAATGCCCCTCATCAAGGACTTGTTGGCAGAGGTGGCAAAGGGGAAAGTGTTTTCTAAACTGGATTTACGTGATGCTTATTTTCGGGTCCGTATTAGACAGGGTGATGAACATAAGACTGCATTTAATACCCCGCTGGGGCAATTTGAATATCGGGTTATGCCCTTCGGATTACAGGGGGCACCCGGGGTCTTTATGAACTTAATCAATGAGGTGTTACACCCCTACTTATTCAAGGGGGTGGTTGTTTACTTGGATGATATCTTGGTCTACACCCCAGATCAAGAATCTCACACCACGCTTATACGGGAAGTATTGGAAACGTTATTAGAACACAAACTGTTTGTTAAGCTGTCAAAATGTGAATTCCACCAGGAGTGCATTGACTTTCTCGGGTACCGCATATCCTCCGCTGGATTAGAAATGGACCCAAAAAAGGTCCAAGATGTGTTGGATTGGGAAACCCCCAAAACCAGGCGGCAGCTCCAAAGTTTTCTCGGCTTCGCCAATTTTTACCGTCAATTCCTGCCTCATTTTGCCCAGGTGGCCCTCCCCCTCACAGACCTTCTGAAGACTAAAGGGAGAGGGGCTAAGGCTTCAATGCCCGGGGCCCCTTTGAACTGGACTCCCCAGTGTCAGGGAGCATTTGAACAACTAAAACAGTTATTCACGTCTGAACCTATATTAGCACACCCTGATGAGACAAAAAAATTCGTGGTCCAAGTAGACGCATCGGATACTGCTATGGGGGGGGTGATTTTGCAAGAGAATGCTCAGGGGCAACTACAACCCCTTGCCTATGTGTCCAAAAAGTTTAATGATACGGAGAGATTTTGGCCCATTTGGGATAAAGAAGCAGCCTCTATACATTTAGCGTTAATCACCTGGAGGCACTGGTTGGAGGGGTCCCGGGTACCTTTTGAAATCTGGACTGACCACAAGAATCTTGAGGTGCTGCGGAAACCTCAGAATCTAAATGCAAAACAATTCCGGTGGGCTGAGTTTTTCTCCAAATTTCAATTCACCCTCCACCATTTTCCAGGTAAATCTAATCATCTGGCAGATGCTCTCTCCCGCCTTCCCCAACACCTTTGTAAGAGGACAGAAATAAGAGAGTCTATGTTCACCCCAGAACAACTAGTTGGGGCAGTAGTAACCCGAAAAACCCGGCAAGCACAATCATTAACCCCAAGCCATGGCACGACCTGGGAAAAGCAATTTGCCACTGACATTACTAAACAAGAAGCAATTGAATTAAAAGCTCGGGAAGATGTGGAATGTAGCGCAAATGACTGCTGGTATAAGGGCAATAAAATCTTTGTTCCAGAAGCTACCCGAGCCCAGGTGTTGCAATCAGCCCATGACTCAAAATCTGCTGGGCACTTCGGGTATGTAAAGTCGCTACACCTACTGCAACGCAGCTTCTGGTGGCCCCGAATGAAACGGGATTTATCCCTCTATATACAATCCTGCCCAACATGCAATCGTTGCAAGACTAGACCAGGGAAACCTCCAGGTCTTTTACAGCCTTTGCCCACCCCGAGCCGACCCTGGGAAGTGATCTCCATGGACTTTATCACTGATCTTCCCCCAGCAAACATATGACAGTCATTTGGGTGGTAGTGGACTTATTTTCTAAACAGGCTCACTTTATACCATTTGCTAGCCTGCCGACGGCCAAAGTCCTGGCCAAAGCCTTCCTTCAGCACATTGCCAGGCTACATACATTACCGCTCAAAATAATCTCCGACAGGGGGTTCAATTTGTTTCAAAATTGTGGTCGGAGTTGATGACTCTTATGGGTATTGAACGCACTCTCAGTAGTGCCTATCACCCAGAAACCGATGGACAAACAGAAAGAGTAAACCAAACCCTAGAGCAATACTTAAGATGTTTCACTAACTATCAACAAGACAATTGGGTAGATTTATTACCACTAGCAGAATTTGCATATAACAACTCATGGCATGCTTCAACGAATATGTCTCCAAAGCTGCCATGAGTTATGACAGCCCCCCTCTTCCGTTTTTGAAGCCCGGCGAGGCTGGTGGGAAAGCCACAGCATGGTGTAAAACTTTCCAGGAGTCCTGGCCCCTAATCATTGAGACTTTAAACGAGGCCAAGGCACAATACAAAAAACAGGCAGACAAAAAGAGGGCGGGTGGCTGGAATCTGCAACCGGGAGACTCTGTCTATCTTTCCACCAAAAACTTGAGGCTGGCACAACAATCCCGGAAACTTGCTTGGAAATATATTGGTCCATTCAAAGTAGTGCGATGTATAAATCAAGTAACTGTGCAACTGGATTTACCTAAATCTCTTAAAGCAATACATCCAATTTTCCATTACAGCCTCCTCAAACCAGCATTACCCCCGACTAAGTGGCATCCTGAGCTTCCAGCACCCCCCACCACTGATGGTCGATGATGAGGAGCACTATGAAATTGCTGACATTTTGGACTCTAAGATCCTCCGTGGACAACTGCTGTACCTTATTGAATGGGTACACTTTGGGCCTCAACACAGGGAGTGGGTGAAAGTGTCTGATATCAATGCACCTGATCACCTGAAGGAGTTTCACACCCACTACCCAAATAAACCTGGGGGCCCTTCATTCTCTCCTTCCTGAGTGGTGGGTGGGTGGTATTTTGGGAAGGGCAGAATGTCAGAAATGCTTCTTTGATGTTTCTCACTGAATCCATTGTTATGTGTTCCCTACCCTGCTTTGCGCTTGCGTAGCTATGCAGGCAGAAACGTGGGAGCTTCTTCCCTGCCGCTTTTCCTTATCACGGTGGCCTTGAATGTAGGCTTTGGGCTATTCTTGTGTTACTGAGAATTTTCCAGTCCTGGGAAGGCAAAGGGAGGGGGGAGTAGTCTCCCGTTCATGAAGTATATCTCCCGCCGGGAGTTTTCCGCGCGCGCGCTCATATTTCATTTGCTAGGCGCTTTTTGCATCACACTATAAGTTAGCTTGCATTGCTTCACCCCCCATTCCTGACAATGACCTCCTACTGTGGGTTTTAACAAGATAATCCAATAAAACCTTTCTTTGTACAAGAATGACTGGATCCACTTGTTATTGAACCTGACACCAGCCAAGTGAACTGCAGATAACAACCTCTCCTAATGACCTTTCTAAGGATATGGAAATAGAAGAACCTCTAGAGTGCCTAGTGGCTCTATCAACCCAGATAACTAATTCCAGTACCAGATGTGTGCCTCGTTTGTCTTCCCCTGTCAATTTGAAAAAACAGGGTCAAAATAAAACCAGGCCAGCTAACACTCCAGCGCTACAGCAGGAGGATTATGAAATAGACTCTTCACTTATGTTCTCTGTATATTCTAACAAAGACCTGTTGTCAATAGCGAATTCTAAATCCCTAGCAGAAGAATTTGATGAAGTAGTAAGGCACTCCAAAACTACACGACCAGAACTAGTTAAACAAGCAAAGACCAAAACTCCCTCTGTGATGATTGCCCATAAGAAGAAAAATGGGTGTGTTGTGGAGGAGCAGTTGGCGGAAGAAATTGAGATAGATGTCTCGAGTTTAGAGGAAGCTACACCGGGTTACATCATCCCAGAAGGATCTCAGGAATCTGGACAGAATTGACTAGTTAACCCTACTCCACTCAGGCTTAAGGGAGATGCTGTGGAACGTTATTCCCCCATGAAGAAATTAAAAATACTTACCCTTAATTGTAGAGGGGCCAATAACAAAATAAAAGCTAGGCGTATAGCAAATGATTTATATAAGCAACATGTAAATGTGGTGTTTCTTCAAGAAACTTATATAAAAAAAGGCTCATCAGTACTCCCAACCAAATGGTTCCCAAAACAATACCTGTCACATGGTTCATCCAAATCCCGTGGAGTAGCCATTCTTCTCTCCAGAGATATAAACCTGACTGTTGACTGCGTTGAAACTGATAATGAAGGTCGTTATGTTTTTGTTAGAGGGCAGCTAAATAACAATCCCCTAACGCTAGCCTCCATTTACGCTCCTAATGTTTGCCAAATTAAATTTCTCACCGAGACTCTTACTAAACTTCATGGATTTAGTAAAGGCTCTGTAATTATAAGAGGCGATTTGAACTACCTAATGAATAAGACACTTGACAAATCATCACGCACGTCTCAAAACAAAAGAAGTTTAATGACCAGTGACAACCAAAACCCTCTAAAAAATTTAATTTCTAGATTGGATCTTCACGATATTTGGAGACTCCAACATCACAACACCAGGGACTATACTTACTACTCTAACCAATTCAAAACGTACTCATGTTTGGATTACTTATTACTCTCCTCGAATCTAATTAGTAAAGTTGATTCGTCTAGGATAGGAATACAAAAATGGTCTGACCATGCCCTGGTTGAGTGCATAATTCAAGATAAATCCAAAGCTCAAAATCACAAATACTGGAAATTTCACAATCTTTTATTATATGACAGAAAGTCTAGATTACAATCGCAACAAGAACTCGAGGAATACTTTAAAATAAACACAACCTCTCAAGTGTCCATGCACAGTATCTGGGAAGCCTCCAAAGTAGTCATCAGAGGGAAGTGCATATCCTTACTAGCATTCTGCAAAAAAAGAAAAATCAATTATCAGAACCACTCTTTTGCAAAACATTCAAAAATTAGAAACAGAACATCAGCAAACATGCAGTACAAAAATCTATAAACAACTGCAAGATAACAGAAAACAACTCGAAATTCTAGACGAATCAATGATTCATAAAACCAATTTCAACCAGTTCAAATCTAATACCACCAAATCCTTAAGGAGACTAACATTTTTGACTTGGAAGTTGAAGCAAAGACAATCTGATTGCCACATCACTGCTCTTAAAGACCAACACAATAACCTTAAATTTAGAGAAGAAGAACTTGCCAGTATTTTGGAAAATTTCTATAAAAATCTTTACACTTGAACCAGACCTAACCCCCAAAACATCTGGGACTACCTAAATAGCACTAATAATCTGCCCAAGCTAGAAGAGCAACACCATGAATTGCTTGAAGAACCTTTCAACTTAAAAGAATTAGAATCAGTAATCAAATTGTCCAAAATCAGCAAAACCCCTGGTCCAGACGGGTTCACTAATGAATATTATAAAGCTTTTTTACCAATACTCAGTAAACCCCTCTTAAACTCATGCAACTCAATCTTAACAAGTGGTAAACTCCCTGAGTCTTGGAAAACAGCAAACATTATTCTACTTCCAAAAAAAGGGAAAGACCCCACAGATCCTGCATCACTACGCCCGGTTTCCCTACTTAACAATGACTATAAATATTTCACTGCCATGATTGCAAATCGCAAGAAAACCATTATGACTCAATACATACACACAGATTAATCTGGCTTTTTGGCATCGAGGGACATTGCAGACAACGTTTGCAAAACCCTTAACCTAATTCATTTTGCTAACAAAAATAAAGTTCAGGACTCTCTAATTTTATCTATCGATATCCAAAAGACATTTGATTCTTTGGAAATTAATTATTTAAAAATACTTCTACACCACATGAACTTTGGTCCTACCTTTCAATTGGCAATTCAAGCAATCTACGAGGATCCTAAAGCGAAAATCCTATTTAATGGCACAGCTACCAATAACATCCGGATGCAAAGAGGCACCAGACAGGGATGCCCTTTGTCCCCCATCTTATTCGTCCTGGCCATGAAACCGCTGGCTATAAATCTGAGGAATAACTCAACGTTTGAAGGTATCCAAGTACTAAACAAAAACTTCAAACTCAGTCTCTTTGCTGACGATGTTTTACTTTATGTATCCTCGCCAATTCCATCCTTAAAGGCTATACAATCTGAACTATCCAATTTTGGATCCACAGCTGGCCTCATTGTCAATCAGTCTAAATCTCTTATTCTTCCATTATGCCTGTCAACATCAACTAAGGAAAGCATTCACAATCATTATACCTACCAATGGACAGATAATTATCTGCAATATCTTGGAATCAAACTTCCTGTTGATCAAACTAAGCTTTTTCATATAAATTATTTAGATACACATAAAGAACTGGTGGCACAACTTGGTAAATGGGACACGAAAGTTCTTTCTGGGATCGACAGAGTCAACATATCATGTTCCTATATCTTGCCTAGATATCTCTATCTTTTTCGGACCATCCCAATATCTCAGATCGTCAGCTTAACTTATGGCAAAAAGACATCAATGCTTTTATTTGGGAAAACAAACACCCACGGATAAACGTCTGAACAATGAGCAGACCTATAAAACAGGGTGGTATGGCTCTTCCAATTTTGGCAACATATTATGAAGCCGTAGTCCTGGCATCTTTGGTTAGGCAATACCATGACGACAATATGCTTGACTGGAAATGGATTGAAGATAATACAACGCAAGTTCACTCTTTTCAAGACATACTATGGCACAACAAACCTCAAAAAATACTCTCTTTAATTGCTTCCCCATACTTAAAATCTACTATCAAAATATGGTATCGAGTAAAGAAGAATATTATCCCACCCTTTTCACCACTGACATTTTTAAACCAAGCCTGGTTTACCCCAGCCAAATCACATGGAGCATTCTCCGATTGGAGGAGAGCGAATCTGATTAGAATTATCGACACCACAAAGAAGTGTCAAATTATGACCAAACAAGAACTAGAAAAGAAATATAAATTTAATATTAATTGGTACGAATACTTACAGTATCATCATTTTATTGAGTCCACCGAATTCCAAGAATCTATCCAAAGATCCCTCAACGATTTTGAATCCATTCTGTTTAAACCTTATATATAAAAAAACCCTAATATCAAAAATCTATAAAATTCTAAACAACAGTCATCACACCACCAATCTGAACTATCAAGAGGCTTGGTCAAAAGACCTTCAGTGCCAAATCTCCGAGGATCAATGGAACGCTATTTGGCGAAGTCAGAACTCTTCCTCAAAATCCTTATACACTATTGAGGCAAACATGAAGGTCCTGTTGAGATGGTATTTAACACCAACCAAACTAGTTCATTTGATACCTACCATGTCGCCATGTGCTGAAAGCAGTGTGGTGTTAAAGCAACCTACTTCCATAACTGGTGGTCATGCAAATTTATCCAAAGCTTTTGGCACCAAGTAACAGACCGCATTCACAAAATAACAAATTATAATTTACCTTTGTCACCGGCTATTCTTCTCCTCAGTCTATGGCCCTCTGATGGTCCTCCTGAAAAAGATAAAAAACTAATCAGTAGTCTCTCCACAGCTGCTAAAATTCTAATTGCAAAGCATTGGAAAGATACCAAGGTGCCTAGCATAACACAATGGTGGTATAAAGTATGGGACCTATTTATGCTAGACAATTTTTCAATTTATCACTCCAATACTCAAAATGAGAGTGACTTCTCTAACCCTCTAAGTATCTGGTACCCTATCCTAGAGAAAATAGACATTGACACCTTTGATTGGGAAACTATTTCTAAGGCCAAATACAAGTTACTCTTATTTAGTTAGTCTATATTTGACATGCGAGGTTTTATATTTGATATATGAAGTTTTATTTTTTTTATGCTTTTACATATTATGTAATTGATGATAGAAAGTCGCCATTCTGTATTGTAGTTATATGCTGCATGACCATGGTTTTATATTTTATCTTATTTTTAGCTTTAGGAGGCTGTCCACCTTTTTATTTAAAAAGTAAATCCGACAATGTCTGTTCCTTATTCTTTTAAAATAAAAATCTTTTTTTTAAAAAAAAAACCAGGCGTGGAGGCGGGGCAATGCGACAGGCCGGAGCCTGATGGACAGAGGCTGACAGCGAGCATGCACGAACGCATGTTTGGCCCAGACTCGAAGGTGTCGCAATAGCCAGAAGGTTGTAATAAATCAAGACCAGCGCCAGGAGGACGTCGTCCGCAGACAACAGAACAGAAAAAACAACTCGCTACAAAGGGTGCCTGGTAGGTTAGTTACCCCCTCCCTTATATGTGGCCCTAGATTAGGACTTGTACTGATTAATATTTGTGTGTAAACCGCTTAGAGACCCCTCGGGGTTAGAGCAGTATAGAAATTGAAAGTATAAATATAAATAAATAAATAAATAAATATTAGCATATAGTATGGGAGGTTATAACCTCGGCATAACCTATGCTCCTAATGCTCTATCTCAGGTGAGACTTTATACCTTTCTGAAAGATCACTGTCATCTTCTGGGGTTGGCAGAATTTATGATGTTTGCTATTCCTATGGTGAAGCATGCTAGATACTTTCCATGTTGCTCGTTGAATTTACATATCTAGTAGCTACTCGTCAAGATGGCAATTGCATTTGTGGATTCTTGCTCAGTGATATTTATCTAGTATTGCTCATTTACATGAGCTGCATAATGTTTGTGAACCAGGTGCCCTTAATGTTTAATGTTTCACTGCTCTCTGGGATTTTGTTCCCACATATCCAATGTTACCATAAAAGTTCCAATGCTATGAATTGTTTTTATTGTTAATATTTCAAATGTAATAACAACATGACCTATAATTGTACAAGATGTAATTTGAGGCACTATTTCAATGTTAAAATATGCATGAGTGTGTAGATTTAGTGAGTTTTGTTTTACAAGATTTTTTTTGTTGATGTTAAAATTAGTGCCCTGCAAAATAATTGCATTTTCATTCATCATGAGCATGGACCCACAGAGAAGATGGCAGGTTGTTAATTCTGTCATCTCAGCTTCCTTGGACTTTCTGTCCTTTGACAGTGGTATCTGACATCCAAGTAAGTTAGGATATAATCTGATAAGATCTTCTGGGTTGAAGAGCACAGCACTATTGTATGCTAGCACCAACACCAGATATTTCCTGTAAAATCTCCCTGGAAGCAAATGGTGTTGGCAGAGTGGAGGACATGATCCAATGCACACTTTGGAATTTGCTTTTAATTAATTTACTGCAACAGGATTTTGTAGAAAGACAATAACTGACTGCAGGACATTAATAGAGCAGTGAGGCCTTCAGAGCACAAGCACTAACACATTACAACATACAGGAAAGAGAAAGAACAAGAGGTAGGTTAAACTGCCAAAGAAAACATTCAGTAAACCTTAAAAACTAGAGAATGCTCCACAGCTCCCCCTAGGGTACAAGTAGTGGACTAAACTACTCTTTCAGCAATATTTACAGTGATTAGACTCTTAGCAGGCTGTTGCTTCTCCAACACCCCTTCTTGACAGCATATGTACTACCCTACCATGTTTAATTTTGCTAGAAGGGTCCAATGGCAGTCTCCAGACAATGGTTTTGTGAGAACATCAGCAGTCATTTCTTAGGTTAGTAAATATTGCATTTTAATGAGTCCTTGATTCTGCATATCTTTCAGAAGATGATACTTAACATCAATGTGTTTAGACTGTGGGTTGACTTTTTCATTCTGTGACAGTTTTATGCACCCTTGATTGTCCTCAAAGATTGCTGTTGGTTCAGGTCTATCCAGTCCTAAATCTAAAAACTGGTGGATCCAGATAGCCTCTTGGCATGCTTGTGCAGCTGCAACATATTCTGTTTCTGTTGAAAAAAGTGCTACAATTGCCTGTTTTCAGCTTGCCCAGATAATGATCCCTTCTCCAAACTGAAGTAGATATCCACTGGTGGACTTCCGATCAGTGGTGTCCCCAGCCCAATTAGCATCCACATATGTTTTCAGTTTTGGGTCTGCAGTTGCTGGTAGCTGCAGCTTCAACTGGCTTGTTCCCTTCAGATACTGCATCACCAGGGGTCATTTCCTAGAAAGAGAGGTGCAGGAACTCATTAGCATAACTCATTAGCATATGCCGTGCCCTCTGACATCACCGGAAGTATGGCAAGAAAGAGAGAGAGAGAAAGTCAGAGAAAGACAGAGAGAGAGATGGGGAGGAAGGAAGGAAGGAAGGAAGAGAAAGGGAGGGAGGGAAAGAGGGCAAAGAACTTTGGGAAAGAAGGAAAGAAAAGAAAAGAAAGGAAGAAAGGAAGAGGGAAAAAGAGGGGGGAAAGGGAAAGAGATGGGGAGGAAGGGAAAGAGGGCAAAGAATAGGAAAGAAAGAAAGAAAGAAAGAGAGAGAGAGAGAGAGAGAGAGAGAGAGAGATGGGGAGGAAGGAAAAGAGGGAGGGAGGGAAAGGGGGAAAGAAAGAAAGGGGAAAAGAGGGAAAGAGATGGGGGAGGAAGGGAGGGAAGGAAAGAGGGCAAAGAATGGGAAAGAAAGAAAGAGAGAGAGAGAGGAAGGAAGGGAGGGAGAGAGGGAGGGAAAGAGGGCGGGCAGAAGAAGGCAGCGGGTGGGGTGCTCCAGAGATCTTTCTCTGCTCGTGTGAGTAGTATGTCGAGTATACCTTCCATCAAATCAAAAACTGACAGGTGCCACGCCCCCTTTTATACATTCCATCAAATCAAAAACTGACAGGTGCCACGCCCCCTTTTATACATTCCATCAAATCAAAAACTGACAGGTGCCACGCCCCCTTTGTGGGGATCTAATAAAAATGGACAGGTGCCACGCCCCCCTTTCTGGGGATCAAATCAAGAGCTGACAGGTACCACGCCCCCCCTTTCTGGGCAGAAATCCCACCAGGGCACCCCTCCTCCACCCCCCACCCACCCCAATCCCATCCCACGCTGTGGTACCCTTCCCTCACTCCCCCTGCCTCCCCAATGGACAGCCATTCATTGGTAACATAGTAGGGAGGAGTTATGGTTTGTCAGCCATGGTTGCTGGAAGGAGGTTGTAGCAAGGGGGAAATGGCTGGTGTTGGGGGTGGGGGGTTGTACCATGGGAGGGGTGAGTGGAAGACTTAAAAAAGAGAGAATGGCAGGGCATTTGTGTGTGTTTTACAGAGAAGAGTGCTTTGGAAATGTTGGGAGACTGAAAGGTGTGTGTGTGTGTGAGAGAGAGAGAGAGTTAGTTTGCAAACAGCTCCCCCCAACTTTAAAGGGGTGGCAGATCTGATTGAGAGCGTAGAGTCCCTCTCCCCACAGTGCCCTTCAAAAAAGCAATCAGCTTTTTACAAAAAATACAGTTTAAACAGTTACACACAGGGTCCTTCTAAAAGTTTTAGCATAGGGAGGCAAAACTTACCAGGAAAACAGCCCACGGCACTGGTTTCTAGTTTCCATTTTAAGCCATTCAGCACACAAACAGCAGTTTTAACCCATAACCTTAGTTAGTTTGCAAACAGCCTATTTTTTAAAAAAAGACAAGCGGCAGTTTTTTACTTACCGTGAGAGAGCAGAATGCCATAGTCTCTTCCCCCCATTCCCGTTAAAGCATGCAAGCAGCAAATCCACACACACGTCAGTTCCATTCTTTTTAAAAGAGAAATAAAAAGTGCAAAATGAGAGAATCCTCAGCTACAGTTTAAAAATCCTTCTTAAAATAAAGCCAGCCTGTGGAAAGTAGAACCATGCGTCCCTTTCAACGTTTTTTAGCAGAATGGCTTCCAGAGAGAGAGTCCAACCTGCGCTCGCTAGTGGGTGGGGTTGGGGGCGGGCAAAGGAGGCAGCCAATTAGATAGGAGCTTGAAGGAAATGCAGAAGGCAGGAATTTTTGCAATCTCATGAACGGGCTTCTGTTGACCCCCCTCCCCAACTAAGCACGCACTTCAAGATTCCATGTGTGCATAAACACTTCCCCCACCCCACAACCAGAGTGTTTGGGGCATCATTGTGTCAAGGGGCTGGGTTGTTTCCCCACTCACTTCCTCTCTTATCTGCCTCCCAGAGCCAGGCTGTGTCACTGACAACAGTGTGCCTGCTGACTGGTTATTTGAGGTGTCTATCCAACAGGGGGAATCTGCCTCAATGTGAAATTACTTTTTTGAGGCATCTGTGTGCTAAGGTCCCCACCCTTTTACAAAGTAGCACATAGTCCCCCCCTCTTTCTTTTCTTTGTGCATTCTGTATGAAATGGAAATAAAATGATAAGGAACTGAAATAAAAGCACATGCCATGTTGTGTGCAGCCCCTTCCCCTCCTCACAGTGTACCCAAGCCGGTCTCTTTCCCCTTCTGTGTGAAGTGAAATAAACCCTGAGGAAATAAAGGAAATTGCAATAAACAAAAAACACTGGTTTTCCGGTTTTCAGGAGCCCTCCTTCGTAACGCAGGTGGTTTTGGGGAGCCCTCCTTCGACACGTCCGGCAACATTTAAATGTGCCAATGAGCACTGGAAGGGGTGGTTCCAGGGTAGCAGAGATAAAAAGGCATGCTGCACTGCTGTGAAGATGGGGTGGGGGGGCTGAGACTGTATATTTGTTGTCTAATAAAAAATACTTTTATTGTGGTAAAAGAGAGTGGAGCATCATGGTTCATCATCAGGATGTATTAAAAGGGATTTATTTTAACCCCAGGGAGATTGGAAGTTTTGGAGGGGTTGAATCTCTTTTTCAGGCGGCTTCTAAGAGGGGGCATCGGGTGAGCAGAAAAGAGGTGGAAGCGTGGCTCGACGATCAGGATGCCTATGCCTTGCATAAAATAGCCAGAGTGCATTTCAAAAGAAACAAGGTAATCGTGGGGGATATCGATGAGCAGTGGCAGGCGGACTTGGTGGATATGCAACAATATTCCAAGTACAACAGGGGCTACAAATACATTTTAACGGTGATAGACATCTTGTCTAAATACGCATGGGCTGTGCCTCTGAAAGATAAGAGTGGGAAAGAAGTGTCAGTCGCTTTTAAAAGCATTTTCACAGAGTCAGGGCGAACCCCTCAGAAGCTGCAAACAGACAGGGGCAAAGAGTTTCTCAATAAAAAGTGGGTGCTCTGTTAAAACATCACGGAGTTCACCACTTTGTCACCAACAATGAAGTCAAGGCTGCAGTGGTGGAGAGGTTTAACAGAACTTTAAAGACCAAGATGTGGCGGTATTTTACAGCCAAGAACACTTTTAACTATAGGGATGTGCTACAGGACCTGGTCAAAAGCTATAACCACAGCTACCACAGAACTATTCAGAAGCAGCCTGTAGACGTGAAGCCTTCTAACGCGCTCGCCGTGTGGAGACACGTGTATGAAGCAGTCCCAACAAAAGAAGCCCCGTTTCTGTTTAGAAAGGGAGAACAAGTGAGAGTCTCTAGAACAAAGGGAACTTTTGAAAAGGGGTATGAACAGTCTTTCACCGATGAAATCTTTATTATAGAAGAGGTGGTCAGAAGGGGTGAGAGGTCCTTGTTCCATCTGGTAGATTTTGACGGTGAGTCGATCCTAGGAGGTTTTTACCCGGAGGAGCTGCAAAAAGTGAGCAATTGGAAAGACAGAACATACAGGATCGAGAAAATTATAAAAAGCCGAACAAACAAGAAAAAGAAGTTTTTCTTTGTCAAGTGGAGGGGGTGGCCACCTAAATTTAACAGCTGGGTCCCCGCTGAAGACATCACAGAGCAGGATGGAAAATGATGGGTTTTACATCACGCTCCCTAGCAACGCTTCTAAGGATCTATTTCCTGAAAATACCAGCGCTTCTTTCACGGTGCGCATGTTTAAGCCTCTGGAGTTGCGTGGGGAATGGGAGGTGGGATTGGTGGAAATTCACTACCCCCACAATTGGTACACATTTACCAAGCCAGCTAGATTCCAGATTTCTAATGGAGCTGTTTACCAGGAATATCAGCTGCGCTCTGGATACTACTATGATATTCGCAGCATAGTTGAATTTATGAATAGCGCTGTCAAAAAACAGATGCGGCCTCCCCCCGATCTACAGTTCTATTTTGATCCAACGCAAGCGATACTCAGGTTTAACGGGTCTGATATTTACTCTGTCACGATGAGTGAAGAATTGGCCTTCGTGATGGGGGCTCCTCCCAACGTTCCCATCAAAAAAATCCAGAACTGCGCAGATATTACAGGGGGGGTTAATACCCTGTACCTGTATACCGACATCGTAGAACACCAAAGAGTGGGGGACACGGCAGTGCCCCTTCTACGCTGTGTTCCTGTACAGGGGAAGCCTCACGACTTTATCATGGTCTTCTATAACGAGCCCCACTACATAACGGTTAATAAGCACCACATCGAAACCATCAGCATAGAGATAAAGACGGATCAGAACAGCCCAGTGCCATTTTGCTACGGGAAAGTCATTGTGAGGTTGCACATTCGCCCGCGGAAAAAATGGTGATTGTGAAAGATTACGGGGATCCCATAATGCTTAGGAAATATTACCAATCTCAGGTGGGTCATGCTCTCCCCGGATTCCATGGCACGCCTGTTATGTACGGGGCGGGGGTGGGAGGTATTTTCCGACGGCTTTTTCGAATGGCCGTGCCACTTTTTAGAAAAGGGGTGGACATTGTTAAGCCGCACTTGAAATCAGCCGCCCGCAATATTGCTCAAGACGTCATGAGCCGCGTGACCAACAGAGTTATGAATAAACTCGGACCCCAGGAAGAGTCCGGCTTCCTGTATCTTAAAAGAAGGGGTGGTCTTAAAAGAAAGCGGTCAACCATGCGCAAGGGTCCCCCAGGTCCCGTTAAAAGGAGCCGCGGGGGCACTATGAAGCAGACAACCATGAGGAAGGGGAGAGGAAAGAACAACAAGAAGAAGCAACTTCGCCAAGGGCTCAAGGACGTACTATAAACAGCCATGGCTTTCATCCACTGTAGCTCGGAAGAGTGCATAAAGTCTGAACTGGACCTTTTCCAGATAGCCCCGACCCAGACCAGCATCAAGAAGAGCTTGTATATCGAAGTCCCACCCCTTTCAGCACTTGCAGGATCGGCACCTCTAGAGTTTTTCATATCCGGGAATGGGGAAGATTACCTCGATTTAAATAATACCCTCTTGTATGTGAAATGTAAAATTACTAGAGAAGATGGCACAGACATTGGCGAGGACACAAGAGTGACGCTGGTGAACTACCCTATCGCCACCATCTTCAGCCAACTGGACGTGATCCTGGGAGACCGCCTGATCAGCCAGAGTAACAATTGCTATCCCTACAGGGCAATGATTGAAACATTGCTCAACTACAGCGGGGAAACCCTAGCGACCCAATTTTCCGCAGGGGGCTTTTATAAGGATACACTCGGGCAGATGGACAACACCGTCAAACAGGATGCCCCCAACTCGGGGTTTGGCATGAGAGCGAAGATGACCGCAGGGAGCAGGATGGTAGACCTCTTAGGGCACCTCCATGCAGACCTATTTTTTCAAGAAAAACTGCTCTTAAATGGGGTAGATGTGAAAATCAGATTAACGCGTAACAAAGACACTTTCTGCCTGATGAGCGGGGAGGCTGCGGGAGCACAGTTTAAGCTTCACCTGGATTCAGCCCCTCTCTTTGTGAAAAGGGTGAAAGTTGCCCCCAACGTCCGACTGGCTCACGCCGAAGCTCTGCTGACATCAACAGCAAAATACCTCGTGGACCGTGTTGGCATGAAGGTGTTCAGTATTCCAGCCGGTGCACGTGTGAGCAATCAAGACAACCTGTTTTTGGGTCAGCTCCCCAAAATGGTGGTCATGGGTTTGGTGGACAATGATGCTTTCAGCGGCAGTTACACCAAAAACCCTTTTAACTTTAAGCATTACAACGTTAACTTTGTAGCTCTGTATGTGGATGGAGAGCAGGTCCCCTCCAAGCCCTTCCAGCCTGACTTTGCAGCAAAAAACAACGTGAGAGAATACATGAGCCTCGTGCAAACTGCGGGAAAGCACCTGCAGGATAGACCCATCCTAATAGACCGTGACGGCTACCGGGTAGGGTACACCGTGTTTGCTTTTGACCTCTCTCCTGACCAGGAGTGCGGAGACCATTACTCCCTGATCAAAATGGGGAACCTGAGAGCGGAGATACGTTTTGCAGCGGCTTTGCCCCATACTGTGAATTTGATCGTGTACGGAGTGTTTGACAACGTCATCGAGATCAACCACAACCGCAACGTGCTCTTTGACTACATGTAGCATGGACACGATCCAGTTATCACGCAGCTTGCTTGACAGCCCTCACACCCGAAAAACCTTCCTGGGAGTCTTCCCCAGCGATTGGCTCCCCACCAAAGCAGTGACCCAGAGACCCTTCTCTTTAGTGGTAAACACGCACCCCCACAACCTCCCTGGGGAACACTGGCTGGCGATCTACCTCCCGGACCATAGCACCTCAGAGTTTTTCGATTCTTACGGAAATGCACCCTCTAGCTATCTCTTCCTCCCAACTATTATGGATTTTTTAAACAAAAATTCTGAGGAGATTCATTTTCATCGGAAGAGGTTCCAAGGACCGGCATCAACCACCTGCGGTCATCACTGCCTGTTTTTTCTCCATCACCTCTGCAGAGGCACCCCCTTTCATGCGATCGTGAAGATGTATTCCCCCAACCCCGAGCAAAATGACAGAATGGTCATGAGTTTTGTAAAAAGCACCCAGAAGAATTCATGGACTTTACCAAATATGTACACACGTGCCCAAACCTGTGTTTCTTGTGCCCCTAATAAAAGGCTGTTGGAATCTTAATACGAGTAAATGTATCTTTTTTTTTCAAAAATCACTCAGAGACAAAGGTTTGCATTTCAAAGAATTTATTTTTCATTAGTCAACCACTTTGACACTCTATGTTTTTTTCTTTTAGAGGAAACAGGGAGGGGTGAAAGCTTTTGTTTTTTAGAAGAAATAACAGGTGTGCGCTTTAAAATGGGTGGCCAAGGGCTTTTCAAGTCTTCTAACATTTTTCTAGTAGTCAGGTTGCCGACGATCGATGAGGGAACATTGAGTTCAGCCAGAGCCGCCATAAATACATCCATGCCTTTAGGCTGTGAGGCAGAAGAGGGAGGGTGCGTCTGAGTAATTGCCTTGACAAGGTCCTGCAGGTTGCTTCCGGCGACTGGGGCCCCTCTATAAAGAAAAGTTCCCCTTTCATCCCAAGAGGCAATTTTTCTGTTTTGAGTCATTTTCTTTAGCAGCACACGAGCGTTGTTCCTGTATCGGCGTGGCAGATTCTCTAGCACCTCTTCAAATCCAGGTGCATTCCTATCATTGGGGTCTGTCATTGATGCCGGTTGCGGGAGATACAGATTCAACTTGGTTTTCTCTTCCTCCCCCATTCTGACATGCGTTAGATATTTCTGAAGGAGAGAGCCATACAGTTTGGCTTTCTCATATTCAGACAAGTCCCCTCTCTCTAGAACAGTTTTCATCTCCCTATCTAGAGAGTGTACGGCCGTGTGCCGGATGGGTTCACCCTCTGGGGGACGTGGAATGGTTAGGCGTTCTAATTGCTGGCTAGGGACCAGATACATTTTCTCCGCATGCTCCATCAGGAAGGGGTTAAAAAGCTGGTAATCAGGGGCAGAGCAAAGCCCAACAGGGAGCCGATAAAACCGCCCTGTTGCCTCACCAGCTTCTTCTTCTTTGTCAGAGGGATTTTGGAGCTGCTCAGAGATTTGATAACTGTATGTTTTTTTCGCAGGACTGTCTACTGGCGCTGTGACAGAGGGATGACACCTTTTAGTGCATTTAGAGCTATCTCCCCAATAGCCTTAATTAGATCATTTGGAGCGGCGCACAAAATAGCTTTCCTCAGGCGAGGGGGAGATTTTGAGACGAGTTTCAGGAGAGTCCTGTTTCTTTTTAAGCAGGCCGACATGCTTCCGTTGTGGCAGGCACCCTCTCCTTAAAAACTCTGAGGCATAGTGTATCATCGTCTTTTAATCCCCCCGGCTGTTTTTTTAATAACATAGCAAACTGGGAGGTCAGGGGGAACATACTGGTGTGCAGCCTGTAGGACTCTGGTGTGGTCACGTTTAAATCCACTACCAGGTACCCGTAGGGCTTCCCCGTGGCATCCTCATAAGCCTCCATAAAAAAGGCCGCTTTCCCTGGGTACATTTGCCTGGCCAGAGTCACTATTTGTAATTTATCTCGTGGGTTTTTAAATAACACCATGTACTTGGTATTCAGGTTGATAGTTCTGCTACTCTTGCCTTGGCAGAATAGATTCTGCATGATGTAAATAATACTCAGATTTCTGTGGTGAACATATTTGGTGAAAGCATTTTTGATTTCACCGCTATCAGAAGCACACGCCATCAAATCATCCACAACAACGAGGTTTATTTTATTACAAGGTAACATTTCATCATCATTCAAGTTTGAGGGCAAACCCTCTACAAACTTTATAAAGGAATAACGTCTGAGCAATTCTTCATACAATGGTTGCCAGCATGCATAAAACCACACAATATTTTCAGGCATGACAGAAAGCGTAGAATTTGCATTCACAAGCAGGCTTTTTATAAAATAACTTTTCCCACAGTTGCTGGGGCCTGCCAGGATGGCTGAGAAAGAGTGGCGCCACCTTGTATCCATTTCAGTAGCCGTAGGGCACACTCTTAAAACCCTCCCTGAGCACACGCTTGTCGTAAACCACCTTCTGAGTTTTTTTAAAAAAAATTGATTTAATGACCAAGTTCTGTTTGTCTCTAACGACGCCCCGGTGACTCACCGTGATCTCACCAGGCTCAGAACCAGAAACGTGTGTGAAAACCAAATCCTTCAAACTGTCAAAATGGATCTTTTCCCTATTAGCAGCATTCAGCGTAATGCCCTTTACTTTGAGACATGCCTCCCCTCCTGACAGCCTGTAGCCGTAAGTCTTTGGGCCTGCAGAAACAAACTCCTTTATATGCTGCCCCGCAGGGACTTCACTCATCAGCTCTCCTAAATAATCTTCCAGTGGGGGGGTCCAGTCACCAGGATGGCTCACAAATATCACAGAGTCGGTGTCATGATATAAACAACGCTGTCCTAACCGGTCAAGCAAATTGTAGAGCTCCAGCCTCGCATAAGCGGTAGTGAAAGCAGCTATGTACACATTCGTGTAGCCGGGAGATGTCACACGGTCCCTAGCGTGTTTCCAAGATACACAGGCTGCATCCTCGCTGATGAAACTGCAACTGGCAACCTCGTAATTGTCTGAAAATAGCAGCTCAAAAAAGCGATCTGTGTCTCTCACGATTTCGGTGGTTGGCAAGTTTGTTCTCTGTGCAAATTTACCCCACAGAGAATTGAGAAAGAGTTTAGTGATCTGACGCTTTGCGGGGTTTGGAGTTATATGGGAGGGACGTCAAAGGACCCCCTCCTTTTGATAAAAATCATCAACGTATTTCTGTTTATCGGCCTCTGTCACACACCAGTCAGCGTAGCCAGAAGATTCCTGTTTCTGTCTGAGATGTTTTTTAATGTATTTTTCAAAGAGCTCCCTGGATTTCCTCTCAAAATGCCAGACCTCAAAGATTTTGACAACCCTATAGCCTTTGACCAGAGCCACTTGTAACTCCTCAGTTACCCATGTCTCCACTGGAGCCCTCTCCTCATCGCTATGAGTACATATTTTCTGTTTTGTTTCAGCACAGGTCCTGCACAATGTAAAACAAAGCTTCCCATTAGCCTTGGAAGGCAGCACGGGGAAAAAGAGCCCTCTCGGGGGATAGACTTTAACCTTTGCCAGCCCAAATTATTCTGAGAGGGGTGCAAAATTATTCTGAATGATCTCAGGGTGACCTAGAGGGTACATTTTCCTAGCATTCACAAAGGGGCACAGGCTGGTGAAATCATAGTAGCAGATCTGCTCCCCTGCCTCCACTTTGTAGTAGAGGGTGATGGCATTAGTATGGCCCCCAAAGAGGGCGTCTCTAGGAACTAGAGGATCAGGAAAATCTGCAAGTTTAAGAAAAGCTTTCACAGACACATCCGTGTTTTTTAGGTGATTCCACTCGTGTTCCCAGATGCTCACGACTTCAAAGCCCATTCGTTTAAGATCATCACTCCTCTGCCTGGTAGCGCAATAAAAGTGATGAAATGGTTTCGCAGCTGCTCTATTGATCTTGTGAGGATCATAGCATTGTGGACATCCATACCAGTAACAGGTGTTAAAATTAAAAGCTGTTTTTGTACCACGGATCACTGCATACCCATCTAGGGAATACTTTCCTATCTTAAATTCACCCCCCTTTAGCACGTGACGGATCTGGACCTTTTCAGAGTGTTCTATGTAGCAAAGCCACTGAATAGAAGAAGTTGAAAACCTTTTTGTTTCCCTGTGATAGTCATCCAGTGGAGGGATGGCCACAGAGACAGGTGCCAGAAAATTAAACCTGTACATGGCTAAGCAGACACCTGCCAGTGTGAGGTATTGTAGAGGGTCTATGCAGAGGGAGTCCTGAGATGTCATGTTCATAATCTCAGATCTATACAAAGTACAAGCTTGTTCCAAAATGTGGACATCTAACTGGCAATAAAAAGCTAGTTCTTTTTTGGAGATCAAAAGTCATAGCTTTGTTCTCCTCGTGCCACTTTAAGAAAGCCTCCTTCTCTTGAGGCATCATCTGGTCTACCCCATAGTATTGGGGATCAGGCAGCGGACCCACATAAGCTTGATTTTCCTCCGTGTTGAAAAAATGAGGAAAGTAGCCTTTAGACCCCTCAAAACCTAGAGCTTTGGGGAGTTTTGCCAGTGCCATGGGTATATGGTTCAGAGAATCAATGAATTTTATGTTGAGGCTTTTTATACTCACACACATCAACTTTCCCCCTATGGCAACCAGTTCAGGATCCATCCTCTCTTCAATCAGCTGCTTAACGATAAAGTAAGAATCATAAGCCTTAGAGTTATGCGCAATAAAAGTTGTTTCTCTAAACTGTTTCTGCTTGGTAATTGTGTTAACAAACTGATACACGCATGTTTCACCCTTAAATTCCCAACTTTTACCACATGTGCACCATTGTTTGTCTTCCCCTAAGGCTTTAGCAAAGACATAATTGGGCTTGTGCTCCCCGCCATCTTGAGTGCATTCAAAATCATAAAATATGTACTTTCCCGAAACTGGCAGTTCTTTCAGAGGTTCTAAGTAACACAGGCTGTGGAAATCTTCATCTTTCCCCAGCACCCCACCGCATTGCTTACAGACCCTCCCCCTGCACTCTTCATACCGGTGGTCCATGCCATTGTAAGACCTACATTTTTTACACCATACCCTGGAGGGACATTCAATTTGGTTCTGGGCTGCCAACTCGCTGTGTCGTTTTAAGCAAAATTCGCTGCTACAGTAGAAACAACAGTTGGGACATTTCTGAGGAGGACCGAGTATTGTTTTACATTCAGTAGTGCCGCACATTCTACAAAATTGAGAACAATTATGCTTATGATTATACAGGGTGTGACAATAGTCACAGTAATTTCTTGAACCCATAAATGCTTTTATATTCAAGACGCCATAATAATGTTCATTGTGCAGTAGTAGAAAATGAGTTTCCGGATATCTTGAAGGCTGTGTTTTAAATATGGTCCATCCCTGCTCTGAACACAACACCACCCTGATGTTTATTTTTAAATACTCCTCAACAACTGTTATGTCATTGAGACCCACCTTTTTCTGATCAGACCACCCCAGTTCAGCATGTAATTTCCTAGCAGCATCTAAGAGCTCTGCATCGGTTGGGTCCCCGGCTCTTTTTTTCATAACGCCCATGAGCCCCGCCGCAAAGCAGAGGTTATTGCTGTGATAGGAAAAATCTATCAAAAAGCGCCTCTTTTTTTCAATGATTGCACTGTAAGGGATAGATTTGATTTTGCGGAGAGCACCACCCCTCGGAGGTTTGGATATAGTCACGATTAAATGCAACGTATCGTTGCTCAAAACCTCTCTGTTGCTTTGCAACATGCTGACCACCAAGTCCAAAAACTCTGAAGCATTTAGCTGATTCTTTTTTTTCTTAAATGAAAACAATGGATTCTGTAGCCCTCCACCCTCTATCCGCAGTTGAACAAAATCCCCCTCTTCCACAAGCCCTCTGATCTCATTCAAAACCTCCTGAACTCCTTGCGTTAATGCCTCAATGGCGTGAGCAAAGGAGTGCACACAGTCTAAATTCACAAAGCGGAACTCCTCACTGATCACCAAGGATCGGAATCTATCATAGGGTCTCTGCCACTCCCTGACACGCTCCATGTAGACTTCAGGAGGTGGTGGGGAGGGTGCATCCCTCTCCTCCTCTTCCCCCACCCTATCAGTACTAGCAGAGACTTCAGGGGGAGATGGGGAAGGTGCATGCCTCTCCTCCTCTTCTCCCACCCCATCGGCGTTAACAGACAGTGGGGCCATGGAGCTCTCTGATGACTCATTTACTTCAGAGTCATGCTCAGGCAGGGTCCCTCCAATCTGCATGATGGGACTACCACCGTCAGAATAGGAGTTAAAACGTTTAATCGCTTCACATGCATATTGATTGATCATGTTGTAGAGCTGCTCAGATTCTACCTGAAGAGCCTGACGCTCTTTTTCTAGCATTATCTCTCTCTTTTTCATCCGTGCCACAGACTCATAAACAAGTGTGCAAAACTCTCTCTGCATGTTAGAGCGGTCTTCATCAGTTCTCACTGTGTCAGCCTTTCTCTTTTTAGGGGTAGGACCCTCCCTCCGGCCTGTGGTGGGTGCCATGCGTCTCTGTGGGTTGCTACCCCCCTGCCTCCATGGTGTAGCACGGGATGGTCCAGGCACGACATCTGGGAAAACACAGAGACAGAAATCAAAAAACTGCCCCTCTGCACAGGCACTTGTTTGTCATTAACTGCCTCACCATCTACAAGAAGTCCTAGGTGTCTTACAATATAGCTGGAAATACATACAAACATTTTTTAAAAACCCTGCACAAACAACACACTGCAGAATCCCGAAATTCTGAAAATTACAAATGAAACACTGCACAATTCCAAAATTCTAAAAATACAAACATTTAAAAAACCCTGTGTGCGTGTGTGGAATTAGATGAGGTTATTTATTCTTACCAGGCTCCCTGGATGCAGGTCTGGCCGTTAAGGTAGTCAGCGGTTGCTGGAGGGCTGCTGCTGGGGATTCTCCATCAGAAATGACCTCTGTCAAAGATAAAAAAAAATTAATCCTAAAGTTTGACATCTTTTTGAACAATAGAACCCACCAAAAAAACCGTTGCTAGAATTTACCGATTTCATCAGAGATATATTGCTGCAACTCCACAGGTACTTCCAAGGCATGCGCCATGGCTGCTGCCAAAAGATCCTGAGACTGCATACCCATGCTCATTTCTTCATCAAGAATTTCTACATGCAAAGAACAGAATAGCTTGAGAATAAGAACTCTTTTTTTTCTGCCCCTCTATTAGGATTAAAACTTTTTAGAAAACAGACCGCTCAAACATACCTTGCAAATTGTTCAGGTCCTGAGAATCCATTCTTTGCTTCTAGCAGAGAGGGACGTGAAAGCTGGTAGCTTTTTGAAGAAAGCGTGGATGGTGCATAGCGCAGCATACCCTTTTATCTCTGCTACCCTGGAACCACCCCTTCCAGTGCTCATTGGAGCATTTAAATGTCACCGGACACTCCCCCGCATGATGAAGGAGGGCGCCCCAAAACCGAAAATTTTGGGGTACCCCCAGTCGCCCCCCAAAATGGCACCCAGAGGTCCCCCTCATTGAGATGAGACTGCTGAGGGGTCACTCAATACCCCAAAATGAAACCAAGTGCCACTTGGATGGTCTACCTTACAGGGTCGGCGTAGTCTAAAATCACCAAAACAGCTCCTGTCACCCCCAAATCGCATGTGCCGCATTGGGACACTCCCCCTGACCTCTCGTAGAAGGCTGGGGTTCTCTAGAGCATGCTTCTATACCCACAGTGCACACTGCGGGACCGGTGTTTCGGTTTATTGCAATTCCCTATGATTTATTTCCTCAGGGTTCACACAGAAGGGAAAGAGACCAGCTTGGGTACCCTGTGAGGGGGCGGGGAGGGGCTGCACACAACCTGACAAGCGCTTTATTTCAGTTCCTTATCATTTTATTTCCATTTCATACAGATGCTACTTTGTAGGAGGGTGGGGGACCTAAGCCCACAGACAGACACCTCAAAAAAGTAATTTCACATTGAGGCAGATTCCCCCATTGGGGTGTGTGTGTGTGTGGAGAGACTGAATTCTTTCACAGGCAGAGAAGCTGTTGGGAGAGGGGAACTCTTGTGATGTGTTGGGGACTCCAGGAAAAAACTTCAGCCTTTCACGGCTGTTTAAGATGAGTTGTGAATTGACTAACTGCCACAGCTCAAAAATTCCCGGGGCTGAAAACAGCCTAGGATTGGGCTAGGAATCTTCTCTCCGCCCCCCTTGCAGCTGTTTGTTCTGTTAGAAGAGCAGAAGGTTGCTGTCTTCCTTCCAATACACAACTGCCTGGAAAAACTTTTTGCTTTTAAGGGCATTTTTTTTTGCCCAGAAGAATTTTCTCTGGTTTTGCACACTGTATTTCTTTTTAAAAAGGATTGAAACCGGGGTGTGGGGGGGAATTTCCTGCTTGCATGCTTTAACTTGAGTTGGGGGCACGGGGGGAACTGGAGACTGGCATTCCCTATGTTTTTCTGGGTAAGTGAGCTTTAAAACTCTTCCTTGCTGCTTGTCTTTTTTTTCATGGCTTGAGATTCTCTAGTGCAATCTCTCTCTCTCTCTGCTTGCTTTCAAATTAACACTACTTTCTATGGGTTAAAATTGTTTCTGAGATGTTAAAGGGGGTGTCTGCTCTTTATTTGTTCTTTCCCTTTGCTTCAATCAAGCTGTTTTTTGCGATGTGTGTGTTTGTGTGTGTACCTTGGGGGGGGGACATTTGCAGAAAGAGAGAGCAGGCTTTAGAGATTCTCTTTCTCTTTATTTGTTCTTTACCTATTCCTGTGATATGCAGCAGCCATTTCACTTTTTAAAAAGGACACTTTCCCCCCTTTGCAGCAAACTGGGTGCCTTTGCTCTCTGAGGGGCTTGCAAAGAGTGGAAATCAGCTGGCTGGGTGTGTGTGTGTGTGTGCGTGTTTGTGTGACTTCTCAGACCCTGGGGAGTCTGCACTAAACACAGAGATACACACAACCCAAAGGAAAAAAAGGGGTGTTGTTGTGCCCAATTTTCACAGTCTGCAAAATGTGCTCAACAGCCCATTTTTGTTAGTAGATACACGTTAGAATCAATAGTCTTTCCTTTTCTCAGGGGGGAGGTGGGTGGTGAAGGGGAAAATGACTCGGGGGGGGAGCATGGTGATTTCAGCTCTCCTTTTTCAAGCAGAGGAGGGAAACTTTTTTCTTCTTTTCTTGCCAGCCTGAGCCTCCAGCGTGACAGAGCCGGCAAAGTTTGAAACCTACACCAAACACACATTTCAGCACATGTTAAAAATAAATAAATTAATAAACTGCACACATGCTTCCCTTGGAAATTCTCTCTGCTTTACTGTCCCCATCGCCTGAAGTTTTTGC